>JAWDGP010006494.1:265000-780000 GCA_033675545.1 Elysia crispata
TGCAGAGACAAAAAAATATACAATGTAGTGTAATACGTTGTTCAAAATACATTGTTTTATACCCGTGCTTGGAGAGCGTACGGGTTTTGGATAACAATAGACACGTGTGTTTATTTTTATTATTGATACTTTCTTTGATATGTTACGATGATAACGTTATCTCACACAGGTAAAGCCTAATCATTTTATCTCTATCAGTATTATCTTTTTTATTTCGAGGCACTGATAAACTAGACACTCTCATGCAGTCATATTATACGCCAAATATGAAGCGCCGACCAAAGTGGTTGGTTTATTCTCATACTGAGCAGCGTAGACAATGTTTGGCTAAACAGTTGATAAAAATCGATTTAGTGCGCTTGCAGATACTGTTTCCTACATAACTCCTCTTTTGCGCAACAATGGAGTACATTTTAAGTGAGTATGCCTTCTTTGTGCGTAGAATTAGTTTTTAATTGATATTTTCGCTCCCGGTACTAATGTTAAAATTTGAAGTTGCTATTTGTGGCAACGGTTTATTTCTTACCATTTTAGCACAGCTACGCCTCATAACGATTATGTTTCCTTTAAGTTGAGCAATGACTAATGCCTGCAAATTTAAAGTTTTGATTTCTTTGTAAGATTCACGCTGTCGTTGAGAAAATAGCGCGGTTCGTCTTATTGGTTGATTAAATAAATGACAGGTCCTCACACAGGCAGGAAAGAAGCGTTTATTTCCCCACAGCGATGACCGTAATTCCTTTCTCTCGATCACTCATCGATGACTATTGGTCTTTTCCTACAACTATAATCAGATTTGATTATGAGTCAAATCGATTTAGACAACGCGCACTGCGATTCATATACAACCCAAAGAACCATAACATAAAGCATTGACCATAAATTACATCTCAGTACGATAGTAATAACTGTTCTGAACATGATTGAATCTCATACAATTCTGCTTATTGGTGACGAAGCTCTGAGCAAGGTTTACATCTCACTCTCACTCAGCTTTGACACTCCACAGACTCTCAGCCTTGATCATTAACTCAAAAGCTGATATATAATACGTCGTTACTTCACTCTTAAACAATATGTTTTGGAGCAACGACTGTTCTCAGTCCCTACAAGACCCAAACATCAAGAACCACGCCTCCACTCTCTACTGGCTGCATAATAGTCACAGAAGACAAAAGCTGTGTGAGGTGCTAGGTTGCCACACAGGCAACCAAATACCAGGCTGGATAGAAACCTCGGAGTAGAGCATAATAACTGTGCCAAAGAAATAATAAACAAAAAAAAAACAAAACAAAACAAAAAAAAACAGACTCTTGTCAGATCTCTTCTTGGCTGCATTCCAATTTCTGATATCTATGACTCAACGATTGATGTGATGCTAGGTTTTACCGAATCAAAGGAGTTAAGACTGAATGTGCAGCTAGAAAGAAAATTTTCTGTTTTTTTTATCGTCAATAAAATTCTTGTGAGGATTCTTCTCAACAGGATCAAAGCAAACGCTCTCAGGACAACCTTCCTGAACCACAACCCTGTGTTCACAGTGCAATAAATCCAAGAAATTCCAACTTGCCCCCTGTCTTCATATGTCTGACACTGACAAACGCTTTTATTAAAGTTCTCCAGTCCACCCTTCTCCAGCTTATTGTCTACGGAAACCTACGCCTCTTCAGTTCGTCACAAACAGAGCACAGAAATGTGTTTGTCATATCAAAAGTAAAGAACCTGTCCTGCATTTCTTCTGTTCCACCTGTTCTTCAAACAGATCTATTTGACACGTGCCCCTTTGACTTCCGCCAATGTATACTAACAAGAGGGAAATTCATAATGTTGGCATTCTTTTTAGATGACCGTATCACCTGCTGAACACACAGAGATAAGCGCCTTCAGGTCATTATCGACTTGTTGCTGACCGAAGAATAATTATGTGTCCAAACCAAAAATTTTCAATGAAACGCAAAGAAGCCCTGATGTACTGTGCTCAGATTATACGGCTAGGGGTAGTAACCCTGAAAATCTATACTTTTCCCCAACGGAAAAGTCCCCATAAGATTGCCCCCCCCCCACACACACACACACTTCTTATAAAAAAGGCCATAAGTCTCACAGCATATACATGTAGCTAAAACCACAGAGACCATCTTACAGCCGAACAGAATCAAATATAAGTTACATCTTACAAAATATAGGTCACTAGATGACTTGTGCTTCTTTAGAAGTTGAGACTACCTCAATCAAGTATAAATGTGAAGTCTGTGCTTCTGTACTGCTCTGAAAGATGGGGAGTCATAAAATCCAACACCAAAAAAACCCTTCAAACCTTCATCAGCAAATAACTCAGGTGGCCAGAGATAATCTCCAACATGCAACTGTGGGATAGGATGGGGCAAGTGCCAATTGAATCTTATGTAAAGAAAAGGATGCACAGATGGGTGTGCCATACTCTCTGAAAACCTGAGACCAATGTAACAAGACAGGCCTTAAGATGGGACGCCCAAGGGAACTGAAAAATAGATTGATCAAAGCAGACTTGGTGCGGGGGCAATGTAGATGAGTAACTAAAAGCAAAAAAGAAATGGAAAACCTGAAGAGGACCTGTTTAAATAACGAACCTTAGATGCATGTTGTCACATCTGTTCCTCAAGGAATCAAGAGGCATTAATCCATCCAACCTTATTACAGCTGGTAATACTCAATTGATTTCTTGACATTTTTAAAACATGCCTTGGTTGGAATGGTATGAACCTCATAGCTTCATAAGCTGACTAATAAAATTAAAGCCAAATATATATATATATATATATATATATATATATATATATATATATTATTAACATCATGAATCTCTACCCCAATAGTTTTACTCATATTATTTACTCATCTCAAGGAAATTTCTTTCATTTAAAAAAGAAATGGAATGGGCAATATTCTGTACAATATTTTAGAAAAACAACCAGTGTCCTTTAAAACTCATTTTTTATCTTTTCTATCGTTTGTTTGTTTGAGACACATTTTCGAACACGAACTCTGGTCACATAGTTCCTTAAACTTAAATGAGATATTGTTTGACAAAGAATCTACAGATTTTCTGATTATATCACAAGAGACACATTTTTGGGGGAATAATTATAAGAAATTGAGAAAAAATTAAAAAAAGGCTAATATGAGTAGAATGCTTTTATTTCGAATTTGGAATATAACAGGTGACATATAATATTATCACTGCTTATGTTGTAAATAAATTCGTAATTTTCAGGTATAATTTATAACAGAGTACTAATTTGTATATTGGACTAGCTGCACAATGAATTCATCAATTTGTTTAAGAACTTTGATTATGTTGAAGAAATCTGTATTCAATCATTCAAGGGCAATACAAATATTTAATGAATGCATAATCGAATTATTTCCCTCATTGGTATCTTTCATTATAGGAATAAGACAGTCATATAAGTGCGCAAAAAAAAAAAGGAAGAAAGAAAGTAATTGAAAGAGATATTTCAGTTTATTTTAAAATTTTTTTCTTTTTTTTTTTGTAAAAGTATTTCATATTTTGTAAACTTCTTTTCTTTCCCTAATAACACCTCTAGAAAGATGTGCACTTATCTATTCTTGCCACTTCCTTCCTCAAATCCCATGCCTCCATTGTTACTCTCCATCTACTCCCGCTACATATCAGACGATCATTCTCTTCCTTCACCTAATATTTTATTTCAACTTCATCTTGATCTTTCTCCCTCTCCATCATCACAACCCCTTTTCTCATCGTATCCTTTTACTCCTTCTCCTTGAGCAGATCTCTCCCCTCTACATTTCTCTTTCATTTCCTCTCTCATATCGCCTCCTTCTCTTTCTACCTCTCCCTAGTCCCCAAGGATAAACTGATCCCACTTTATAATCTTGTCAGAGATTGAGCTTGAATCTCCCAACTGTGAGTCAAATGTCCTACCTACTGAACAATCTAGAGCGCAAATCATAAAAATGGAGATCTTCCTCAAATACTTCCGCACTCCTTTTTTTAAATCCATGCACTGACTGATTGAGCAATAGGTGGACCTTGACAAAGAGAGGAGGAGGAGGAGGCAGAGCCTGTTATGGTTAAAGAATTACATGTATTATGTTTTTTTGCATGATTGAAATTTAATGTTAAATCTAATTAAGTAAATTTTCAGAAATCACATGTGAAATTTCTTATGATGCTTAAGTTTTATTTTTGTATTGTTGAAGACAGTTAGTTTCTAGC
Organism: Elysia crispata; assembly: GCA_033675545.1. Taxonomy (NCBI): domain Eukaryota; kingdom Metazoa; phylum Mollusca; class Gastropoda; family Plakobranchidae; genus Elysia; species Elysia crispata. The sequence goes on from JAWDGP010006494.1 coordinate 269,241, forward strand.
TCCACACTCATTTGACAAAAAGGTAGGATAACAAGGAAACACATAGAGAATTGATGGAGAAAAACAAATGAATTGGAGGAATTCATGATTTTGATGGATCAGTGTTCAACTTAGTTTTGCTTGACTTCAATTCTACTTTTAAAAAAAATTTGAGGAAGGCATGGAATTAGTAATATTTTCTTGGTATAAGTCACTGAAAAATCAAATTGGGTATTATTTTAAAACATTCCAAAAGATTTTTGCACAAATGAAATTCAAAGAGGACAAAGAAAATAAAACTAATTTAAGGCCATGTCTCTAATGAAAAATACAATCTCTATGACTACCACTACAGCTAAAGTTACCATCAATCACCATAGGTTTATGAATATGAAATGTTTGTCAACTTGAATGAATGAGGCACAAGTAGGCACATTGACAAATTGAGTATTTGGTACTCGTAATAACATAAGTGAATTTTATGCCCTTTAAGAGTAAAGGGAAACAATATAACTCTATCAATTATGTGTCTAAAGATAACTTATATTATATAATTTAAATATCTTGAAAAAGGACCATCAAAGACAGATTACTATCATTAGATTAGGAGATTTAAATTAAAAGCTTTAATGAGTGACTTACACCTGAATTACGCTGGATACTTCACAATTCTTCTCAAACATCAGAACTAATATCATCATTGCTGCTACTTGTCACGCTGAGTTGAATTATCAATAATTTAATGACCTTAATTTATTCCCTCATTGTCAAAATGTACAAATCTGGCAAGGGCCTGTAGGTGTCAGTCTCACAAAAGTTCAATAATACAGGCCTTGATTGTGAAGATTTTTTCTGGTGGCTCACACTAAAGCCTCGCTTACTGTAAACTGATTGGCTTTTTCCATTAACCCTAATGATTTCTAAATATTGTTACCTTCAATCATTGTCATTCAGAAAGATACAAGGTACACAAAAATTTGTCACACACTTGTCAGTAATTAGGGTGTCAAACATTGACTGATGCATACAATGTAAAAGTCGAGGTTACAGGTGTTATCATATTAAGTCAACTGTGATATCCCATACAGAAATCAGTTTTGCAGAGATCTCTTATTACGGTAAACGTGTAATAATTATCCATTTGGATTCCAAAATTCTACAAAATTTCCATGATTGGCAGATTGCAAGTTTTGATGCCGCAGAAACTTGGAATGTGCACGTTCTGTCATTGCAGTCAACATGATTTCATACCAATGCAGTGTCCCAAAGATGTCCCAAGTCCAGGAATGAAACACAAGGACCAGAACGCTAGTGGAATAACTGCTAGGCTAACCATGACCCATAGCAAGGAGGTCACAGGACTTTGTTCAGATGATTTACAACTGCCACTGAAAAAAAAATGAATTTAAGAAGAATTCTACAGAAATATCTTTTAAATGCTGAAGTACACATAAAATAAATTATTTATGTCTTATTTATTCTGATTGGAAGGTGGATGAGACTCAACTTGTCTGTCTCTAAAATATCTCTATATCAATTATGCAACTAACAGTAATTACAGCAATATAAAAAAATTGAAAAAGGAAGAGAAAGTTTTAACAGTATAAAATTTATGTAAATTCTATATCATCTAGAGCAAATTTCAAAACCTTTTTCTTACCTATTTAAAAATGAAATAAAACCTTACTTTGCAGTCCATGGTGACAAAACCATTCCCGCCCAAGTTACAATGATGGTCAAACCACCCAATTCTCTATTTGAAGACAAAAAGAGTGACATCATCAGCACATGCTCCTTCACTTTTTAATTAAAACAAAACCCCACAAATTTTACTGAATGCACAAAAACTTTGCACTAAAAGTATTCCTTCCTCATGAGTCAAAATTGATTTTAAAAAATCACTATCAATTTTAATTTGAAGTAGGAAAATGCAAGACTAATGAAAACTAACGGAAGTTTCACAATAATTCATTCTGATCTTAAGATTTCTATCATAGAAAATTTTGAACATGAACGAATTCACCTTGAATACTTTATGCATAATTGTGGGAAAACTAACTTAATAGATAGTAAAATATTAAATTAGAACAATCCATTTAAGAAGTACCCTTATTATTTTTAAATATCCACAGATCATATTTTTTTTTATCTACCAGAGGTAATCCTTAGATAATTCTAAATGAAAAAACCACTGACCTTCCCTCTTCAACTGAAAAAGGATTTATCATTCCTTTGGTGGAAAAAACCATTGTCAACGCAAACATTTCAAAAATAGCATAAAGAAGGCAGCCATAGAAAAGAAGGGTTGTCATAGAGTGCCACGCTGAGCCATCTGTGCCATGGGAGGGGGAAAAATGGCATTTAATAAAATATATTGTGTGTTCAGATCAGTCCTCAACTGAATGCATCTATGTTTTTATTTTGGTTTGGTCAGGATTATGTTTATTTTCCTACTTTCTATGGCAAAAGTCACACAACATAGAGCCGTTGTGGCGGAATGGACACGTTCAGTTAAGAGACAGATGCTGCATATATGTGTATACATATATAATATATATATGTGTTATTAGGAAATACAAATATTTACAAGTTCATAATCTGATGTGAATGGTAGTAGTGTAAAAAGTCTGCCCTGATATCCTCCAGGACTTCAATTTCCACAACATTGGTGTGTGAGTTTTAGGCTTCATCCCTCTAGCAAGCATTGAATGGGGCTTCTTGATATGCAAAAAGGGCCTACGATCACCTTGTTGTGAATGGGATGTTTAAAAAATCTAACAATCAAACAAGCCATTAACTTAACAGAGAATTACCGCTGCTCATCCCATTATACCTACTCAAAACTAAGATTAAGATTTATTACATTGTTCTTTATTTCTGTTCACATGGAATTATCATAATATGCTTTTCTAATACATGTTCTTCAATATGATGTTTTTAACACCATAAATCCCTGAAATAACAATCTTAAAATTGAATGATAGTATTGATTTCCAAAACAAATGACATCAATACTATCTGGACAAAGCATGTATTTCATTATTCTTATGACATAAATGAAAGGGGCAAAAAGACTAATTTTGGTTAACATTAATCAGTTACTTACTAGTGAGGCTGGGTTTCAGGGCAGCAGAGAAGCACAACAGACAAGGCATGGAATAGATGGGCTGAAAGAGCAGGAAAAAAATGATAATTATTCATGTGTACATCTTTCTTTACCTAAAGGAAAATATAACTCCGTTTAACTTTTTTTTTTTACATAAATCATCTATTTGTAGTTTTATATCTTTTGTCTGTCTTGTTTGTTCTTTTTAGCCTGAGATAATTAAATTCATGGCTTAAAATTTTATACCACAACAGACAATCTCAGTCAAGATTTTATATTTGTTAAAATAATCCAGTGGTTTTAGGTTGGCTCTTCTGTGCTTCTTCCATCCTTTTTATAAACATTTCCAATTTTCATATATTTATAGCTTTTGTTTAAATAATCTGAGAAAGCTCTCAAGATGCTATTAAGAAAGGATAATGTGCAAGATCTTCTGTACTTTTGGAATTATCTTTGACAAAAAATGCAATAAATTTTGATATCTCAAATTAAACTTTCACAAAAACAAGGCAAGAAAAATATTTAACTTTTAAGGCAATGACATGAGAAAGAGAGAACAAAAATACAAAAAGTGTGCATCACTACATGAAGTAATTTTATATTATCTTTCACTGACTAATAACACCATTATAAAAAGAAAAGAATATCTAAGGGCTGTTTTAACTTATGGAGCTCATTATTATAATAATAATTATCAGATGATTTCATACTCATTGTTTATACATTAGTCAAGATAAAAAGGAAAGTGATAGGCCCAAAATGAGACAAACTAAAAAGGGATAAAAACAATCAAGGTTATCACACCAAAACAAAACAGAACAATTGTTACCATCCACAGATACCAATCAGCATCATTCCTCTGCAAAATAATTTAAAACAAAATAGTGTCATAGAAAAATATATCAGCAATTAAGTGTGCATAAAAACAAAATTAAAATTAAGCCTTGGTGTGATTAAGCCCATGAAGCATGCCACAAGTCTTGATAGATACACTGAATAAAAAGAAATACTTTACACAGAATAAGAATTGATTTACTTACTGCTCAGCAAAACGTGAGTGAAATCAATTTGTCTGACTCAAAGATTTCATTTTAGGAGGAAGAAAATTTGAGATTATGGGCAATCTAAAAAGACTATGACCTAAAAAGAAAACTAAAGCAATTGATCGGGGTCCGCTTCTATCTCCCTGCTTCTGTCACATTGGATGGGGGCTTTTGTGGTGTGTAGACACCTATATAAATCCATACTCTAGATTTGAATTCAATTTTTCAATTCATATAAAAAAGCATCCTTCGTGTACTTCATTTGCTGTTTATCTTAACGTAATAGATATCCAAAGATAAATTATCCTGCTTCTAAAAATTGATTGATTTTCTTGTTCGTCTCCCTGTTGAGATAAATTCACAAAAAAATATTGATTTATAATATAGCCTACCAACAAAATGGCCATGTAACTTAACTCTAGATGTCATTTTTAAAGTGATTTTGATTAAACGGTATTATTGCATTTACTGGCCCAACTCACTTTAAGCTTTAAAATTGTAAATTTCTTAATGAATTTGATATGCTGAACACCAATATGAAGATTTTATTCGTCGCAAATAAATACTTTTCAAGATATAAGCTTTTTTGTGTTGCTCTAAAATCCCATTAAGCTACAAGTTTTGAATTTGTCAAGAAACGTTCAATTGTGAAGCCTAGCATGAGTGAGCCGATATCTGCAAATTTACTGATAAAAGAACACAATTTTTTTAGACAATGAAATTTTCATGAATTTGTAAAAAAATGGTGAACAATCAATATGAGAATAAATGTCTCTCTCTCTCTCTCTCTCTCTCTCTCTCTCTCTCTCTCTCTCTATATATATATATATATATATATATATATATATATTAGACAATGAAATTTTCATGAATTTGTAAAAAAATGGTGAACAATCAATATGAGAATAAATATGTCTATATATATATATATATATATATATATATATATATATATATATGCACACTTTTCTTTTTCATACAACTTACATTCACAAAACAAGCTAAGCTGAAAAACAATGCCAGAAATAGATGGGTGACTTTCCAAAGAAGAGACCACTCTTGATTAACATGGGCCATTTTTACTTGAAGAAAAATATAGAAAGTGAACCAGTCATCAAACTTAATTCAAAATAATGATATCATAAACGACAGTATCAATGTCTGTTTAGTTTCCAGCTGAGACACCCTTCTGTTTGTTTTTTTCCCTCTTTGTTCTTAATCAAAGCAATAAAAGTGCGAAATTCCGAGGTTTTTTTTTTAAGAACTTGATCCAATTGAATAATATTAAACTTAAAAATGACGTGTTTGTCACTCACATGCTCTGATATTATAATTCATACAAAATTGGACTTTGAATATCGATTGCTACTGTCCACAGGGCCAACTACTTGGATATGCAGTAAAATTCTTCATTCATTAGTTTAAGAAAACAAAATTCACGCACTTATTAGTGACAAAGTTTAAGTTTAAATACGTCTATGTATTTTACACTGTGTCAATAAATATATCACTGTCTTAGAATAGACAACAGATGACATCCGTTCTTTTCCCCTCCACTGTTACTCATGCAGCCATGCAATAGACATGCACTCGACAAGTACTCGAAATTTATAATTAACATTCAGCATCGTTTGTTTACAAACATTCTCTAATGATCATAGTTTGTTCCGTTTTCTTTGAAAACCAGACTCAATCCCTTTGAGTAGATCTAAAAATTGTTACCTATGATTGTTAGGTCACATGACATTGTTTCAAGATGACGGCCGATCTGAGCTTCGGTGGGTGGAGCCGCGTTTGTTGTTATTATTGAAAAAACATTTCTTTTAACTTTATCCGCCTCGATTTTCAATTTACTTTAAAGATGTTATTGGTTTCTTTAAGTTTCGCACTTCTTTTAACACAATGCATTCCTTACACGTTTCAGGCTCCATACCTTCTTTTTACCGGGAGGTATATGACATCGTCTGCCCCAATCAAGAGCAAGTAGACAGAGATCTTTTCGTTCAGTTGCTTGTGAAATCAAGCCTTCCAAAACATGTCATTATGCAAGTAAGCGTTTTGCCTCAAATAAATTTTATGTAATTAAGTAAATTTTATTTATGGCCTGACTCCAACTCAGTCTTAGGAAAAGCTGTACTTACAATGGGTAGTAAGCAATGTTAGGATCTAGATCTTGAATAGTAAAATAATAAAATTATATACTAATATTACTAGGGTCTAGTCTAAACATTTCACATTTGTGTAGCCAAGATTACACCCATTTTGCGACCAGAGAAAGAGACAACTGTAAGCAAAGGAGGAGATGGAAGCAATTCTACTTTGCAATTTTATAAGTTTTAAAATACATTGCAACAGGTAGTTTTCATTCTGTAAATGTAGCCAAGGTGCAGCTTTATTGTTCTGACAATTCAAAAGATATCTTACTCTATATTATAGATATACATCTTAATGTATGTTATAGTGAAAATGTACTCGCATCTGCTCTGGAGAGAAGGACTGTCTTGGTTATGTCAGCAGCAATGGTTATCATGTTGTATGTCAACTGCCTGCCAAGGTTCACCTTTATCTCCAAGCTTTCAGGCTTTACAGCTTGCTTACCTAGGCTTCTTTCAATTGTCAATTATCTGCTAGATCAGGTTTACAGATCTGGTACTCTTTGGTACTCAACACAAAGTCTTTGATGTTGACATCCTTTACTGGTCCCTTTTTGCTCTAATTACTGTTATAAATTACACTTCCTTTTTTGCCATTAACTCAATGAAATCATAGCTACGCAGCCTGCGTAGCTCAGCCTTGCTGAAACCACAGAGCTACGCAGTGCGCATAGTCTGTGTTAAATTGCCTTCACTTTGATATATAACACTATACATTTTCTATTATGAATGTCACATAAATCGGCAGTTATAGCAACCCCCATGCAAAATCTCTATAGAAGCCGAATTCTGATTAGAAACAAAATTTATTCTGATGTCAATGAGTTAAATAAATCTATTCTTTTTTACTACCCTCAATCAGCCTAGTTTGTATTCATTTCAGGCTATATTTTTATAATTTAGAGAAAACTGGATTTCTTACAGCCATTCATCTGATGACTTATTTGTACAGATTTCAGAAATAAATGTACACATAAGTTTCGATCAAGATTAATAGGTTCCAGATTTGAGGGAATGTAGGTGTAATGAACTGTGTAATAAAATTTATTAATTGCCCTTCAGATTTCCCTGGTTCTGCTGACCAGGTAACAAGCAAACAGGGAGGAACTCTGTTCTGCTGACACAGCCATTTAGTGTCTAAACAGTGCCCATGCCAAAACAAAACAACTGTTCTATGAGATAGCACTACACGACAATACTTACCTACAGCCTTTTGTTGAGAAAATTTAATCATAAGTTTTCATCATGTCATTAATAGTAATAATACCTGATCTGTGTGACTTGAATAACATTGTGTTTTGCTCTGATGTTTTTTGTTTTTTTTTAGGAAATGAGGTTTCTATAAAAAAAAAAAAAAAAGGTTTATACAATGAGATGCATGGGGTAACTCATTAAAAGCAAGCAAATCCTGAGGTCTGTACAATCTAGGCTTGGGGCCAAACATTCAGTGATGTTTCCATCCAAGCTAAAGCCTAAATTCTAAGCTTCTTTTTTTAATGAAAGAACATGCTTGCCTAAACAAATGTAGGCAATCATAGTTTAAGCAGACAGAAAAGGGATTAAAATATTAAGCAGGATGAAAGAAGAGTAAGAAAATTAAACCAAGCTAACTTGTAAGACCCTTTCTTATTATAAACACTGATGAAATTATTTTCATGAATGCAAGATCCATTGGTTTAAAATGAACTTGGTTTATCAATGAATAAATAAATAAACATATTCATAACTTTAAACCCAACAAAACTTTCATTTTACTCATAACGAATAATACTATCAATCAAACACTGCATACCAATAAACATCTATATTTTAAAGTTCTTATATAGAAGATTCTTCTTAGAAAAAGAAATCTCTACAATCAACAAGTCTCTTCAGGTTTTCAAGAAACAGTGGAGACCATACATGAATACATGTATTTATCTTTCTCTTAGTTGAGTAACTGACTGAAACATCAGTTTAGATTAAATGGCAAAGTAAATCAATATATTGCTGACAACAAATATAAACTGAAGTTTTCTATGCCAATCAATTTATTGCTCATTTATTTGGCCTATTGACTAATCTGTTATTGACATACAAGAGTAATAATTCTATGATTTACATTCAGCTTTTGAGCTCTACCATATTTTGATTTGAAGACAAAACTGTTTTTGAGCTATGCTAAATTGTTTGGTTGTAGGCAAATGTGTTATGTATCTTTATCAGAGTTTTCTTGCTTTATTTTCAACTTTTCTGGGGGGAAACATTATGTGTGTTTATATATATATAATTTTTTTTTTTAATTGTATATACCTATGTAAATTACTGCCAAAAGTTGGGATGCAATAAAAATATGGAAATAATCTTAGTCTGTTATGAGCCTGACACATTGAAGGTCATAATAAACTTTGAAGACATTATTTCGTTCAACAATCTTGAACAATAGACCATACGTTCATATAATAAGACACATAACAATAAACATAAAAAATACCTAGGCTCAGTTTATTGCTTATTGTTCTTGACTCCAACCCATGCTTTTCTTACTTGGCTTCAACTACATTGATTTTGATTTAGTATTCCAAAAGTTTACTAGAGTATAATACACATGAATCATGGAAAACTGGGGTAGTAGTCATTTCAATCCTGCATTTTTGACAGATGTGGAGCAACAATTAACACAGTTGGAAAGGGAAAGGAGGAAGGAAAGGACTATGAAGTAAATACACCATTGTCTAGTCCTTTTAAGTTTATTTAATGGTCCTCTATGAGTTTTACCCCTGATCAATAAATAGAATTCTGCTGTTGGAGAAAATCATATATCAAAATTTGTTTAAATTCTAGTGCAGCAGCTTTGTTGAAATCAGAAGTGAAATTTAAATCTTATAAATTTTCAGATATGGGACATGGCAGATACAAACCATGGCATGATGACAAGGAATGGTCTTTACAAAGCTTTGGCTTTTACAGCTTTAGCTCAACAAGGAAAGACGCTCAATGACAAACTCTTGGAAACATTTTCAGGTCAAGGTAAATTTTTAATGAATACTTACATCAAATCAGAATGACATGTCATTTAGGAAGCTTTGACAAAAGATTATTATACCATTTGCACTCTTATGAAGTGCGCCGGCACATGATTCTTTACAATCAATTCATTTAGGGAGTGATGAGTTGGCATGATAACGTCCTTTTCTATTGCCAAATTCTGTTTGTGTTACTTCCTCAGAGCTTCCCACCCCATCACTAGGTGATTTGTCTGATCTCAGATCTTCGTCAGCAAAATTGCGCAGATCTAAGAATCCAAACATCCTCTGCTTTGATTATAAAGAGCTTTGTGCTCTGGACACTGTGAAAGTAGAGCTGGTTCCAGAAAAGAAAGGGATTATCCTAAAGCATGTAGAATATGAAGTTACGAGTCAGGTAGGAGTTTCATTGATATCAATTATTAGTAACACATGTGTTAAAATACATACTTCATCTACTTGTAATTATTTTTTTTCCCTTTCCGTCAACATGGGATTTTTTCTAACAGCAAGTGTGTCAAATTATGTATTGGATAGCACTTCAGTTTTATGGTGGTGTCTAGATTGTTCTTCTCGCTGATGTATTTAGATTTTTGTTTTATTTTCTGCATCTTTTGCCCATTCCATGAAGGTGCTTTATTTGAAAAACCCAACACCAATCCGTCATGCAGAATTAAGGGAAAATGCTTTTTTTCCGCATGAAAGAGAACCAACCTAGTGGGTAGAAAAAATACCATCTTGTGAGAATCTAAAAAATCCAATGCAAATAAGAAAAGATACCTCCCCCTTCTAATGTGGGAATTCCAGCAAAATAAACGAATTTGCCCTCCACTCTGATTCCAAATGAACACTCCAATCATTTAAAAGTAGATCCATGGACAGCAGTGAAATATGGCACTAAAAAATAGGACTCTCTTATCACCAGTGGTGATTTTCCTCATAGCGAATAGAAATAGGTGTAGGTTAGGGATCAACTTGTTCACATCTTGCCTTTCTCTCCCCCTTTTGTCATCTGTCTGAATCTTTTTGTCTTCTCTAAGTTTCCATGGGAATCTTAGGGGACATTAAACCTCTTGAAGAACACAGTGAAATTCTGAATGCTTGATCAACCACTTGATCAAATACTCTATGTGTATCATCTGACTTGTGCTGAAATGAAATCGTGGCAGCACAAACATCACAGCAAAAAAGAAACCTGATAGACTCGGTAGAAAGGGCATCAGGGAATCAACTAAATCCTATACTACATAAGCAAACAAACAAATTATTAGCCACACCTACAGAGAGGGATGTGTGAACATGTAGACCATGATAGGGATAGCTGCATATAGACAAAAGAACAAATGGAACCAAATAACAATACGCATTTCTTACCTAGAAAAAAACAAGTAAAAACCTTTCAGTTAAGATCGCAACTGGTATCTGTAAAACTATATCTCCCAACTATCAAAATTCAAAACATCCACCAGTGAGTCCCTTGGTCCAATTCGAAATAACTTTGCATCTTCTGCTGCATCACAGAAACCTTCAAAATCTGAGGCAACAACTTTCACCTCCAACATCTAATATTAGCAATGTCTTATACTCCACAATTGATCAACTGATTAAAATGGGCAATATAACAAACATGTGCTGAAATGCAACTAAATTGACAAGAAAGGAGAAAAAAAAAAACACTTTTTTTCTTACTTTCAAATCATTCAAAATAAAGTTTTCAATTATTCTCTTATTAAATTTTGTCTTAATTTTATTAAGCATGTTTTCTCTCTTCTAGCTTGTGTAAGAAGTGTAGCCTTTTTACAACAGTATTTTTTTTTTAATGTGTCTTTGAAAATAAGTAAAAATATAAATGCATCAAAACTTTACAAAAAGTTGGTAGCAAATGTTGGAAAACAATTTCTTTTTTTCTTTTTCAATTCAAGCCGAAGTTTGAGATGGAATGAGAATGTTATCAAACAAACTTATTCATCATAGATATTGTACCCCATTTTACCCTCTTCATTTGAAGAATAGATAGAAAGTGAATTTTTTTTTTTTTTGTTTTGGTTTGGATTTTTGTGGGTCTTTAAATTTCTTACCTTATCACATAACAAGCTGCAGGGCTTAAGCATTCTTTCTACTCTATATTATGCTCTTTCAGAGACACAAAACTACAGTACTGCGCAGATACAACGACTTCATTGCTTTCCATGAGCTACTCACAGCTCGTTTTGCCTATAGGCTTGTTCCCCGTTTGCCACCAAAGAAAGTTGGAGGTAAAATGAAAGACTTTCCACCTACCTCTGAAATAGATGTATTACATACAAAATGAAATTGAAGAATCTTGGGGTAAAACGTTTAAAGAATAGAATATTGTTTGCTTTAGAGATAACCAAAATAGGAGGCATTTTGTATTTTCTCCAAAGCATTAAGTCTGCAAAGAATTCAGTTCAAATTTATATTTCAAATATTGTTTCTTAAAGGATACCTTTCTAGAAGTATCCCCAAGAGTATTTGCTTTAATAAATATTCCTAGTAGATAGGTAAGTGAAGGTTTGTTGCAGGGGGGCTGTCTTTTACCACTTTGAAGTGAAAGGGTTTGGGTGATTTCTTTTTTCTCAACATTTATTTTCTGTTGTTTTTGTTTTGTTTCAGCATCTAGGGAGTTTATTGAGCAGCGTAAAAAATGTTTACGCAGATATCTAAATATCATTGCACGACACCCTCAAATGTGTGAGGACAAACTATTGAGATTTTTTCTGACTTTTTCTGGCAGTGTGAGTTAATTTTGTCTTTTGATTCTTTTTTTTTTTTTTTTTTTTTGCAATATTTAGTAGCATTTTCTATAGATAAATTAAGGCCTCATTGCTGAACTCATTTCCGACAGACTCCTATTGATAGTAACAAAAGGGCGTTTCAATCCTCATATTTATTGGTATTAAAGCATCAAAATAGGGTTAAAACATTTTTTCATAATCAAAATCTAACCAAAATTTTTATCATATGACCTTTTCTCTTTGAATTTATAGATTTTGATTATGTTTCTGTGAAGCCTTTTAGTTGAATTAGATTTATCTTGAACATCTCATGCATTATGTTCACACAGGATGCGCAGCATAAAATCAAAGAACATTTCAGAAGCATTCCTGATGAGTTTATGACAAGTGAAATGGCAAGCAAAGCTAAGGTACAACATTTTTTATCTGATAATTTTTGGCTGATTCAATTAAGAAAGAATGATCTTAAGTGGTGTATTCTGTAACAGAGTTAACCTGGTTTTTTTTTTTTTTTAAGATGTTAAGTTGCGCAGTGTAGAGTCAGCAAGGTACCATATTGATCTACCTCTGACTTAATTTTCTATTGGAGATGACTGTCTAGCATCAAGTTTTGTAATTTGTTTAAAAACAAAAAAAACCAACAAATAGTGTCAAGAATAACAAAATGGTATATCTTTATATTTCATCATTTACAATGTATAACATCTTGCTTTAAGAAGTGATCTACTTAAAAAAAAAAGTGAACACTAAACTGTAAATGTGACTCTAAGCATCTTGTATTTTAATCCCTTCCCTGCGGGTCAACATGACCCTATTCATAAAATTGGATCCTTTATGGATATCCTTAAAGCACATTTTCAAGAACTGATTATATGTTTGAACAACATTTCCATAGGTGAAACTATAGGTCCTTTCAAATGCAAAATTAAGTTTTATTACAAGTCCCCATGAAAGACAAACCTGACAACTGGAGATTTCAATTTTATAATCTCCTTTAAAACAACTGTGATTATGTATTGAAGCAAGAAATATTTTGCAATGACAAAGGGTTAAGCAACAAGCTAACAAATATCCTTATGCAACTTAAGAAACTTAGATTGACAACAGTTATTAAGTCTATGCAGATAATTACCACATATAAAAAGTCATTTGACATTTTGTTGTTCCCATAATTCAAGAGCATTCAAAAGACCTTAAGTAATTCTCTTATACATGCTTTTAATGCAACTTTTTTGTTCCTCTTAATCTGATTCTTTCTTAAACCATCTTTTCATATGGATACCAACTTAATACAAATTTTATTCTTTAAGCCAATACTTTTATTTGTAGACAGGTTGTTGTCATATATGGCTGAAGGTGAATGACAAGGAAAGGGTTTGGGGAAACTTTAAAATCGTGCTGAAGGCCTTTGAGCCAGTCTTAGCAATAGCCCAGACTTTTACATGCTAGCAGAGACAGGCATTTTTCAGAAGGGAATCATTTTATTTTTTGTGTGCCTACCTAGTGATTAAGGACCAGCACTGTTTCATTGTTGAGCAATTTATACTTTAGGGTCACCTGCAAAATATGGTTTTGAAGGCAAGTAAGAGAGGATAATAATTTGGTAGAGAAAGAGGCAGAGTGGTAGGTAACAACTAGTCCTAGTTGCCAAAACTGATCCAGAAACAGTACCTTTGTGTATGTTTTATCTTTTTTTTCTGCTGTCTATTAAAAGTCCCAGAAACCTAAGCCAAGATAGCAGATTTGAATATAGGGAGAGAGCAACTTGGTCATAGAGCTTCATCAGGTTTCCCTTTTGAATTTGTAAATGTAGACCTATCAGGTGTTCATCGTATTACTTCCGCACCACAGGACCTTGTCCCTCTAGATACGCAACAGCAGCTGGTCAATAGTAAGGAGCTCATCTTCATGATAGATGACTGTGTGGGAAAATTGAAAGAAATAGCTGAGAACATGGTCATACGCTCAACAGTCTATGCTACAGATATGCTTCAAATGGGCAGGCAGTTCAGGTGAGAAAAATGGAGGGTGTTCTAATTCACCTCTCGCAGTGTCGTCAGTGCCATATAAGGCATCAATTTTTCGGAAGAAGCAGGGGGGTTGACTTTTAGTTCAAGGCTTATACTATATATTCATGTGGCAATTTTTGTAATTTATATATAATATATTTGTTAATTTGAATATTGAAAGTAGAGTTAAGCTATCCAGATTTTCCCTCAAGACATTTGAAGAGTAATGTTGTTGAACTGCTGCTCAAAACTTAACTGCCCAGTGAAAAGACCTGACCATCACAATTCAGCTCATAAGAGCTACAGGATCTAGGATTAAAATATTGATGATGACAAAATTAAAAAAGAAGAGGACAAATATTATAATAAGATTCATTGTTACATAGCTTTTTGTCTATGTAAGGCAGATTTTTTTTTGCTCCTTCTATCTTAGCCTTTTTACATGCAATCCTCAGCATTATGAGTAATAGCACAACACCTGTCACAGCATGGGCGTCAGGAACCAACAGGTCATGGGACCGACTTCAGGCTGGCTTCAAGAATTTGTCTGTAGAGTTTGCTGCTTTATCAGATAAGTCCACACAAGCGGTGAGTGAGTGTATTTGACAGGGTTGTTTGTTTATTTTTTGTTTAGGAAGAGGATAGAAGTGGATTGACAAATTCAAATAATGGGACATAAACAATTCACAAGAACTAGTTTTTGCTACAGATGCTGCTCTCTCATACGTTACTTCATAGTACTATTAAATTATCTGTAGTATAAACCTTATTTAGATATCAAATATGGATTTGGATGGTTAAAGGCTTGCATGAAAAGGATAGAAAGAATGGCTCAAGAAGACAAAGAAAACAAATCAATAAATTGCTTTGAAAAAATATACACCGACACAAATGAATACTGAATTTTTTCCAGTGTCCTTGCCTGGCAAGGATATGCGATTTAAAAAGCTGGGGACTGTTTTGAAAAGGACAATTGATACCACTTATTAAATAACCAAGATACTTAGTTGAGGGGTAAATATTGCAAAGAACCATTGCCATGTATTGGGCATAACCACAGGTCTTTAATCTTTTTGCCGCTTGTAACTAGGCAGGCCTTTGATGCTTGAAAAATATTTGAATACTACTTGAAATTGCAACAACCATGAGACATGCATTAAGATTCTGTTCAAAATTGTTTTCCCTCCTGCTAGGCTGTTGATGAGGAGGATGGAATGGTGGAGAAACTCACCTTCTTCCAGGACATTATCACAGCTTATCGAGTGAGTCTTGCTCTATTTTATGTTCTTTGCAAAATAATGCAGGCGCAAAAATTCATTAAGAGCATTATTTTTGCTGTAAATTTATCTTGAGCTCAGTCACAGCTTATAAATTTCATAAAAATATACCTTATGGTAAATTATAAAAAACTAAATAAACTCATTGAACATTTTACTGGGAATTCATGAAGTATTACCAGAAAATGGCCAACTTATCAGAGATATAAGAAAAGATGACAATGGTTACTGATGAAAAAAGATCTTGACAAATGTAGAATTATGTAATTGATCACCTAATAGGTTTTTTTACATTGTGTGGGCTAAATTAAATTATATGCAAACAATATGGATATTTATTCTTAAAAATTAATGGGTTTTTTAATTTGCAATTTTTTGCTTGTTTTTTTTTTCCAACCCTCAGCAATAAGTAAAAATTTCATTTAAAACAACTGAATGATTGTGCAATACTTCTGCAAAGTATGGGCCTAAATTCTTAAGGATTGTTATTCATTTATATGCTATTTTTTGCCAATTTTTTCAACCTTTAACAATAAATAAAATATTAGATAATTTAAAACAACTGAATGATTGAGCAATACTGTCACACAGTTAAACATCATATTGCTTTTATATCATTAAATTATTGTTAGAGATTTATGAATTTTGAAAAAGAAAAAAGTTAACAAAGGAGCTCACCTAACCTTGTGGCCTAATTTTGCACACCAAGAGTTCAGTTTAATTTGAAAATCTTATTGGACAACATCCCTGGTGCTGTTCTATAATCTTAGGGTTCCTAAAGAAAGCTAATAACTTGTTTCTTGGAGATAATTTTTTAATAAAACATTGTGTTCAGAAGAAAAAGGAGCTCAAATGGGCACCCTATGAAACCGTTAAAGCGCTGGCTCATGCAATTTAATTAATCTTGAGAAATTGAGAAATGCTTGCACAGCTGAAAAAAAAAAGTTTTGGATATGGAATAATTTCTAAGAATATATGCCCAATTCTTGCATCTTTTCCACCCAAGTGGAAAGCTTTTAAATTTTCCTTGAAGTGGGTTTCATTCTGCTTTGCTGAAGTGTGCGTTTAATTGAATTTCTTGACATTTCATAGGTGCTGCTTTTCCTCTAAGTTTGTGGCTTAGATTCATATGTTCAGCAAAGTTGATTAGTTAAGATTAATAAGCTAATTTAGCAAGAATGAGAGTTCTAGTCGAAAGAATTTTTGCAGAAGTAACTTTCTCTTGAACCAATGCAGAGCAACTAGAGCAGCCCATCCAAAGAGAAAACAGAAACAGGACTCAAAACATGCATGTCATGTGTAAGCCTATATGTAGGTAAAACTGTATTATATCTTAAAGCTCCTGTAGTCAACCTCTTTTCCCAGCTTACTTATTTGTAATCAAAAGTCCATACATATATAATTTAAAAAAACAAAAAAACAATCGTAATTCTTTCAAGAGGTCTTGTTTCATAAATGATCCAATGTTTTATACCTTTTCTTTCTTAAGGACTTGTGTGATCGCCACGAGAAGGGAGTGTTGCATGACCACCAGAAGGCTATTCAAAAGATGGGACAGTACAAGAAAAAGAAAATGTCAGCTACTGTGTCCAGTTCAGAGGTAACATATGTACATATTGGGCTGTCTTTGTATATTATACTCTATTAAGCTAAAAAAAAAATACACTAAAATAGAACAAAGTGAATGTCTCATAGGCCTCCTGAGATTTCACATTTTAATATTTAACTCGTCATTACTATACATCACATCCCTGCTTGATATGCTTTGCTAATTTTTTTTTCTCATATTCTTACAATTTTTTATCTGATAACGATCTTGTTTTTAATGCATAAATAATTTTGCTAGTTTTGTTTTTGAATGAATTCTTCATAAAAAAAAAAAAGCAAGATAAATTGTACAACTATTTTACTTAAAAATTGTATTTTGACTAGTGCTATTTATTTTTATTTCAGGCCGCAACAGTAGAACAGCTGCAGCAAAGGATACTTATGGTAAGTCTTAATTATGGTAAAGATATAGAAAGAAGCTGTTTGTGATAATAATTTTAAGATAAATATTGTAGTGCATATCATCTGGTTAAGATTTCAAGTCATGACTTGCAATTCTAATCCATACTCCTTCAGCCATCTGAGCTTCTTATGAGAAGAATTTTTTTACATATATGAAGTAAACATTCATTCCTTCAGTTTCAAATCCATTGAGAACTATTTTCAGTTCTCTCTGCTTATAGTTTTAGGGCCTTAGTTCCTTTGGTGCCACATATATAAATTAATCTCAAAAGATCATAGGATGATGACCCAACAAAGCCTCTAGCACATATCTCAACTAACATTATGGTCTTGGAAAGCCGATTGTTTTAATTCCTTGATCAAGTCTAGGTTATTTTTTTTTTAGTAAGTGTTAACATCTTCATTCGGTTTTGATATGGAACTGCTAATTCAATCACAATGAGATGAGAGGAAGCTGAATAGATTACAGTATCTGGTCTCATTTCTGTTTCCCTTTTTGCATCGGCATGATTGTCCCATTCTAGAAGATTTGTTGTAACTTCTCAGTCATCATAACCAACAACGCTTTCCATTATTTTGTTGCTCTGATTGAATCTCTTGTGGTGCCTCCTTCTGCGGTGAATTTCAGTGGATATGCTACAGCCAGGTTATCCTTCCTTCTTGCTGTGATAATTACTGAGGCAAATCCTTGAAGGTTTTGGTTGTGCCTCCAGATGTATGGTTCTTGTGAGAGGATTTTGTGATTTCTTATAAGAGCTCAGGATGTGTTTGTCTGCTTTGGCAAAGTAAGCATTCATTCGTTCCCTTTGGCAGAAGAATAGCATTGGAGAGTAGAAGATTATACACTGATCTGATGAGAAAGTTAATTCTTAGCAGTGTGCATGCCTTATGTCACCTGTCTTTTTTTTCTCTTTGCCTTCTATCATTGACCTGCACTTTGCACTAGATGGTCCTAGTCTGTGTTCGGCCGTTTACTTGTTTCAATTGAACTTTCCACCTCATGTCGCTTTTAAATTTTGTTTGTCAGATGATCCAAATTTTCAGCACTGTAAGGCCCCAGAGGAGCTCTTTGCCATTTTCTCTCGAATTTGTTGATTCTAGCCTCTTTTGCCTTATTGTAGATGAGCAGACATACAGTATCCCAAGAAGATTAGTATGAACATGAACTGGAAGCATTGCCTTCTGAATTTACAGTCTACATTTATTAATAGCAATTATGCATTCAGTGGCGAGCTCTGTAACTTCTGATCCTACCTTGGCATCTTTCATGGAGGAATTGTAAGGCTCTTACTGGTTTTTGCTGATTGTCTACTGTAAATATTAGTGCACAATATAATTTGCCTGTCTTTATTGACAGCTGAGAGCTATATTTAAATCATCCAAAATGAATTCAATTTACTTCTCTTTGTTTCGCTTTCATGCAAAGTCAATTAATATTTGAGTTTACATTGACCTCTGAAATATATAATCTAGATTTAGATAAGAAATGTAAAGTGCTCTATGTAATCATCTTGAACATTTCTGTATATTGATGTGAAAGTTTAGGCCATGTGTTTTACTGACTGCTTTTTCTTTTACTGAATTCAGTATCTTTGAAATTCTGATCAAAGCACAAAGAACATAGCAAAGAGACCAAGGCAGATTTTTATGCAGCATGGTAAATATGGAGGTGTAGTAAAGTAATTGGTAAGCTATGTACCAAGTTCATCTCAATCACATTCTGGTTAGTTTGCTCTATTCAAAGCATAGGATATCCAATAAATTGCTTTGATTTGATTGTGGTAGGTGTTGGAATGGCTTTAGAGAAAAGAATGAAATGACATGCACTGTCAAGAGCGAATGATAGAGTCAAACACTGTTGAGAGAGACTTCTAATCTTTTTTAAGTTTTCTCCATATCTCTCTGTTTTGGAATTCCATTTTTTTTTGTTTTATTCTTTTTGCAGGTCATTTGCTCTCTTGCTCCTCTCCACCTTAACGGGTCCAGAGTTCATAATAGTAATGAACTTGTTTGATTTACTACAGTCAATCAAAATCGCTTTATTGTACTAATTATTATGTTTACTTCATCTTCTTGTAAGTGTTCTAATTTTGTTCCCCCACAGCAAGAAGGAGAAATAGCAAACATGGAAAACCGTAACTACTACTCCTTGCACTGCTTACAAATGGAGACCCAGCTCATCCATGCCCATCTTGACATTTTTCATGAGTTTGTTGCCTGCATGGCTAATGTGGAGTCAAAAACTGCTGCTGATGTAAGCCATTCTTTTCCTGGCCTAAGGTTAACTTTATTAATGTCAAAAATTTGAAGTTGGGCAGTTACATTAAGAAATGTGAAAGACAAAGAATTTTTTTTCTGTTTTATTAATCTTTTTCTCCTGCGGTATTACGCAAGCTTAGCAACAATGAAGTAACTGATGTTTATGATACAGACATTCTTTATTGTTAACTAAGATTGAGATTACAATGATAAACATTGTACTAATTGTTTTGTACAATCTCTCCTTAGCCTTGCAAAAGATATTTTATAACTTTCCATCTTTTACATTTGCTGCAGCTGGCGCGTGTGTGGTCAGCAATGGAACCAGTCATTAGCCTCTTGGCGCCACCTGATTCCTCATCAACAGTGAAGAGAAGCATGTCCCCACCAAGTTCACCGACCAGTATTAACAACAATGGTCCAGGAATCACTTTATAGTCTTGATATCCTCTCTTCAAACTTGCCACGCTGGCTGGTTTCACATTCTTGAGAAATTAATTTGATGGGGTGATGTCTTTGCTGTAGTTGTTCCTTTTATATTCATTTTTTTAGAAGGGTGAGGAGAAGGACAAAAGAAGGACAGGAGAGCAAAATGAAAACTCCCTTTTTTTTTAGGTTTTGGAATAGGAATATCTAACCGTTAATCGTTAAAAAATTGTTTTTGATGGGATTAATTTTTTTTTATTTAATGAATTGATTGTTAAAAATAAAAAGAATAATTTGTCCATAAAACTGTAGCTGTAGTTGAAAAAGTCATAAATCAAGTGCCATGATTGTATGTTCAGTTGTGTCAGAAGCCATAATCAGAGTTTCTATTAACTTTTTTTTCTTTCCTGCTCAGTAGGACTTAATTTGATCCTAAGTAACACTGCAGTTGTGTATGGGTAACTCAGAGATTTGTAGTATTCTCAACAATGTGGTAGAATAATAGGCATTTTAGTGACCATGCACCTCAGAGAAGAGTCATCTTTACAGATTGTTGGGCGTTATTTGTTTAATAAATCTTTAAATGTTGATTTGGGAATAATCATTGTTGCCATAAATGTGATCTTTGCTTGGTTTTTTTTTTCTTCCCTTTTTATTTTAGATTTATTTCTGTTTTGGGAGAAATAGGCTCTTTGGTTGATTGACATATTATAAATTAATTGTCAGTTAAATACATTGGTATCTTGTGATATCCATATTAATGGGATAAAATTTCTTAATTTTGATAGACATAGCCCCCAAAAAAACAACACAAAACCCCCTACTGAAATTTCCAAAATTACAGAAGGATCACGTTTTAGTTTTCCCGTTTGGTTCTTGCTGTTCCCACACCTTATATGTTTTGATAAGAGAGAATGTCTTGTATATGCATGTTGAGAACCTAATGATATCTGATAGAATACATTTCTCTTTAGAATTATTGAGATAAGAGAAGAAATACCAAACAGGGAGTTACTTTTCAGTCAAGTTTTTTTTTCCCTAAAAGAGGAGGTGATTGAAACCAGTTGAGTTTTCTTTTTTCTGAAAGCAGAGAAGATTGAAAATAAACTGTGAGAGAATATAAACCTCAGCAGAATGCAGATAACATAATTATGGATTGCATTATGTACAAAGAGGAGGACATAGAAAAAGGGGGGAGGCTGGGGGAATGTTTTGCATAAAGGAAAACAAAGCCAGGCTGGATCTCTGTAAGTATAAGGCACTTTGTTGCATGGAACTTCTACCTACGATGCTCAGTCTTAAAGATTACAATTCCTGGTAATTTTTTTTACTTCAGTGGTTATAGATCACAATGCTATCTATCTGGTCTATTGTTGCGTAGTGGTCATCTGTTTCTAGTTTATTTTGCTTCTATAATTACTAGACTTATCATTCCAAGGTATTAATTATCTCTGGCTGGGATGGAAAGTTTAAAATCTGGTGATACTGTGAGATAACGATGTATAAACATATGTGACTGAGAGGAAACGATGAAAATAAATCAAGGTGAAAGCCAGATATAATCCGTTATTGATCTTCTGATATATTATTTGAGAAATTAAATTTAGTTCAGAATGTGTAACCTTAACATCTTTTTTTTTAATGATCCTAATAGTCATATCAACCAAAGAAAAAATATGTCAAACGTTTCTGTTGTATAGAACACCTAATCAATATAAAAATGACCATGATTTCTTCATACAAGATTGAATTTAAAGTATTTGTTTAACTTCAATATTGCATCAGTTCTAAATGAAGCCAGACCAATCTGGAAGGGTACATGCAATCATTTGAATACATTTACCCCAAGGGTAAAAAAATGGCAGATAGTGCAATATGGTTCAATTTAAAAAAAATTTTTTTATTAACTGTCTACCCTATCATCTGCCTTATGTATATTGCTATATATTTTTATTACATAAGGAATTGTTGTGTAACTAAATAGCTTAACTTTTTTGCATCGTTGAAGTTATATATATTGGTTTCTTTTCTTTCAATCAGAATTTTTCTCACACTTATGTTACTTATTGTGTTCGAGTTCGATGAAAAAGAATGCAACTGATGTCATCAGTTTGTGCTAGTTGCTATAAATGAGCTCTACTGCTACGTTCAACTTTTAATACTTTAAGCTTTGACCATTTAATAATCAGCCAATACTTCAGGTGTTCTTGCCATATAGCATGTTAGATGGTAGCCTTCGCAATAAAAACAAAAAAAAATTAAAACTAGACTGATGGTGAAACATTAAAGCTCAATTCTATCTTGGATGTTAAATAGAGCAGTTGGATACAATATGCTCCTTCGAAATGTGTGTGAAGGGATGGATAAGAGGGAGGGGAGGGGGGGGGGAGGGGGTCGAGAAAAGAATTTCTATTTTCCAAATAGATTTTATTTCTTGATGTTGAAATTGTAATGATGAAATGGAAAAGTGGTGGGCTCAACTTCAAATTTGTAGAACTGCGCAATCAAAAGCTATTCCTCACATTTTGTGATTTATTGTGATTGTATATAGTTTTACCAATTACTGATTTCTATGATTTGAATGTTTATTTAACTTAACTTTTTGGGTTGTTGAAAGCAAAAAATGAGACTGTGACATAATTCCAAGTACTGCTGTTTTGTGTCAATACAAATAGCCCTATTGCCATGCACCTGTTGCAGTGTAAAGAAGTGAGTGCAGCGAGGTAAACCTCATTCTAATCAATATTATATACACAATCACTATGTATGAATATAAACTTAATTATATTATTATTATCATTATTATTATTATTATTATTATTATTATTATTATTATTATTATTATTATTATTATTATGCAATTTTAGCTTATAATCCACTTAAAGCAAATGACAAATACAGCACTAACTGGTTGCTTGTGATGGGCAAAAGGGAAAAGAGTTTTTTGATACCAATTGCTTTAAAAGAAAGAGAGATACAACAAATGAGATTATTTAATTGTATGGGTCTGTGATAGATTTACATACCTGTATCAGGGAGAAAAGAGGTGTCATATATGGCTTTCAGAATAAACTAGAAAAAAAGAACTTTTTTAATAGACTTCTTGAAATCTAAGATACACCAGACTTTGATCTTACACTTAATTGTCGGTAGGCACTTTAAACTAAGTCAAATCTTTATAGCCCTTTGCTGGGCTGATTGTCTTGTCCCATTATTATACTTTTCTCTATAAATAATCATGGGCATTACATTAATCGACAAATTATTTTTTTTGTGAAAATGAAAGCTTTTGTAGTAGATGAGGCATAGAGAAATACTGTATTTGAATTGAATATATCCCAATATTTATCTGGTTTTTTTTTTTTGAAAAGATAATGATGATTCAAATGTACATATACTAGTTAACTTTGTATGTGTATATTTGTCAATTAATTGATCTTTATGAGAGAAAATGAAAAATTGTTATGTGGTTTAATATGTTTTATCTACCCTTTACCTGCATCTGATAATTTATGCTTTTTTTTCCTCCCTTTTCCCATTCGATAAAATATTTATTATAATCTGATTCAAACTAAGTCAGACACTGTGTCAGCAGGAAAATCAACATATGAATTAATAAGAAATGTTATACTTCTATGAAGATAGTGTCTTAAAGCTCATTTTGAACTTATGCTGAAGAGCATCAGACTTTTTGGCATGTTTATTAGATACGAATGATAAAAGCAAATAATAATCCTGGTCCTCCATGGTAGAGGCTCAAATTGGATTTTTCAATACTGGAGATTTGATACCTTCTCACAGACTTTTGTAGAAATCTTTGAGTTTTTGGACCTTACCTCGTAGTTTGAAAGTTTTTTTTGCGGAAATTGGACTTTTACAATCTCATACTTCAGACTTGATCAGTAGAGTGATTTATACTATATAGACAGCTGTGAAAGCTTTACTGAATCACTCACAAAGTGGTTTAAGTGACAATAATATCTTATCAGTCATGGGCTGGACTCATGTCTATATTTTGTTTCCTGAATTGCCTGTTACTTGGAAAATCACAGCTAACTTTGTCAATATCACACATGCAGTATACATATTTGTTTTATTTGGAGGCGAGAACATTCCTCTGGTATATTGTAAAATGTATCGTGTCTGAGAAACATTTTATGAAAAATTATAATTATATGATGTTTGATATCTAAGTATGCGAAGTTTCTAGTTTTGCTGATTTATGTTTCCAACTCTGATTTAGATATCATCCCTTGTCCCTTGTTCCTTTCTTTTATTTAATCTTCCTCTCCCTTGCAGCCACTATTTATCCATCATCTCAATTAAGATTTATGATGAAATAGTTTAGTACCTACTTACATAAGGGCAGTAAGTAAATTGTAAATTTGACGATTTACTTTCATCTTTGCTCCTAATTCACTTGCAATTTTTACCATCCTCTCCTTTATTAATTCAAGATACCAGCGGAAGTACATTGTCATTGTAAAACATCATGTTAGTTTTAATAGCTAACTGCTGGTTTTATTCCTAAGTCAGTACTGTGTAAAACAAATGGGTATTAAGCTTCCTGATTGATATAAGTACTGGGAGAGAAAAGCACAAGAGAAAATTGTCGGGTGTTAAACATGGTCATTTGAAAAGTTGTAAAAGAATAAATCAGCAAAGATTTTTTGATGGATAGAGCTCTTACGCAGAGTTTGAAGTAAACCTATTAAGAATAAAATGTCCCATGAATTATATTTCTGACTTGAACATTTACAATAAAGTCATCCTGTGCTCTGTCAGTTTCCCTGTTGTATTGATTTGTTCCCATGCAAGAGCATTTTTTTTTTAAAACATAGGCAAAAAAATAATTGACAGATATTGTGAGATAAAGATAAAGTCATCACTGCAATTAAAAATATATTTGAAGGTTGCAAGAAATTTGTAATTATGGTATAAAATGATTAAATTGGGGTAAAAGCTTAAGAAAAAGACTTACATATTTTTTTTTTTCTCTTTTTATCATGCCCCATCTTGAGATGTTTACAGTAACAGTGGAGTGAGCTTTTTCTGGGAAAAAAACCCACAAAAAAACCAGGTCAATATATCATGTATACATTTCTCTAGTGAATGATAAAATTATTTTAACTATAATTTTTGTGATTCTTACCATCTGATAGGACTGGATTGGTCTCATATCCTGTTGTTTCTATGATCAGTGATTTGAAAGCATATTTCCTGTGGCTGTGTCTGTGATTTGAGATTTTCTCAGCAGTATAGCCTTAGATATGTGTTTTTTGATAACCTACCAGATTGCAATATTCCATTTATTTATTGAATTCAGGGTATAAGCTGTAGAGAACTGAGTTTTAAACATTTTAGAAAAAATAGAGTTTGTATGAATTTTATTTTTAAAATTTTGTCTTATTGTGTCTGATGCCTCCATGTTACTTCTTAGCTATTAAAAACTAAGCGTGACTTGGTATTCATTTATTTTCAGAGATTATATTTTTACCATTAAATGCTCACTTTACTTTTCAGCCACTGGCGCAAGGTCTACATTATGGCTTTAGCCTTAGACTTACTAAGAATAGGGAAGAGTAAACTTCTTGTGGAATTCTGGTCCAATTTTGTTTGAATTGAAAGCTACTATCATACATTCTGGATGCTGGTGTATTTTTTTTCTTCAGTGTTGATTATGTTACTTATTCTTGCTGTTTTAAATCTAGACCCATGTTGTCATAATTTTTTTATGGCAATGATTACTTAAGTGTGAAGATTTTTCTCTGGTAAGCCCTTGTATGATAATATAATAGTTACTTGTAATCTGCAAACAATGCAAAGGAATCCTTAGATCCTAGAAATCAATTATTGGAATCGCATTCAAAATTGATTGGTATCTGTTTTGAACAAAAAAAAGTATCTAAAATTCAGCGATGGCCCATAACACATCAAAAACAAATTTGCCTCCCCATTACATTGGTTGACAATTTTATTCAAACATTAATTCTTTTTTTAACATAACTTTATGTATTGGCTGCAGGGCAAACATTCCATCTTTGTAGTTAATTAAAGTCTTTACACAAGCAGGCCTTTTTTTTATGTATTTGGCCTAACTTAGGATCCATCTAGATTATACTGTCTTTCTTTTTTAAGGGATCAGGATTCTTGCTGTTTGTAATCATTTTAATTTTTGAGCAGTCCTGGATGAAAATATGAATGCATGTAAAGAAAGAAAAAGAGAAGCTAAAAATGTCCTCAAGTTGTTTCAGATATCTCAATATTAAAGGCCAAATTTGAAAGCATTATACATGTACTTTGTAAACTTGTTTTTTCTTCTCGCTAACAGGTAGTGGGAGGGTCCACTCATTATTTCACAAGTCTGGTATTTATTTTACTCCTGTAACTTATTTGAAGTCACAGTTGGAATTTGGTTTAGAAAGATAATTTTTAAGAGTGGCCGATTTCCATTTGAAAAAAAAAAAGTTTTTCAAATTGCCGGTAAATTTTGACTGCTGAAACCATATCTCAATATTGCAGATGGAGAGAACATTGTATTTGGTGTGATAATGAGACAGTAATTTGAGTAAATATGTTTTGCTCCAATGAAGTTAATCTATAAGAGAGAGAGAGAGAAGATTGTTTTTTGTATGGAATGTTAAATGGTGGTTTAAGATTTTTTTACCAAATGGTAAACATGTGCCCATGTTGTTTGAGAAATAAAGAACTGCTGAATCACATTTGTTTGTTTCCAGTTGAATTCACAAATCATCTGTGTTTTTCGATGCCTTGGTTGAGTTAAAGAATAATCTTGATGCCAACTTTGGCTCTCAGACCAAGAATGGATTCTTGTCTAGCTTAGAGAAGAAAATTCACACTGGCATGGTATCAAGACATACTTTGACAACATCCTGAAAAATGATGGTCTGTCCAGACTGACACCAAATACACTTTGTGAAGAATGAACATTATATAAATGTATTCTTTACAGATGTTTTTTTTTTATTTAGTGCATTTTTATATAACTAAAAAATATATTGTTTTTATAGTAATCCTTGGATCTAACTATCTTGGACTTAGCTGAACCTTGCCTCAAAAAAAACCCCACTGCTTTTTTCCTCTTAAATCTAAATTTAAAAAAAAAAGAAAAAAAAACAATAAAAAAAAAAAAATTCACACTGTTACAAAACAAACCTGTTCTTAGGCAAACCTAAACTCTACATCTCTACATTATACAAAGGTTCCCTAAGTTTTTACGCAAATTTCTTAACCATACCCAGAAGAGAAATCAGATTAAGTCAAACATGGATCTCTGCAAATGAAAAATAACTAAAAGTCACCTATTGTCCCCCAGCCTGTTTTGCTTTTTTATCTCTACCTTTTTGTCAATCTAGAGGGATTCTTCGAACAATCTGCTTGTAACCAAAAAAAAGGACTCATGCAGCAAATGGAACAGGCTATGGCTTTCCAAATATTTATTAAATTTCCATTATATATCCAACTCCAGCTCCAGTTCAGCCCATCTTTCTTTCTCTCTTTAATGCCCTTGGCTTCGTTCTTTGATTACAAGCTTTAGTGACACTCTTCTTCCTCTCTCCCCCCTCCCCATCACCTTCATTATTCCAATGCATTTGGTGCTGCATGTCAGTTGAGGCTTGCTGCACTTGTTATATACTGTAAACTGGGAAATAGGTAAGCATAGATGGTGGCAATGAAAAGAAAGGAGTGGAGTGAATGGCCCTTTTCAGGGAAAATCTATAAGCCATGAGCAAGGAACAAAGCAACAAAAGATGATCAGAAAAAAAATAGGTGAAATACCTAAATGTTTTAACATAAATCACTGCTCAAGGAAATGTGGCCATTGTCTTTAAATGTTTGTACACGATTTTCTCAAACAAAAAAAGTCCTCAAAGAATCAAAGTAAATATGTTTGTTCGAATAACAATGAAGGAACAGAAAAAAAAAAGTTTGGTAGAAGGTTCTGACAGTGGTTCAATTTGAACAAGGAGGCTTTTGTTACTATGAAGAATGAATGTCAAGGCTGTTTTTTATGCTTTCATTCCTAAAAAGAACTGGGATACACTTTAGTTTTGATTGGAAATTCAATAAAGTATTTTGAAAATTTGATGAAGTCTGTGAAGCCAATGAGTGAACACTTACACACACACAGTGCAAACCGATTAATACAAGCTATCTAGATATAGCTAGCTTTGCTTAGATTAGCATTTCTATTTGTTATTTCAAATTTACTCTTCTGATTTTTTAAATATTTACTGTACCAATTTCTTTATTTTTATTGCTGCTATTAATTTACTACCCAACCTACTTACTGATAAAATCTATTAGTCTTTTAACGCCTTTCTCAGTCACTATGTGTTTTTTTTTGCCTCTCCTTTTCCCAACAGTTCTCTCTCTTTTTCTGCACTTTCTTCCTTCATACACATCCAAATATGACTTGTTTCTATCTCCTTCTCTCACTCTGTCTTTCCTTACCACTTTTCATTTTTCTACCAAGTACTTATATATGAAAATACTCATTTTTCTTTTTCTCTTTGTAAATGTATCATATGTATATTTTTTCGTTATTATTTATGCGAGTTTTTTTTTTGCTTGGCTCAAACTCTTTTTCTTATAACCTGACCATCAGCCAATTAGTTCTCTTTGCTGCTTCTGATAACAGTCTGTATCTTTCTCTTACATTTCCAGTCTCTCTTTGTCTGCCTTTATCCCCGTCTCGGTATTTTCTCTTTCTCTTTCACTCCATTTCGTCGCTGTCTACCTCTCTGTGTAATATATCCTTATTTTATTTATCTAAGTCGTAGATTTTGTATTAAGTGGAGCTTGAAAGCAGTATTCACAGACAGGTTCTCACTGAAAGAATAAACATTCTGTTCTTGACACAAACATAACTCAATTTCTTTACTCACACAAAAATAGTATTGCAAGAAAGCTTCGTAAAGACATAAAACGTTAATGCTGGTTTTAGAAGTATCAATTTCACTTTGTTGTGAAAAGGTTACTTGAACGCCAAAGACTTCATTCATCATAACCTCAAACTATTTCAAAGTTGTTTGAGATTCCTTTTTTGCTCGATCAGATCTAAAATGTTTAGGTTACGAGTTTCTAGATTCATATTTCCAAGGAATATGCCTAAATTTGGACCCAAGTGTTAATAAAGCTTTTCTGAAAAATTATGAGGATTTGTTCAGGCTGTAAAGTGTAAAGTGTTTTGTGCAAACAGTGATGACTCCACGCAAGGTATCTACATTATAAAAAGCAACTTCGATTTCTTCCTCTGCTAGCTGCTCCAAATCTACTCAATGACAGTGAAGTTTACTTTATTTCTATCTGCCAAGATCAGTGTCCCACATGGTATAAAAACCAAGATTAAAGCAGGGTTATGGATTTAGGCTAAAAATGTTCTTTAAACTTCATTATATTTATATTGTCATTAATTCATCAATTCTTTCGCTAAATTTGTTATGATGAACCAAATAATATTTGACAGTCTGTTCTCAGCATTTTATGATTATCAAAGTAGATGACGTTTTTCAAACAAATTATTTTCTAAATATAAATATATCAAAAACATGTTATTTTAAATTTAATGGAGTCGTATGGCTCTGAAAGATGTAAGTCCGTTATTTTTTGTGAGGTTGGTATAACTTCAATATAGTGATCTTTCCCACCTCTTCATTTGAGAGCGCAATCATCCCTGTAAACTTATAAATATAGATAAATATACTTTGCATTCAAACAAATTAGACATACTTCTTAAAATCCCGTTGCTACTTCTTTGTTGTTCTTGCAAAATTCTGGAGCATTTACATATTTCCTCCGACAGTAATACTCCCATATGTTTGAAAATTGATTCCCAAACTATCTTAACTAACAAAAAAATTTAAGGTTCAGCGACAAATCATTAACCACACTTAATAGTACATGGGGCTAATTTTTTCATTAAACCTGAGACCAGAGCTAAGGAATAAAAAAAAAGAATGATAAAGGCTGACTAATTTAGCACTACAAATAACGTCACTGTTTTTGTGTTTTTACCAAGTTATCAATGAAGGTGTAGTGCCATGGTTGAATAGGAACATTAAGACAGTAAATACAATCCAAGCAAGAAGATTATGATTGGTAACATACAGTCAATTTCAATTTTGATTTGCTGGTTTTTTCATTTCATCTAAAATACTGTTAAGTCTTCCATCTGACATCCAGGTCTTTCAAACAAGTAACACATCTTGTTTGAAAATTCCAATTTAAACAAGTACTATGGCTATATTATTTTTATTGACACACAAAAAAAGTATCAATTCTAATGCTGATAAAATGGATTTGTCGCTTTTACAATAATAAACCACTTTAGACAGCCACACATACACACAGCCTCGATTTCCCCTGCCCACAGACACTCAAAAAAAAAGCAATCTGAAACATATGACAGTTTGTAACAATTTAATAAGAACTAATACAGAACCAAGGCAAGAAAATCTTTAAAAGGCTATTGCCAAAAAGGAAACTTGTAAAAATTAACTTATTTTATTTCATGTATACAAAATTAACATGTTTCAATATCTGTTAAGAACTTTTTTTTTTCTGAGAGTTATCGTCTTACATGCATGGACTTAAAAAGGATGCCATACATGAAAGTTTTTATGATTGCAACTCCACGGGTTTACAAAAATGTCCATTCAAACTTCATACATCGCATTTTTGAATGCTTGGTTGAGCTGTTCATTGAATATAAAAAAATCTGACCGTAGGAAATATCAGACTTGGCATGATCTAGACTTGTTTTTCAAACAGTCAAATACGTTTGAAAGTCTCTGACTTGCTTGTGAACGATCCATGCCCAAGTTTCAACTTTTAAAAAATTTCAATTACATCTTTGCAGCCTTAAAATACAAGACTTCAGTAGATCAATTTATATATTCTTCATGGTAATGCATTAAGAATTTGATATTACTGAATTAAGTCTTTCATATTTGGTTTCTTTGAGCATCAAGAATAAAGCTTGAGGCTTTCAAAATTTATCACTGCTTTTCTGTGAATATGGTTTAATGACAGTGGATTAGGTCAGAACTCAGCTTGATTAAAGACTGAATAAGCATCCTGAGTTAAATTGCTGTAACCTCAAATCATTTTCTTTGCCAGCTGATAGAAATTTACTTGCCCATTTTTACAAGTTTAGAAGCTTTCACTGATGAGACATTTGCAAAACGTTCAAAATTATACATTTGCTTGTGAAAGTACCGGTATTTGAAAAAAATGTTTATTTATGCATTTTAAAAAAATTTGTGACTTTTTAAAACATTTTCTGTGCTTTATCCTGAAAATTTCACTTGAAATGGAGTAAACAGGTACCTGAACGATCCAGGTTTTTGCTTCGATAGTCCTTTCTAATGTCTATTCTACCTCATAATGACATAAACGACTTAAAGTTTGCCAAACTAATACAATGTGAAATGTAGTCTCCATTATGCCTTATAATATTCCTTAGTTTTAGTCGAAGAATAATAACTATACTAAGGAAAACTGAATTAATATAAATAGATATTATTTACAATAATTTTTTTTTTCAGCAAATACGCCATTGAAAAAAATTTAATTCTTTAATGGGTAACTGAATAAAAGATTTTAAAAATTTGAAGTTAATATGAAGACAAATCATAGCTTGACATATATCATAAAACCTAATGACTCAAGTTTTGAGTTTTCACTGTTTCAAAATGATATGTTTTCAGCATATTTTATTGATTCACTGTAACTCTTAGTTCAACATTATTCTGATGTCATTTGTGAAACATTTCTAAATCAAAAATTTGCTAAAATATAGCAACTTTTATTAAAGTAGTAAAAAGTCAGATTTGCATATGTCATATTTATAGAACACAAAAAGCATGAAAAGAATGCACTCTGAGAATGTTTGGCAAAGTTGCTCTTATCTTTAAAGGTGATGTATTACATAATTAATTACTGTCCTGAGTAAGGACAAGAGAAAATTTTCATCTCAACTTATCTGCTTTCTTTTATCATCTTCAAGCTCAAAATTAAGCTTTATAAAATCTGAATACATACTTTCCTCTTTGAACTAAACAAAAATTCTCACAGACTCAGGTTAAGTCACTACTGAAACTCACAGTGTAAGATTATAATTATGGCAAATATGATGTCTTGGTCCTCATCCCGCACAGAAGAGTCAAATTCAGAATATTTTTATTAATTTTCCTATGGACATTAAAAGGCCATTCAGAGAGAAGATGAAATCCACAACACAGACACAGTTCTCAGATCAATATTAAATGTAAAAAAAAAATCCACAAGTATCTCTTTGTATGAGGCAAAGGATAATTTATGAAACAAAACTACTTCATGACTGTCACTGATTTATCTAGCGATATAAATAAAGCCTGTTACACCAATGATCACTCCATATGTATTGTTGACTTGAGTTTCGAAGCCAGAACTACTTGATCTAAAAGAGTCTCCATGTGTCCACTAGCCAGGTTAGTTGCTGTGGTGGTCACTCTCTGTGAATCTTTGCCCACCTCTACATTCAGCTTGGTACTGTACCCACCTGGCCAACTTTCTCTCTGCCAGTATGAAAAGAATACGTAATTTGAATGAAAGTAAATTAAAAATCCATTAAAAGGGGTTTGATCGTAATAACCCTAGAAAAAACGCTCAGTGTTTTTTTTTTGTTTAATTTTTTAAGCTTTTTGAAAATTATGGATATAAATTGATTTAAAACATTTCATCCCTGCGATAGTAAGAACTTCAGCCAACAGTACTGTTCAAATCTGCCCGTAAAAAATGCATAATGCACACATAAAGCCTCACTCAGACCAATCATTGTCATGTCATTGATAAAACAAGACCCTTTTCAAGGCACCATTAGCTTAAGAACATTTACATCCCATTTTCTCTCTTTTTTTTTAATACATGTACCATTTCCAGTTTAACCCTTTATTACGAGAGATTTAATTTGAAACAAGAATTGCCTTTATTCTCAGTTTTGTTTTATATTGCATATTTTTGATAGTGTCATTGGAGTAAGTAAAAGTGCTTGGAAAGACCTAATTTAGTTTATTAACCAAACATTAAATATTTGTGTTGTGTACATATTGAGGAATCTCGAGGAAACATCTGTAAATTTGACGGATGAAATTAACATACGGGAAATGAACGGTAAATTACAATGTGAGCCTTCTTTGGTTGTGATACCATTTTTAGTTCAAACATTTTAAAATTGTTCCTGACATTATCAAAAAGTGCGCTCCTGTTAATGTCACATATCATAGCTTGGATTGCTTTAGCTGTTCAGGTCCCCAAAATGATCTTAATCTTTTTAAAACGATTTTTGAATTAAAACATTTCATATACTCACAGGTATGTAGAAGCGGTGAAATCCTAGATTCTCTTTCCTTTGCTGATTTTTGAGTTTGCATGTCTCATCTGTGATAAATTTTGTTTCAGCTAGATTTATTTATATTTTATAATAAGTTATTCTTACATTTTTACCAAACGAAATGTAAGCTTCCTAAATCCAGTTCTAATGACTTGAATAATAGAAATTTGAATTCGAAAAAAAAAAAGGCACTGGAAAGTAGATAAATTCCTTATTTTCTCACTATTCTAAAAGACCTGCACTGAGATTCGCATCAAAATTGTAAATGCAAAGAAGATTCAAAGTTCACAGTTGCAGATAATTGAATTTTGAGCCCAATCTCTTTCAACTTTACCCTATGATACCTGACAAGGGTGATTGATAAGCTAGACAAGACATTAGATCACCTTGTTGTCAACAAGCTATATCAAAGATACTTTTGACAATGAAAGATTTCCAGATTCACTATATAAATTGAACTGATATGAAGCTATGCTATGAATCACCTCTGTCATGTGACTGCTCCAAACCAACTGTGACTTGGTGCTCCTCTAATTTGGCAGTTCTCACTTCATAGCCTGCTAGGTCTGAGACTAGTGGTGGGGTAAGATAACATGTACTTTCTTCTGTCTGAGGCCTTGCTTTGTTTGCTCTCTTATGCCGTGGAGAAAATCTTGCCGCTAAATGAGATTTTTTGCTCTGTCCTTCACATCTGTTATGCTGACCCAACCTTGCGCTGTATTTGCTGGAGTCACTCTTTCTGTCCATATCTACAATTTTTGAGAAGGAGACAATGCTGTGCTTTGAACTGGTACCATGAGATCCATTTTTACTTCTTGACATTACACTACATTGAGAGCTTTCAGCTAGGCTCTTGCCTCCTGACTTAATGCTACTCCGCTCTGAACCAAATTGGTTGTAATTCTGACAACCCCACATATGATTTCTCTTCAAGTTTTGATTATGTAACCATCTCTCAGTGGTTGTGGTAGAAGAGGGTTTTTCGTCAGAGAAGCTCTGTGCCTGCTTTGATAATGATGACATCAGAAGTCTTGGATCTGTAAGCTCTTCGCTGACCTCAGTGAAATGATCAGAGCTCTGGTCGTCAATCATCAACTTAGGTGCTTGTCTTTTAGAATCTTTTTGGGGTTTGGGATTTGGTAGGGAAGAATACTTAGCCCCACTCTCTTTCTTTTGATTCTTCAAAACAGCACATCTACTTGAATCCTCTCTCACACTGCAGAGGTATGGATATAAAAAAACAGACTTATTATCATTATCATCAATTGAAAGCAATTTGTATATCAAAGAGGGATAAATCATGGATCTTAATATATATATACATGAAAGGCCTAAACTACGAGTATGAATCACATAACAGTAAAGTGCATGCATAAGATGAATAAGTTACGAATCAAATGACAGCATAACATATGCCTTAGGGGTTTTATCTAAGCAAGAGGTAGCAGACATATATTTAAACCTTATTAATCAATATCTGGATAGGTAAAGCTCACATGGTCAGTTCAGTAGGCTACTAAGGAGAGGAAGATGAGAGACAAATGAAGACGTGCATAATATTAATTAATATAACACCAGCACCAACAGCAATAGTATCAATCATAAGATGATGATAATGATGATGGGACAAAAAAAATGTTTGAAGATAGCGTTTTGAATACTTTAAATCAAGTTTCTTCAAATTAACAATAATGAAATGTAATTATTACGTTTACTTATATTCTATACTGCCAAAGAAGAAATCTTTAATGCTTTCATTTTCGTATTGTGATTTTCACAAATTAACAATGAGGATAATGGTAATGAGTAATACAATGTCACACTAACGCAATGATCAAAAGTAGAGAGAATAACTACTAACAAGAATCATGAAAGTCATAGCGCAATGGGAAGTCAGTAAATCTAAAATATCTGGAACTAACATCCTTGAGATTCACCTAAAGTCAAATGTACGACCTACCTTCTGTTGGTTTTCTTCTTGGGGAATTCTTCAGAATTTTCCTGTAGAGATTTACAGGAATAGTGACTCACTGGTGATTTTTCAGGACCATCTTTTGTGTAAGATTTGATGAAGTTCTTAGGCCTTAAAATTTTTGATTTTTTAGATGCTCTATTGGGATTATCAGAACACATGCGCAATTTTACAGCATGATTTTGGGAATTGACCTTCCTTTCTGTAGATCTACTGGAGGCATGCAAGTTATCATGGTCGGCAGAGTCTGATGTGATAAAGCTTGGCTGCTTTAGGTTAATTCTTTTCGTCTGCAAAGTCAGATGCGGGCCATCTTCCTTCCTCCAGTTAGATGAAGCATTTATCCAATTCCGTCTGGCTTTGTAAGTGAATTTCAGTTCCTCCATAACCTTGCTGTAATTTTCATCCATATGAATGCCCATGTCAAATAGACTTTTACATCTGTTTGGTTTAGGCATATCCAAAGTGTATCCAGTTTTTGGAAAATGTAGAAATGATTTGATACTTGTTGCTGATAATGTTGTTCTTCCTGGCAGTTGGTTGTGACTCAAGCTCTCATCATCTTCATCACTGCTGATCAAATACTCCGTCCTGGCTTTCCTACGCTGAATTTTTCTCTGAATGTTACCAAGCTTGGCCTTCACCCACTCATCACTCTCTACAGAATCTGAGGGTTGTACTTCATATGGCCTCATTGCACAATATTCCAGCTCCACCTGACTTGCTTCGTCTTTACAAAATATTTTCTCAGGCATCTGCAAACCTCCTTTTATTTTAATTTCATCTTTTTTCCCTTTTGACCAACAGCTTCCACCTGCAGTTGGCTCATCAAGATCTTGAGATGTAATTATTAATGTGTTTTCATCTTCACAGTTTGTATCATCACCTAGAGATGTCTCCTGCTGACTTGTATCTGTTCCTCTCTCTTTCACAAGACTTGTACTGAAGCTGGGATCACTTGCTCCTGAGCGTAGACTATCAGACACAAATGTCTGTTTTACCCCTGGCTTGGCTGGCACACCTTCTCTGCCCCTGTAGCTACCTTGGTTTCTGGCAATCAGATGAACTCCTTTGTACAAAGACAAATCTTTGTCACTTGCACTTTGTCTGGACAAAACTTTTTGCCTCGCATTCTCCAACTCAGTACTTTTGGTCATAGCAGACTGGCAGATGTTTTCAATTGGACAGTGCCTTGTACGTGGGATCAGCAGAGGCCTTCTGTCCAATTTTATCGAGGTTGAAATTGCAGAGTCACATGAACTGGCTAGGCTAGATGACTCTAGTTTGGGCTGATACTTTGAGGCTACTTTTGAGATATTCTCTCTGTTTTCATTAACTTTGGAAGCTTGTTGGTTCAATGTTAGCGGAAGCCCGAGTTGTTTACTAGCTGTAATTGAAGTTTTTTCATATTGTGAAGAAAGGAGCTCATTCTCTAGGGTCATTTGCTGCATCTGATCCATTTTGTTTAGGTCATCATCGATGTAGTACTCATGAAACTCAAACTCATCATTGAGAGCCTGCATGCAACACAATAGTACTATGTACACAGATCAGGACATCTAAAATACAGTGAGTATAGAAATACATCTAACTTAAAAAGTTAAAGCGTAATCTTATCGCCACTGAAACATTGATAGCTTCAAAATTAGTTTCATTTTAATCATTTGTCAGGGAACTGCCTATGAGGTTTACAAAACATCTTTATCAGTAAGCTGTAGATCAGCTGGAAATTATTCATAAATCTCTTTTCCTGACAAATAACACCTTAAAATAAACAAATAACTTGATCATTTTCTTAGTAGTATTGGTTTTTGTGTAAAAATGGCTATAATTGGCATTCACCAGGTATAATATTATTACTATAATTGCAATAATTTTTTAAAATATTTTCATACCTTGCAATAAAGTTATAATTGACATTCACCAGGTATAATATTATTACAATAATTGCAATAATTTTTAAAATATTTTCATGCCTTGCAATAAAGCTCCAGTTCTCTGAAATGCCATTCATTTGCCATGTATTATTATCTTGCGATTTTAAGATTTAACTAGTCGAATAACAAACACAGCGCTAACTATGGTGCTTTAGAAGTTAGAACAGTAAAAGATAACTTTGACTGCAATTGCTTTTCGTTCATAAGATGGAGAGGGGAGAGGGAATGAACAAACTTTCAACAACTTTTAAACTGAATTAAAATCATGAAGAAAACAGAAGGACACAATGTAAAAGATAGAAAAAAAATCACAAACAAAAGCACTATCAAATACCATGATTAATCAACCATCTATATCTTATTCTATTCTTGCAGATCTTTAGATTATTAATTAACCTCTTAATCTAAAACAATTAATTGCATTTGCAAAGGTTCAGAAAAGACTATTGTTGAAAGCACAAAAAATATCCACATCCTGAAAACTGAGAATTACACTAAGAGAAAAAACGATGAATGTGGATGAAAGGATTGTGTTGAAAGAAGATATAATAATCTATTAAACAGAATGAAACTGAGTAAAGCTCCTGAGCCAGGTAGTGTAAAATCAAGTGTTCTAAAACGTTGTGCCCCATAAAATCGGATTGGAGATCTGTACATGATGACTGCGTTATCACACTATAGTAACGGGACAGATTAAAAGATGAAATAGACTCTTTCATTGGCTGATAGGACAGAAGCCATCTAATCCTAAATATATGTAAAACTAAAGAAGCGTTGATTGATTTTGGTAGACAAGAGAATAATCCTGGAAGTTCATTAGTTAAAGGAAAGGAAGTTGAACGAGTGGAAACTAATGATTAATATGGCTTTGTTCTAGAAAATAAACTTACATAAACAAATAGCGGATGTAATTGTTAATAAAATTAAAACAAGAATGTAATTTTTGAGTAAAGTCAGATCATTTACCATCAATCTAACTCTACTTCAAATATTATATTCTTCAATGATGAACAGTGTTTTAACTTTAGCCCTCATCTGTTGAGGAGATAACATTCAAAAACAAGACAAGGACGGACTACACAAAATGTGAAGGGAAATAGATGTAAAAAAAAAAGGGATGACCTAAACACATTATTCAAACACAGTAAAAACAATATGTTTAAAATTATAAAAAATGCCTTACATCCACTTCATAACAAATATGAATGCAGACAGATAGAGCATAGTGGCAGGTAAAGAACAAAAGACCAGAGCAGCCAGAACTCAAACTCTCTTCTACTAAAACCAATTACTTATTCAATTTTAAATATAAAGGGATAAAACATGATGAGATATATATAAATACTACTACTACTAGGCCTATAGAAAATCAAGGGCAATATCTTTTTCATATTTCATGTTTTATTCATACATTTCTTTGCGATCTAAAATGTGATATAGAAACATATTTAGTTTATAATTTCTAAGAATTGTGCATTTTAAGCCCTTTCATATACCTGATTTTTTTATTGAATGTATTTATGTCTTTTTATAATTTTAACAGACATTGGATTTTGGAATTTCCCCAAGAGGGATCAATAAAGTTTACCTCATCTTATCTTAATACATGTGTTTACTTCATTTGGCTGGCACCCTGTGCATTACATTTGTGTAAGACCCAGTCAAAATGATTTGCATACCACCCATATCAAATTTAAATCTATTGATTTCTAGAATTATGTATTGTCCTAAGCTTTCCAGTATTGAAAAATATATGAAATTTTCAATATAACATATATTTATAAGTATATGATCTAATTGGACTTGAGGGGCATCCAGCCACAGCAGAGCTCCTTTATGAAAGTTGTTTGGTGTTACTAGGACTATTCCTATCTGATAGAACTAAAAAGTCGCTCTTTAAAAAAGTTTGAGGCTATTAAAAGCTTAAACATAATTATATTAGAATAAAAAAAAACTCCCTGTTTAAACTCTGAGAGAGGCTTAAGGGACATGGAAAGGAGTTAAAAACTACTATTAAATTTTTTTTTGTTTACATCTGTGCTGTAACATAAGCACTACAACAAACTTGTATTGAGCCGAAAGCAAATACAAACAAAGTCTTTCAAAAGAGTCTTGAGGAAACAGTGAATTTAAATTCTTAATGTTTTAATAGGAAAATGCGTGGGTTTCCAGCCAACTTTGATTTCACCTTCCCCTTGATGTCAGATGACTGCCGAGCCTCTCTGTCATGTGCATTCTTTACAGCTCTTTTGACTGGGACACAAGCCTGATCCCTGCTTGAACTGTCCCTATCCATGACAGGATAATCCTCTTTGCAGCGTGGGCTGTTGCTGAGGCCAGTGTTACTGTCTACACATGATAAAATAAAGCATCCAGAAAAAATATGCTCTCTCATTATATATCATACGCAATTTGACTTTCAAGTTTTTAATCAAAATTCTTGGCACTATGAAGCTTACCAATGTTCTGACTTAGATTATCCTTAATTTTGTTGAGTTCTTTGTCCACCCATTGAATCACTTTGTCTGACTCTTGACCCAAACTTGTGTCCTGAACATAAACCCACTCTGGGGAACCTGGCAATTGGAAAAAAAAAACAAAAAAAACCAAAACAAAACCCTTATGGTAAATAATACTACATATAAGGAATGGACATATGAATCTAAAAAGTGTGGCTCCAAAGATGGTATAACACTATGTAAATGTCTAGGTATGAGAATCTTTATTTCAAATAATAGCTACCATCCAGTTCACAGGCAAGAAAGCATCTCTTACTGATTAAGTAAGCCACTATAATTATAGATTCAAAGGGTGCATAAATCTTATTTTGTTGTGAGGAAATTCAGAAGCTTCTCCATGATAATTATGGTTCATTTAATGTGCTTATTTTTTGTGCATGATGAACTTCATACTTCTTTCGATTTAATCAATTTTATGATTCATATCTAGAGCACCAATCTGTGCCTGTACCAAAGGGACAATTTTACCACAGATGCTACTATTTTATCTTAAATTATCTTATAAAATGTCATATGTGACAGAGATGTTTAAACATTATTTACCTCAGATCGAGGTATTTGTAAAAATCGTAAGCAGTAAATGTATAATAGTGAGATGAAGAATAAT
Organism: Elysia crispata; assembly: GCA_033675545.1. Taxonomy (NCBI): domain Eukaryota; kingdom Metazoa; phylum Mollusca; class Gastropoda; family Plakobranchidae; genus Elysia; species Elysia crispata. The sequence continues at coordinate 309,695 of JAWDGP010006494.1, forward strand.
TTTTCCTCATTTGCAGAGGGAAGTATTGTTAATGTTACATGTTATGTGAGGGTATGACAAAATGAGAAAACAGAAAATATTTCAAGTTTTGAAGATAAAAAAAGAAATGGTACATTGAAATATTGATGAATTTCACAAATGGAATTTTTAAAGAGTTTGTTATGTATGGACATTTTCAGTAAACAAAAACCACAAAATCAAAATAACCATGAAATGAAGATAGCTGTATTCTTATCAGATAGATTTTGTATTTCTTCAGGAACAAATAAGGCACTACATTTAAGTCTGTAAGACATATTTAACGTACTTTAAAAATCACAATAGTTTTGTTTCACTATTGCAAGTATATTTTTGCCAAATTCTTCAACTTATTTCTTTTAAGTTGATATGGTTCTGCTCCAGACTGGGACAAACCCTGCCAAACATGTTTTAAATCTTCTTGCTGTTTATAACATTCTTATCATCTGAATGTGAGAAGTTATAAAGAGGGGAAGGGCTTGAGGAGTTACAATATTAACCTCGCAATGAGCTATTGCAAGTTAGCAATACTGGAAAATACTTAATTCTGTTCTTTTCCCAATCTATTTAAAGATCTCTTTTAGTGCTCATCGTAAAGTTATAAATTCCCACACAAAAATAATCCCTAGAGGTTCACTGCTTTGCTTGAATTAATTTTAATTTTGTATTTACTTGATAATAAGTGTTTAAAAGAGTCAATGAACAGGGTGAAATTAGCAAACTCTTCATATCATTTTATACATCTGCCTAATTCAACTGCAGACAACAAACCACTCAGCTTTTGTCTTTCTTTGTTTTATGCTAACATAAAAGCAACACACAAAAATGATTGGGAAAAACTAATTGGACAAAGCTGTAGAAATAGCAGGTGACCAGTAAAAATTAGGTGCAGCTGATTAAACTGATATTGAATGAATATTTTGTTTTCAAAAATTGAATGTCTTATCAACACGCATTCGAGCAATCCTACTCTTCAAGCTGGCCACAATCATCTACCAGTACAGCTATGCAGTAAAAGAAGATAAATGCCCCTGACCTTGTTCACTTTTTTATATAATTTTGACTCATTTTTACAATTCAACATAGATGTCTATCATAGTTTGTTGATTCAGAGACCATAATATTGCTGTCTGCAGAGTCTTCTAGGTTCTGATTATAGGAAATATGAAATATGGTAATACACCTTAGTCAACATTGAGAAGAAAAAGGAAGTTGATTAGTGCTATTTTATCCCAAAAAAATGTGATGAAAAGAAATTTTTTGTATCATTTATGATATGCTTTTGTTTTATTGAATATTAATTTCGAAATCAGGCTAAAAGATAAGCTGGAGAATTTTTTTAAAAAGTTGTCTAAAAAATTCTGATTTTAAGTGCATCTCAATCTAAGACAACATATCCTCACTAGATTCAGCATTCAATGTACTTACCGGAATCTAATGTAAAGGTCTCATTGTGGACGTCTTTGACTCCTCCATCGAGGCAGCCTAGTGCATCTTCCTCTCCGTTGTCTTTATCAGCCATAGTGTTACCATCGACTGGACTTGTTTGCTTATTTAGTAAGATCTGTGGATCCCCCAATACTGCTTCCATTTTTGTTTCTGAAGGTTGAGGGTACAAAATAGATCTTTGTTCATTGATTTCCGCTGTTTTAGTTTCTGAACTTGTAATGCTCGGCCCACATTCAGAGAGTTTTGGTTGCAAGTTAATGCCAAGTTCAGGAAGAACAAGTTGAGAACCAGCCTCCTGATTTGAAACAGGCTCAGTGTTGATGTGCTCTAACTGCTCTCCTCCCTGGTAATAGACTTTGCCCAAACTCAATCCCTCAGCTTTTATTATAACTCTGCAACCTTTACCAGGAAAGTCAGCATGGAGAATGCTAAATATGTCTTTCTCGGTCTCAGGTATAGCTGCATCGTCCAACCTAGTTTTATTTTCTCTTGGTCCTAGAGTTGTGATGGCCCAGAAAGAATCATCTTCAAATGATGTGCATCTAGGAGATGCTGTTCTACACAGCCTTGTCACAGGTGATCGAGGAGTTTCAAAAACAGGTTCCAGTGCCTGATCTTTGACAAATTTTGTGGCTATCTTTGAAGAAGTTATGCATTCTGGGATTTCTTCCACGGTATCTGAAGCCATTTTCAGTTTTTCTCCTTGTCTGCTAGTGTCAGGGGAATGAAACTTGAGAACAGGTGAACTGTATTGAAATCCAGGTGAAGTATTTTTATTTTCTCCAACAGATTTATCTTTGAGATGATGTTTTTGCTTGATATCCTCTATTAAAGCTCTTCTTCTCTGGATAGGGGACTCCTAGGTAATAGTTAAAAATATATGTTGGAGTAAACTTCATTTTAATTAATAGCATTTACACTTATTTCTTATCTTTAACTGATGATAAGTCATAACAAAAAAGGGGAAAAAATATGCAAAAGAAGAAACTTTACACATTTATGTGTTATTAAATTCAAAATGACAAAAACTGAAATGACTTTGACAAGCCAACACTAACAAGAAAATTTCTGAAAGTCTTGTTGGTCACATTATGTTTAACCGGTGCATATAAAAACCTCTATATTTAGAGAGTTCTCCTCTACCTTAGAAGCCCCAGCTTCCCCAAAAGATTCCTGTGTTGGTTGAGGAAATTTGTGAACTATCTTGGCTGCCTTGTACCCTCCATCCAAAAGGCAACTTTCTGCTGACAGATTTGCCATGATAGGCTGTTTGGTTGCAGCTGCTTGTGGGTTACAGGTGACAATTGCATGCTCACCACAGGACAAGGCTGATTGTGTATTGGGCATGATCACCTTGGGGGTACTGCTGCTTTTCATGACAGGTGTGCTGCTAAGGCTGCCCAGATCGCGAGACTGCTTCCCATGGCTGCCTAAATGTGTCATGAGAGAAGGGATTGGCAAACTAAATACATCAACAGATTAACATTATAGGCTAAAAAATGTTTAAAACTCTTTCCTTCCCTCCGCTATCTCTCATTAAGTAAATGGTTCATTTATGAGATGTGCATGATTCAAGTCTGGCAAAATCGAAAGATAAGCATTATTGACACAATTAAGGTATATTCTCACTTGTTTTTTGAAAAAGCAATTTAATTTGTATTAAAAACCTTTTAAATGAAACAAAAATTATTCAAAATAGAACTGGAAAATATATCTGTGGTATTAAATAATTCAACAGATTAATACCATAGGCTAATAAAGCTTCAACATCTTTTCCTCCCTCCGCTCTCTATCATTACATAAATGTCTAAAAATAGCACCAGTCAAGACAGTTGAGACCTTATGACTTGCTTATGTACTGCAAAATCGTACTGTACACTGTTTGCTTGCACCATACACTAACAGGGCAATTAAAAACTCAATAGACAAGACATACACACACACACACACTCGCAAATCAGCCCACAGCACAGTATCTTTGTTATTTCGTCTTCTCTTTGGATTATTGCTAAATATAATTGGCAGGCTTGGGTTCTAAAAGAAGAGCAAACCTTGTTTTCAAATCAGCTCTGCATTGGCCACTCCTTAACAGTTGTTGAGCTTTTCTTTTTTTTTTTTTGTATGTCCCACATTTGACAAAAATATTGTTATCCTACAATCCGCAGATTTAGAAGTAGACACATGAATATAAAAATTGAATAGATGAAAGCATAGCATAATCATCAAATTTCTAACATAATGTTAAAGCTATCAAAAAACTTAATAACAGTACATAATATCAATTATAAAAGGATGTTATAACAAAATTAGCTGTGCATGGAATACCGTGTAAGAAAACAGGTCCAATATACACAATAACTAAATTCAAAGAAAGTGATGCATAAATGGTGATTTTCATCGCAAAAATACAGCAAGATTGGCGTTTTCGAAACCACTTTAGTACAAGTTAGTAGAACCTTAATTCTCCTAAACTTCCACCAGCCCGACCCATCCTCAACTTGTTAAAACAGAGGATACTGGAAACCTGAAAGGATAATCCCTCACTGGGATTGGCCAAATCTAGCTTTGAAGAAAGACAGCATTATCTCTGGTGAGCATCCAGTCAACACAAGCTCAGCCTCAGCAGAAAGAGTAATATCTAAATATAAAGCACGAATCTCTGGCATAAGTAAAACAAAAAATATGCCCCTCGTTTTGGACTTTTTGTCGTTGGAAACTATATCAAGTCATCAAAATGTCTCAATCAGGCATACCACTGAATGGGTTACCATTGAAGGTCCTAGAAACAAGTCATTTTTATAAGTTCTATCCATTATTAGTGTGTGGGAGGGTGTAAACATATTTTTTCATAATTTTGTACACAACTTATACTCTGATTAAGTTTCCACAAAAGGCTAAGTGCTGAATTTACAATATTAAGGTAAAAACAATGACAACACTTACTCAAAGCTGGTTCAAGGCCACCATCCAATTCAAAGCTCTCTGTGTTGATGGACTAGGGAGAGGAATGTGCATTTCCATCACCTTTGTTTTATTTTGAACATTTTGAACTTTCTATCAAATTTGTACATAATCAAACTAGAGATGTGAACAATATTTATAAAATATTTAATTAAGGATCAGTCTGCATGATGTTCATCATAATAACTATATAACAACTACCATATGATCTGAATATAAAAACAGAATCCACACTAGAAGTGTCATACTACCCATAACCTGCAAGTGACTTTGCACAGCACTTGAAATAGTCAGAAGACTTATTGAACAACCAAGTTGAAATGATTAAGTAAGTCCTGATTTCAATACCATAACTTTTTTGTTGTTGAAAAGGAGATTTCATTGCAAGTGTTAAAATTGAAAATTAATTTGAGAACACCAGATTCAATACAAATTAAGCAAAAATGTTAAATATGTCAACTCACTGTCTTCAAAAATCAATAAACAGAAGAAGAACAAGTAAGAATATTATTTTTTAGAATCAGCTCCAACCTCTGAAGAAGTCTTAAGGTATTGACAGCTTCCCCGAGGCGCCATGCTACCTTTGATGATGGCTTGCCTTAACTTGTGCTGCAAAAGTATTACATTCTGTATAATTATCTGGCATCACATAGCATTTATGAAGTATAGTTCATCGTATGATAGTGCCTCTTTTTTTCAAGAAAAAGGATATTATTTCTTGATCATCAACGCCTTACTCCAAGAGTCATGCGCTAAAAAGACAAAAATAATCACTAGTTGTTATTCATTCCAAAAGCAGGTTAATACTGCAAAGACTCTGGATACGTCACCCATTTGTGTACTTCATATCCCGGTATTTGACCCCTGTGACCTGCATCTTATTGACAGAAGGTACCAAGAGGTCTTATTTACAGGAAAAATATTCATTGGCGCCAGAGTGCTTATCTCACTGTACTATATTGTATGCTGACTACCTCACATAAGAAAACGTTCACTCAAGGATTTGGCAGTTGCAGCGAAAAGATTCTATCTCCCTCACAGCAAATGAGCGAGTTAGTGTTTTCCAGTATAAACGCTGTATTTTTCTTTGAGAAGACATGGGATGGATGAGCAGTGTCCAATCAACCAGTCACACTACACAAAGAGGACAGGTTTAGATTGCAAAAAATAATATCATTTTCTCATTTTTTAAATTCCTTACTAAAGCATGGCATCAAGTATTTCATAACCACTGATGAAAACAAATCAAAATGGTCCTTTGAACAGGAAAATACTCAGTGATCTTTAATGGGTTATTTTAGATATCAAACTCAGACAAAGCGAGAAATCAAAATCTTTGAAATATTCATGAACAAGACAGTGAGCTCACCTGATTCTGTATATGCTGATATTTCTCTGCCATTTCTTTCACATTACATGTTCCACCCACAGATTTTTCTTCTTGCTTCCATTGCTTACTGTCCATTCACACACCAGAAAGATATTAATATCAGTAATAGCTTTACCTTTAAAGGTTAAAATATGTTTCAATGGATATTTTTTTCATCTTCTCAACACAATATCGATCAGTCTTTCAATTCTCATTAATCTCAAGTTTTATTGAAATTGTTGAGCACTTTCATGGTTATTTTTTTCATCATAGGTTTATCATTTACTCATCAAAATAAAATTTTTACCACATCCTCTGTCAAAACTTGGAAAGTTGGTTTCTTTAAATCAACCATTTTGTCAGATTCTATTGACTTCACATAGATTTAGTTCTTTACGTCAACTTAATGATTAATGTTCCATGAGAAATTCCAGAAACTAATCTCAATCTGACTTTTTCATTTTCTTTTTATTGTAATCATGTATATAAAATAGAGTAATGATAGCTTGTTTGTCTCAATCCTTAAAATCTAATACATAAATAAAGGATGAAAAAAGGTGCTTTAATTTTTAGCCTTATTCATTAAATTAAAACTTAATCTGCAAAAAAGAGTCATTTTCACTGCACTTTCACCCTTCAACTATTAACATCCCTGAAGCTTAGTGAGAGGCAATTAAAGCAATAAAAAAAATGTTCTGCTTTTCTAAGTTGCAAAAGAGTGAAGTTAATTGTGTGTGTGTGGGGGGGGATGTAAGCCCCTAAAAGGCTGGGGACCAAACTGTATAACAACACTTAACACATTAAACCTTAACATGCCCAGAAGGGCAGAACTTTTTCACCCTCTGAAAACCCTAATACACCTGGAAGTTATTTCCATCTTCAAAATCTACAGCAACCAAGTGTCCACCAGATATGGTATTTAATTCAATATCAGATGAATATTTTGCTAAAATGACTGGAGGATACAGTTGCCCTTATTATATGCAAGTTAAAAAGCATAGTTTCCGATTCAGACCCAACTAATAATTTTAGCACCAATGTCAGCATTTTTTTCTCCAGAAGTCATTGATATTTATGACATAAAGCTATGTTTTTATTGAACATAACTAATTTCTGTTTTTTGCAATTTTACTATTAAAGTAATTGGAATAACTTGTTTGTTTACAAGTCTTTTCTCTCTGAGGATTAAGCCTTCTCATAGATGATTTTTTTTCTTTTTTGCATGCTGAACAATTCAGTGCATTAAAAAGACATATTGAGATAAAACCCAAAATTTAAAAAAAATAAAAGTAAATGGAAATGTTTTGCCTAAGGTATATTAACACCACTTTGATGTAACTTTATTATAGAATCTATATTCAGAAGTTTTCATATCTTTTTTTTTTTAATTTTGGATAATTCATGATAAATCAAATGTAACAAAGAAGTAAAATTCTTAATATTTTTTGTCACCCTTTTAAAAGGCTGTTTTTCCGAAAATAAAATACAGTGGAAATGAGTAATTGCTCGTTGATGTGAGGGATACCTGAGCATAAAAGCAGAAGTGTTGGGTTGGGACTCTGCAGCTGCATTACTCTCACAAATAATCCCATGAATGTAAGAATGTGATGCAGGCTTTATCCTGGTTGGTGAGACTGGCAAGCTATTTGCTTTCTGTTTCTCTGAGGACGAGCTGGGAGACTTTTGTATCCTCTGAAAGATATGATAAAATAAAATAAAGTGAGTCAAATACTCGATTCGAGCGTAGGGGAACCAGGAGTGGGGTCCTGATTTTTCTTGGCATACTACATTGTGAGGTAGTTTGCCATTGCTTTCCTTATCACCTTTACTTTCTCAGAGTCTAAAGAGACCCAGCTATTCATTTAGTGCTGGGTGGACACAGAGGAGCTGAAAAACTTATTGGCCTGGACTGTGATTTGAACTCGGGACCTCTGAATTGGTAGTCAAACGCCCTACCGATAAGGTGATAAGAGGCTTTAAAAAACATAGTGCATCCAACTTTGGAGGATAACTTTAGGATGAGAACTTCCAAAACGTTGGTTAAGTTTGACAGTAAAATTGCACTGACTCTTTAGAGTATAACAGGATTGCCAATAACTGTAAGTAATATTTGCCTTGACAGTCACTAGAGGGCTCTTGCTCCAGCACTATGGGAAAATTAGGAAACCAGCAAAAACCCATTACTATTCTGGAGACTAAACGAAAAGTCCAATTGGCAGGCATATATATATGTCTCACATGCCAGCCACAGGTCTATGCGTGTGATTTGCAGGCATAATAGAAAATAACTAAATGGCAATATCTCATTTCCTTAGTCATCAAACTCCATTTTCTATATTTATCAATCTATGAAATGATCATTTTCTATTATGGAGGACTTACTAAGAATCCTTTTCACTTTTCAAATTTTGGCTATTCCCTTAACTTTTTGTGAAATGTGTTGATGAAAGAAACATGCAATTTTAAATGCAAACTCAGTGATTTTATGTTTTGACTTTCCTTATCACCTTTACTTTCTCAGAGTCTAAAGAGACCCAGCTATTCATTTAGTGCTGGGTGGACACAGAGGAGCTGAAAAACTTATTGGCCTGGACTGTGATTTGAACTCAAGACCTCTGAATTGGTAGTCAAACGCCCTACCGATAAGGTGATAAGAGGCTTTAAAAAACATAGTGCATCCAACTTTGGAGGATAACTTTAGGATGAGAACTTCCAAAACGTTGGTTAAGTTTGACAGTAAAATTGCACTGACTCTTTAGAGTATAACAGGATTGCCAATAACTGTAAGTAATATTTGCCTTGACAGTCACTAGAGGGCTCTTGCTCCAGCACTATGGGAAAATTAGGAAACCAGCAAAAACCCATTTCTATTCTGGAGACTACACGAAAAGTCCAATTGGCAGGCATATATATATGTCTCACATGCCAGCCACAGGTCTATGCGTGTGATTTGCAGGCATAATAGAAAATAACTAAATGGCAATATCTCATTTCCTTAGTCATCAAACTCCATTTTCTATATTTATCAATCTATGAAATGATCATTTTCTATTATGGAGGACTTACTAAGAATCCTTTTCACTTTTCAAATTTTGGCTATTCCCTTAACTCTTTGTGAAATGTGTTGATGAAAGAAACATGCAATTTTAAATGCAAACTCAGTGATTTTATGTTTTGACTGAGGTGGAGAGAGGAAAAGTACAAACAGCCGAAAACAATTCTTATCACTGCTGACATCTAATTTACTAAAAAAAAAATTGGTCCAAAGACTGAATCAGAAAATGTCTCTGACAAATATCTAAAAAATTTTAATACCTAATCCTACAGAGAAAAAGAGCCAAGTAAAAAACATTCATGTAAATAAGATACATTTCCATGTTCATTGTGTGAAGCCTAAAACTTCTAACTATAACAACTCATTTTAATTGAATAGAGAAATTTGCATCCTCAGGTCAGGATTAATGATCTTCCAACAATGGCCACTTACACATCTTAATAATTGGCTAGCTGCTTGTGTATAACTCAAGGTAAGCTGAAAATAAACTCCTGTGATTTCAGCCTTGCAGGTCCCAGACATTCATACCTTTGATGTTTTCTTGTTCGGATTGTTTGCAGCTTTTCTTTTCTGTGAAAGGTCATAAGCATTTCTTGTAGGGTCATAGCAATGGCTGTAAGTAAAAGATCGAGGAGGTTTCCGTGGAGGATGCTCCTTGTCACTGAAATGCCAAAAATAATGCCTTATATTTTAGTCTTTAAAATAAATGAAATTTCTGAGCTAGTGTAGTGAGGATACGTCAGACTTTAGTTTTTCTTTGATTATATCAAGTACTATATAAAATATTCTGTGACATTTGAACTATTAAATCTTAAGCTTAAACAATGCATATTTAAAAAGTTTATAGCCCTCTATGGCCTCAAGATACCAGCATCACCCTGTTCCACCTTCCTGATATCAAATGAATAGTTAGAAATTATTTCAATCACAGTGTGATCTAAAGTCAATGCCAGGAAGGTCAGAAAAATAAATATCACAGTCATTTTGCACCCTTCATATTCAGCTAGGATTTTTTTTTGCAAGTTCGATCTTAATTAGCTAGAAGTGTTTGACTTCTCTTTAACATACATACATAGGACATATTACATATTTCAAATAAATCCTAACCAATAGATTGTTCCCTTGGTGGTTTAAGTGGCAGCTCCAAAAACTGTAAAGTGCGACTATTACTCCATTAAACGTAAGAATATTGACTAGTAGCTGTCCTTAAATCAAGCACTGAGGATCGACAATTTGTATTGATGCCTAAAAAACATTTGTGTAATCAACGACAGTTTTTAATCTTAATAAGAATGAGGAACTGATGTGCAAACAAATGAATGAAAATTTGAAAAAGAATTTGGTTTCCAGTGTATTCAACTCAAGAGTGAGAGAGGAAGGCAAAGTTCATGTTAACATTTTTCTCTTTGTCTAAGTATGATCAGAGGTGCGGTGGATGCGGTTGAGGGATGTGGAAATAGACCCTGCAAGCTCTCTTACAGAGTAATTATATTGATGGGTCAAACCCAAATATACATACAAACTGGCTTACAGTAGAATTGTAGGAATCACAAGTAAGAATGAGATAATAATGGTGTGATGGGTTATCTGATATGTGTATATTTTCATTATAAATAATAGATAATAACTATATAAAATGCATCTTTCATTGAAGATTTACCTTTCATCAGTAGAAACTTTCAATTTATCCTCCTGTGTGACGTACTGTGACAGGCTGACTGCCCGAAAGGAATGAAAATCTGCATTCACAGGAGACTCAAAATCTAAGCTGAACCTAAGACATAAAGTGAGCAAAACAATATCCATTTCTGGTCTGTTCAAGGAAAAATAAAATCATATGTTTTATACACAGCACCGATTTCATGAAGATGTTCTGATCTCTTTACAAAATCAACTACGGCATCTTTCTTACCTCACTCACCAGAAATATATGGCATTAGGCAAAACAAAAAAAAATCATAGTATTCTTTATATCTGAGAGGAGTAAGAACTTAAATGTAAAGGGTTTTTATTAAGTCTCATGCCACACCACACAATACATAATTAGATTCAAATCCTAACACCCGGAATATATTTCATGTATTGTAGGAATTAATTTTTGTAGCAAAAAATTTTCAGTAAGGTAAGTACCAGAAAATGAAGATCGTGAGCCTTAGAATTAACATACAGCCTTAATTTTTGTATTGAATTAAAGGGAAAAGACATAGTTTATTAATATAATAAGGAAAGTTGACTTAGAGAAAAGATTTTGTTTTTGCAAATAAGAAAATACAATGGGGTTGAACTTGAATGGAGAACAAGTTTTACTTGAAGGCAATGGTCTAAAGACAATTGTATTTTCATTTTCCTGCCTGTGATTAAAGATAACACTCAGTGTGCATAAAAAAATAGCTAGGGAGGCATTAAAAGCATTCACTTGAGTGGTTAACAAAAAATAGTTTGCTTTGAATATTTAAATTTCGTGAAGCAATTGTGATTATAACCTTCCGATCAGAAGCAGTTTGAAAGGAATTATTTAAAGGATATAAAATTGACTTTGAAATGAAAGCAAAGTCTATTTATCTAAGTTTGACTTGCATGGATCCCATAGTATTTTTCATCTGATAATCTGTCAGTGATCATTCACCTTTTGTTTCCAGAAGCTCTATCTTGGTTCCAAAATTCTTGAGTTGCTGTTGCAGAAGTATTCCCCTTGGACGAGATACTTAGCACAGAAGAAGATTGGGAAGATGATGAGGTCAGCTCCACGTGGTTGCTTGACTTGTTCACCCAATGCAGTGAAGAATGGCTGCGTTGAAATTCTGGAATCTGGAAGTAAATCGGATTATTTGTACTAAGAAAATAAAAAGAAATATCTAGGAGATGCTTGTCCTCAGAGAGATTATAAAATTTTAGTGACTTTTTCTTTTGGAACAAGGGATGAATTGGTAGATAAGAAAAGAATAAATACCAATAGAAGCCAGTAAGTCAGGTAAGTTAAACTTAACCAGGAGCAGACCAAGGACTTATTTTGACAAATACCTTAAATTTTCAATGAATTCCTTTTGAAGATTTTCTTGTAGAAAATTAGCTGGACAAGATGTCATTTTTACTAACCTGAAATACTTGATTTAGAAAAACATAAAGGATCCCTCTCCCTTGGACTTATGCATCTGGTTTTTATTTCATCTTGAAGGCATAATTCTTGGCTTGCCACATTAAAATTATACATAATTGTCAAATCTACACTAACAGAGCTTTATATTAGACAAGCCACATGAAATTGTTAGATATTGATTTTCCAACTTTGTCGATCAAGTAACTTGTATATGAGCTGTTCTCTCACTGTATCTGCAACAAAATTGCAAAAGCATGTTTGCATGAATCGGTTAAACCAAAAGAGGCCAATCCAAAAAAAAAGATATATGACCATGCTTAAAAGTTATTTACTAGCAAAGCTTACCTCCTCTGATTTGAGCCAGTGGCTTATCAAGGAAAACTTGTGGAGTCTGTCCTTTTCATGCAGCTCTAGTCCATATCCAACAATTGCTTTGAATTTGCTTGGAAGAGAAGTATGGTTAAGGTCAAGTGGGGTGTTTTCCTCAACAATTTTCTGAAAAATATCTTGTGCCTTTAGTCCGGCCCATGGCATCTCACCTAGGGTTGAAAACATAAAAGGAATAGCAAGCAATAAAAAAACATTCCATTTAGTAGGAAAAAAAAGGCACTTATTTGTAAAAACACTTAAAATAAGCGCCAATTTCTATGCTAGTTTCATGGGTCCAAATTATTTCTTTGCAATAAGTTCAGCATCTCATGTCAGAGAAATTTAAAAATTACAGCTTCAAGTCATCAAGTTGTAGGTCCTAAGTCTCAATCAGGCCAAAACTGCCACAGAAGCCCTTTGTACACAAGCGTGTAATTTTTTTACAAATAGTGGCAAGTCGTAATTTGTAAAGCCAATCATGTCTGTGATAGAAACTAAGTATGATGCAAAAAAACTGATATACATTAAGTGATGCCTGTACATCTGTTTTTTACTCTGAGCTTCTTTCTGAATTTCTTTGAGCACCTCTCAATTTGTAAAGATAAAATATTAACAAAAATTCAGTTTACCAAAAGGGAAAGGATAAAATATTTAGTTTCAAATGGAAACAATTTTTAATCAACTGACTCTGAACAGTACATGGTGAATGTCTTCATATTTTTTTTTCAATAAGCAATAAGTGCTCTCATCATTTAATCATACCTGTAAACAATTCCCACACAATGCAGCAAAAGCTATAGATGTCTGAACTAAAGTGGGGTGCTTCCTCTTTCATTAACTCTGGGGCCATCCAGTTGTACAAGATCCTTCCACGGGAGATACTGGCCACCTGACTGGCTTTACCCAAATCTGCTTTGATGCTGTGAACAGAGAGCAGCAAAGAGATCCTAGCTAGAACAAAAAATTTTAAGTGCCTGAAACTTCGAGGATGCTTTTAAAATTTGAATAATATTCAAATAGCATTCCCTGAACCTGATGTCTACAAAAGGAGACTGTAAGTTTTGTAAGAAAAATTGAATGTAGACAATCTGTTACCTCCTAAATATACAGCATTCATTTTGGATGAGATTTTATAAATTTTATTTAAACTCATATTGCTAGCAAGTAATATGCACTTATATCTTTAAAAAAATAATTCCCTATTCTAAAATATCAAAACGATATTTTATAAAGTCAAAATAGTTTTTTTCAAAACTTTCATAACTTTTTTTTAATACAGAGACCTTAGATTTTGTGTTTGCCTTAAAAAAACTCAAGTCAGTGCTTCTGTGTTCTATGGGCAATAGGAAATTTCAGTTTTATTTCAGGAGAGTATGGTTGCATTTCTGGTGTCACTCATCTTTCTTCAGGTTATTTGTATCATACTTTTTTTTTAAATTGAAAGAGGTCAGTGGATTTATTTGTATCAATATATAAAATAAAATTTTGACAAATTTTTGTAGAAATATTAGAAGTTAACTGCTTGATTTTCTGTATTTTATACAAAATTGCCCTGTGGTTTGGCATGTCTATAATATTTCTGAATATATAGATGAATAACAAAAAAGCAACAAAATCACTACATTAATTTTTTTATTCCCATATATTTTTTTTTTCAATTTATTCACAAAGATTCAGAACTTTTTCCAGAAAGTGAAATTTATGTGAAAAATTATATAAAATTAGTTTTGGAAGGAACAATATGCTTTTAGAACTTTTCATTGATGGCTTTATTTGTTTAGAAAATTCAATAAGATAGCTTGAGTAGTTTTCTTAAACTCTTGGCTTCCACATTATGTGGGAATATGGTTATATCGCTACAAACACAGTCCAAAACAAAAAAAAAGAGTTACACTAAGTTCTATTTTTACTCCCGACAAAGGGTTTTACCTCGCCTGGGGACTTAAATGAGACATGAAAATTTTATTGTGTTGCAGATCAACAAAACAAATAGGGTTAAAATCTGAATGTACCTTGTGCGTATACAGTGCAGCCAAAGGGTTAAAATGAATTTTTTTAAATAACTGAAGAGGTTAATCTTGAGTGTTCAAAAAGTTAAAAATGTAACAGATGTTTAAACGCAATATAAAATGTACAATGAATTAGATTAACAATGATTGATTTGCTATCATATTCCATGTATATCTTCAACTGATGTGTCTTTGGTGTAAATGTCCATTCTGAAATTTTTTGGTCACAATGCTTAAACTTATACATTTGGATACCTATATTTTGAAAACAGTACATAAAAAGCATGAAGAAAAACATTTAATGAATACTAAAAACTTCTGAAAGCACAAATTAAGTAAAATGAATAGAAAATGATTCATCTGTGCTCAATATTATACTTCACCTTTCAACCATGAATTCAAAATTTCCAACTTTTGCAACATGCGGTGAGACAAGATAAATGGCCATCGAAGATAAGCCACAATGTATGAGATTTTGATGGTGGATGAACTCCATTGCATTGCATACTTGATTTATAATGCACCATTTGCGGCTTAACTCAAGCTTGGATTTCTGTTTAAAAAAAAATAGAATAACTTATTATCAAGTAGCCTATATCTAATCTTAATAAAGATGCACATTTAATTGAAAGAAATATAATATAGAAGTAATCAAGTCATGACAATGAGTCAAGTCAATATGGCAATGGCATAAAGCATATGCAAAGTGCAGGATCAAGTCCTGGATATATGCAAATGAGATCTTAGGCATATTATGGATTCTATTTGTATAAAACAATTGCATGCTGTAGAATCCAGCCATGTGTAAAATATTTATGGGATCCTGTGCACACATTTTTATCCATGACGATGGATACATATTATGCTAATCATGAACAGAATGCTCTATTTTGTTAGAAATAACATAACTCACCTAAAGCCATGACTTTCATTCAGGTTCAGAAAAAAATTCCCAACAAATAAATGATAGACCTAGACCTAGTCTATTCTATTGCTTAAACTAAAAACCTGTTGAGAAGGTTTCATGTCTAAAGAGTATCTTAAATAATACTAAACCATTTTCAAAGTTCTACAGAAATAGACAGTAGTATTGTGATCTTTGTAAAACAAAATTTCACATTTTAATTTATTTTGAAATTATTGACAAAACAAGAGAACAAACATTCTTTCAACTTTCATCTCAGTATTATATCATTATATTTTATATACAAATATAAATATACACGTGAGTGTGCATTAGTTATTTTACTCCACATACAGCACGGTGAAGAAAATAATGAAGTGTTGCATCCTCAAAAAGTTCAAAGATCAGCCACATGTCTTCCAGGGAAGTAGACTGGCAGATGCCCATCAGCAAGACAACATTTGGGTGTCTCAGTTTCCTATAAGAAAAAAATGGAGCCAGCCTAGCATAAAACTTTATAGTGAAGATACTTAACTAATAAAATAAAATGGTAATCAATAATTTCTAATGTTAATCGCAAAATTGAATCAAAGATTGCATCTCTAAATCTGAATTCAATTAATTTCATCTACTTCTTAATCGTTAACTTTACATTTGAATATGACTTAAACATTCTCAAATAATATGAGGCTTATAATAAGAGGAAACAAATGGTAGCATATGGATTTAGGCTTAAGCTGGATGGTCGCTTTTGTGGTGCAATGCATTTTTTGTGATATACTCTAAATACACCCTATTGTAAATTGTATACTGTCTTTGTCCTTTGTTAAACAAGTCAATCTGAGCTTCACATGATGAATGGCTTTGCACATACACAAAACTGATCAGCTTAGGTCTTTTTCAAGTTAATCCTCCCTCTTAAAACTTAAGGTCTAAGCTTAGTCACTGTTAAAGATTCCATCAATTATGTGACTGGATCTAAATTCCATTCATTTGAAAATAATATAAAAAATGAGCGGAAAACCTCTCATCATTATAATGATAAAAAAGGTGCAGTTAATTATAGTAACACTCTTTACTGCTCTTGTTGATCATTTAAATAAACAAAGCAAATAACATAAAAAGGTAAGAAAACTATTATTCTTTTACAACTTTGTTTACAGACCAGAATCTCCTAAACATGCGCTGAACATTAGTCTTAATAAAAGCCAATAGGGCATATAATATTTACATTTTTTTCAAAGTTAAAAATTTCTGCTTGTTTTGCAGTACAATTGGTAAGATATAAACAAATTTAGAGTGAGACAGAGGCGGGCTAAGAGATTACACACAAACAAAAAATTGTTTCAGCTAAAGTGAAATTTCAAAATACTTTAAACAAAAATATTGATGCAACTCTTAAGACAGCACATTGCATTTGAACATTGGTTTAAAAATTAAGTTTTCTCACCCAAGAAATTCTGCCTCTGATATTATATTGTCGATTCCTTCCTCTGGTTCAACATCAGGTCTCACTTTTTTAACACTCACTAGCATGTGAGCCCACTTCATTCTGAGCACAAACAGGAAAGAGACTGACATATATATGGAGATCAACTATTTTACAAGCCTTGATCAACAACAAATTTCAGTCTTGTTGTTTGCTAGAATAAAAAGACAATGGATAGACAATGGATAGAGTCAAGAAATAAAGAACTGATTAAAAATTTACAGGTTTCTCTGACAATTATAACCTGTGTCAGCCCTAAGCATGAAAGAGCCTAACTGGTGCTTTTGGTCACATCCTTCTTATATTATATCCAATTTTGAGCTAGCGCAAAACAAAGTGTATCTATTTCATGCCTTCCTAATTTGGCCTAGTGGAAAATAATCTCACTCATCTCCTTGTGATTGATGTAAGCTTTTTTGACCCGTTGACACCTTGCACTTTATTACAATCTGGCCGTTCTGCTGCACCTTATCCACTACACTTTTTAATGCTTGAGGGTTATAAAGCTGGAAATGCTTTTACGGATGTTTCCATGTTTTAGTTCACTTTAGAAGAATTTGAAGAGCGACTTTTCACACTTTAAAGGTCCTTTGCAACAGTGCACCAATCATACATGGGACTTTAAGGCCTGAGGTGCAAAGTGAAAAGATTTGCCTTGAAATTGCTCATGATTTGAATCGTCTGATACTAGATCAAGATATCAAAATCTGTAGGTCAGTTCTTCAGAGAATATAAGCATATGAATCAGTAATACTAATGCTAGGTGTGGGAGTAAGGCAAGCAATGCACTTTTTTTTCGTTCTGGTTGTTCTTCCTTGTCTGCAAAATAATGGGTAATTGGATCAACTTAAGTGTAAAAGAAATAAATAAACAAATAAAAATTAGAATAAATGCACTGAATTTGACACTAATTAGTCATCAAATGACTGGACAGATCTTCAAACTATTCCATATAAAATATCAAAAACCCCTTCAAAGTGAATGGCAGGAAAAGAAAGAAATTGAATAGTGTGATGAAAAACCAAACTTTTTACTATTTCATCTCCAACAGCATTCTCCAAAACTTAAGCAAAAATGTGTCGCTACTACTTTGTTAAACTGTACCTTTATAAAGAACAGCTTTCTATCTTAACCATGCAATATATAGACCAGCCGTATAAAAAAACATTATTTCAACTAAATTTGAAAACTTTTAAAAACAGTGTCATTCCTAGTTTCGTCAACCTTTCCTGGTTCAGCAATCAATCGACAGGCCAGCCAAACATTAGCAAATGCCCCTCTAACATGTGCAAGTAATAAGCAAATGTCAATGACTCACTGTTCAATGAAGGTTCCAATGCCTGTATCATAGTAAATGTTATCAGTAGGCGTCAAAAGAGCCTCACTAACAAGGGGTACTACAGACACAATACCTCCAGAAAAATCTCCTCCAAGGTAAACCTGGAAAATAATTTACATTTACATTTAGATTTGTTGATCTCTCTAAGTTCATTGACAAAGCTGCTGAATATTAAAGAAATATCCAAAGCTAGTAAAAAAATTAAAAAAAAAGTCTTCTGTTTAGATCTCTGGCACCAGATAGGACAAAATTTCTACATGATGATGATGATGATGAAAATGATTATGAAAATAATAAAAATAAATAAATAATAATAATAATAATAATAATAATAATAATAATAAAAATAACATTAACAATAAAAATAACAACGAAGACTTTTTATTAAGTCTTTCTCTAATAACATTGGCACACTTTCAGATCAATGCAAAACATTTGCAGGACCATTAATATTCCAATAAATATGCATCAGGAAGTTAACATGTATAAAAAACAGCAATTACAAGCATGATTCAGTGATCCTCAAGTTCTGTCCCTATTCTATTTTTAGGCATTACATAGAAATGAACTGAGAAGATTAGCGAAAATTCCACTGAAGAATTTCTCTACAAAAATTATTTTAAAGAAACAAAAAAATTATTTTGTTAACACATTGAATAATTCAAGGAATGTGTTTTACTTCCATCTAAAGAATGGTGAGTAAAAACCCTCTAACCTTGCCAAAGCCCATGCTCTGAACTCTCTTGAGATTTTCAAATGTTGAATCAATGCCAGTGCGCATCTTCATGAATTCCATTAAAGATGTGTGTTTGTGACGTCTAAATATGGAAAAAAAAATCATTTCAGCTATATCACTTTTCATACATACAAATAATCATATGTTTTTCCCTTGGTATTTAAATTAGATATTGGAGATGTGTGACTCAATTGGACTGAGTGGTTTGCTCTTAAATGATGAAATGCTCACACATCATGTACATTTCATTTTATTCTTTTACTCTTTTATGAGTGATGTCTTGACAAGGTTTACGCAATATTCTATTGTGAAGTAGAAAAATTCTTACATCCCATCCTTTAAATGCTGAAAAAAAAAATTAATCTGGTAGCAATAAAATATTTTTAATATAACACTCATGAAACACAAAGTGTCATTTTCAAAACATGTAATTTATTTCATTATTATATTTACGATGCTTGCTGACATTGATAATCCAGCACAACTACTTGCATATTGTATACAGTAAGACTTGAGCCCAACCTGCATGTCTTGTAAAAAGAGATGAACCTTAAAAACATGCATGTATTTTTAGAGCGTCCATCTCACCTATCTACAGATCTTGAAAAGTTGTCAGCATTTGCTGCATCACCAGTGTAAGCCATGGCACAGACATGCATCTTGACGAGGAACTCCAACATTTTAGCTCTACTCTTAGGATCTGGGTTTCTGAGAGCCCATTCTTTCACACCATTTCCCTCATTATCATGCAAACGCAGGTCGCCACCAGCCTCTATGAGTTTGCCAAGTAGATGAATGTTCCCAACATAACAAGCAGCATGTGTGGGCGTAATCCCTTCCTGACTCTTCCTGTTATGAGACATATGATGCAGTGCAGGAGATATATGAAACCTCAATAAGACTTTTTGCCTATGCTTCTATTTGAAAAAGGAAGTTACTCCCATATCTTTCTCAGCCTGAATACACAAATTAAACCCATTTTATTTATGCGCTACTTAGTCAAAGCCTAAGAGTTAATGAATGTAGTTTAGAGGCTGAATAACTGTAATTTTAACTCATTTAAAAGCAGGCTAGAAATTTAGGTAGCACAAAACAAAGTAAAACAACGTGTATGTAGAGAGCTTTAAGAATAACAGACACAAGAATTTTTTTCTCTTGGGTACATCTAGGCTTTCAGGTATTTTTCAACCCTAAGATTTAAAGCTGACTCAAACTGTAGGTTAACATTTTAAGACAAAAAAATGAGCTATTTCAAATAACATTTTAAGCAAAACATCACTCTTACTCATTTGGGTTGGCTCCATACTGCAATAAGAGTAAAGCATTTGCTTCATTGTCACGTGCACAAGCACAGAATAATGGAGTTTGGCCTCGGTTGTTAGGGTAGTCAATCCAAACAGCTTCAAAATAATAAAAAAACAAATCAGCCATATACTCAATAAACATCTCAGATCTTTGCTTTTTATCTTAATTTGGGTTGGATATATTCAATGCATGAAGCTTGTTTTTTTTTTTTTAATAAGGCTGAGCTTCATATGAGTATGAGATATGATAAACTAGTAGAGATCAGATTGATGGAGCACAAAACTGCAGCATGGTCTTGGGTTCAAAAGGCTCATAAACCAATAAAAAAACTCACCTGAGAGCAAAACTTTTTTTAGAGCCCGTCGACCTCCTCCGATTGCCTCTTTGTGAAGAGAAGAGCCAAGAACATCTGTAGCATCAAAGCTCCCCAGTTCTATTGGACTCTGGTGATTGTAAAAGACTTAGCATAAATGCACATCTTTATGAAACCAAATGATATGTTCACTTAATTTTTCAGATGAAAGAGGAAAAATTAAGTAAAAAGAGTTAGGAGTTCAAACAAAGAATGCTTATAAATAATATCAACTGTAATGGTATCAAAACCATACTGCTGCCTTTTTTTTTTAAATAGTCAGCCATATGTTATCCAACCCCCAATTGTTTTAACCTGGTTTTTTTTCCCCATAATTGTTAACCATATCATATTAGTCTGTAGAAATATTCTCCTAAACCAAGTTCTTGTGAATTGCTGTAAATGGGATGATTATCCTCTGTAGTATGTAGCTCTACTTTTACTAAGCCAACTGTCAATACAAGACAGAGTTGTTGCTCCCCCTTTTCCCAGATGTGGAGAGTAACTAACGCTATCACATGAAGAGTCTGAATGATTGCATCAGAACTAGGCATTGGTCACACTCCCGGTTTCCAGCCAGGACAACCATTATCTTCCTGAACCTAACTCCCCTTTTTTTTTCATTGGATGCAGTTGGACAACTAGTGAGGTAACTTGTAGTGCTACAGGCCAGGTTACAGGTGGTTGCATTATTTTAATGACATCTATGATCATACTCATGTATAGAGCCAGAAATTGGATTGACCTTAATGGTCAAAACATGACATTATATTTTTATGTTTGTTTTATTAGGTTGTTGAATAAGATTATTTTTTATTGATTATGCTGTATGTCTAATGTTAATTTGAGATGATTTTAGTGTGTTTGAGCTCAATCTATATCAGTTCCTATATGGCAGTCTATGGTTTCACTTTGGCCAATAGTTGCATTCCCTAGGTAGCCTTTGAGTAAGGTTTATTGTAGGTGGGGCAGAGCACTCTTGTTCAGGAATTGGCCACACACCTGCAGTTTGTTATCATCAGGTTGAGTAACCACCTCTAATCAGATAAGACCATGACCTTCATCGCCTCCAGGCATTGATCTTACTCTGTTAGTGGGATAGATAGGAAGATGGGGAAAATATTGTGATATATTCATTTTGCGAGGGATTGCTCGTTAAATAGTCAATCATTTACCAGATTTGCTGATTGGTCTTACTTTTATTGCATTTGTACGTTTTGGGGTGAGCAGTGGTCAGGTCCGTAGGGCACTACACTACCAGTTCAGAGGTCCAAACTTCAAATCACAGTCCGGGCCAAAAAATTTTTCAGCTCCCCAGCACTAAATGGGTAGCTAGGTCTCTTTAGTCTCGGCGAAAGTAAAGGTGGCGATGAAAGCAATGGCAAATTACCTGACAATGCCGGATGCCTAGAACAATGTGGACCCCACTCCTGGTTCCCCTACCTTTGGATCGAGTTCGGGACTCACTTTGTTGTACTTTACGTCTACTTTATTGACAAATTCTTGCTTATTCTACCGATATTTGGTTGACTTCAATTGCATCTATGTTAGTTCATTTTCTTATTTTATGTCAAGAATTCTGTATTCGTCTTTGAATTTCATAACAAAAGAAGTTTAAGTTGTTTGCATTTATTTCATTCTTAGGAAGGTTTTGTTCACCTCCTGGTTGGGTGTTTGTTTTAATATTTTAGCCTTTGTTTTAGATTTTAGTCTTTTGCCTTAATTTTTAATTCATTATTTAGACTTAAGTCTTTTACTGGGATCTTTTAATAATTTGGATTTCAAATGTTTCGTCTGTTCCATGCGATCTTTGATTTCTCTGAATCATCATACTTTGGGTTTTTCTCAGGCTGTTGTCTGATTTATTATATTTAGGTTTTTAATTTTAGAAATATTCCCAAAAGTGTTATTTTTTATATAAATCATTAGACTATCTATTTAAAAGTCTGAATTTAAGCTAAGAGCTTGGGTTAAAGGTCTTATCTGATATTTGATTATTGAATTTAGCTTAAAGTTGAATGGAGTTGGTAGCTATTAATCTTTATTGGGTTTTTTTTTTAGTTATAATGAATTATTACTCCTT
The DNA here is from genome assembly GCA_033675545.1 of Elysia crispata. Lineage (NCBI taxonomy): Eukaryota > Metazoa > Mollusca > Gastropoda > Plakobranchidae > Elysia > Elysia crispata. Next base: position 332,230 of record JAWDGP010006494.1, read on the forward strand.
TTGTTAAAACTTTTGGCAACTAATATTATTTCCAATATTTATTCCAACGTTATCTGTGCACCTTAATTGAGTGAAGTAATTTTTTGTCCATTTGTTAATCAAATTTTTAGTAGTCATCAAAGCTAATTCCTTACAGTTATCCTCTGATTACAAAGTGCACTTGCCCCCCAAAAAGTGAAAATTTTAATTGTTTCCTTTAAGCTTAAAAAATAAAACAATAAAATTAAATTCACTACATGAATAGATTCAAAACAAAATGCTCCATTTAAGAAAATATTCAATTCAGACACAAAAATAGTTTAACTTTCTAGAGTTTTTAAGGGACGTGTCTTTTAGCCATATATTAAGGCAAAAGTATTCTGACAACCTTGATTTCTGCCATTTTCGTGAGCTTTTTTAAAATGGCTTCAAACACTATTTTGCAAGGGAACCTTTAATATCTATTGTTTTTAAGCTTTTACCCTGAAATTCTACGCAACAAAAAAATGCAATAATTACCTGCTTTGTATGGGATGCTGGACGATGTATAAATCCTCGTACATGCTCAACAAAGCTATTTGTTCGATTGCGCAAGGACATGATTGCTGTAATTCATTCAAACATGCAATGTTTCAGTGGTTTCCAACCCTTACATGCATAACTCCCTTTATCTAAAGTTATCTAAGTAAGCCAAGGTATTCAAATCTACATGTGCAGAAAACAGTAGGTTCATAAAGATTTCCTTACATTTGGAAAGTGCAAGTATTACACACTAGATAGAAACTTCTAAGCATATACTTTGAAAACTTCTGACAAAATTGATTTGCTTTTAGTCTAAAAACTCCTAAACAGAATGATTTATTGAGCAAAAAGATTGAGGCTATTCATTTCATTGATACATTAGTTTGAAAAAATAAGATAGATCCAAGTATTTTTCCAGACTGTTCATGATTGAATTTCAGGCTATAGTATCAGCAGCGGTGTAACTCTTTTAAAATTGAAATATGAATCTGGGTAACTGGATCAAAATAAATGTAAAATTAAATCTAGATCTAGATTCTACTCTTGTTCCACCTTGTAGGAATTTAGAGCTGCCTATTCACACTTTAATTTACAGATAAGCTTAATCTAGAAACTAGATATATGACATTGATCCGGTAATACCGCAGTGTTGCGGTCCCTGTTCAATGTTGACAGTTCTGCCATGGTGGATTTAATAAACTGACCAGATTTTCACTACATATTCAAATAAGCCACTGATCTAATTTATTATCTTGCAATATTATCTTCCATAGTGGCATTTCCAAACAAAATATTGAACTTGTTATTAAGTTCTATATTGAACTTGTTTTGGCTATTTTCAATAAGCAGAACAATTTGATCATTTGTGGCATGATTTGTTTACACCCAACCGGGACCGCAACACATTACCCATTGATCGTTTAGAAGTACATGATATAAATGATTAGATTATTACGGAATTAGCTGACTAATACGATACACTTGAATTGTCTTTATTCAGAGTTTCTGACTGTGTCGGTATCAGGAATATGAGTCTCTAGGTTTAGCTCTTCGATTTCAATTAAACAAATGGCTTTATGCTCTTCGGTTTGAATGTAGGGCGCTAAAACACTTCACAGTTGTAGATCTGTAAATAAAACCACGCGATATTTTTGGCCTAGATCTAGTTCTAGCGGTTACTTATTAGGCTCTATGTCGCAGTGGAGCTTTGTGAATAGTTGTGAAGCACCGTAAAATAAAAAAAAAAAAAGGTAGAGTGCAGCTCCAAAATTTACAAAACAGAACAATATATATATATATATATATATATATATATATATATATAGAGAGAGAGAGAGAGAGAGAAAAGGTTATATATAAAAAGATCTACCAAAAAATATATATGAAAAAATATTATTAACAAATACGTAAAGAAAAGAGTCACAGATTAAAAAAAAAACAATTTTGAATAGGGGTTAAAAACAATATTTAAAAAATATTGACTAAATAATGAAGAAAGAAATAGATAAATGAAACTCCAAAAAGATAAGTACGCTAAATAGATAAGAATTTAATGAAAAAATACTTAACAGAGAATGATAGTTAGAGAATAATAGTACAAGAGAAAGAGAAAGATAGACAGAAAGAGAGAGAGAGAGAGAGAGAGAGAGAGAGAGAGAGAGAGAGAGAGAGAGAGAGAGAGAGAGAGAGAGAGGAAGTGGGATGGGTGGGAATGGGAAAAATAGATCATGTTCTCTCTCTCTCTCTCTCTCACTCTCTCTCTCTCTCTCTCTCTCTCTCTCTCTCACCCCCCCCCCCCCCCCCCCGGCTTTTTAATGTCGTCAATTAGTAATATTGTTTTGCAAAAGCCTCGAGGTACTAGCGAAATTTTAAAGAAATGGACGATATCACTTGTAAACTGAAATTCATGGCATTTTATACATTATAGGAATTCACTTTCACTTGAGGTATAGACACGCATAGAGAGAGGGAGAGGGAGAAAGTGAGGATAGAAAGATGAGAGAGAAAAAGAGAGGAAGGCAGAGAGAGGGATAGAGAGGAGAGAGAGGAGGAAAGAGAGTAAGAGAGAGAAAAGAGAGAGAGAGAGAGAAAGAGAGAGAGAGAGAGAGAGAGAGAGAGAGAGAGAGAGAGAGAGAGAGAGAGAGAGAGAGAGAGAGAGAGATTTTACCGCAACCGTCAAGAAATCTTAACCTGCATGCGATACCTCAATATTGCACTGAAGTCATAGAGCGCCATAAACGCCTTTCTTCTATTACACTTTTTTTAAAGTTTTATTTTAAATAAAAATGTCACATGATCATGCGTTTATAATGTCTAGATTTGATCTACATATAATAAGCTCGAATATGAGATATAAAATTTATTATTTTCCGTCTCTGAACAGTGATTTCTACATGAAAAACTACATTAAGTTTTAAGCTGTGTTTGCCAGTTGTTCAAGGAAAGTCTCTCGCTGAATTTTTTACGGATATCGTCTATTAAAAATCAAGGCCAATACCTGAAAGGAAATCTTAAGACCAGATTTCCTGAAATAAATGTTTATATTAATTAAATCATTTAATAACAATAGGTAGTAATATGTACTACAGAAAGTATATATTATTTAAAAGACTTATCTTAATCTGTGTCGATGGTTTCCAAGCTTTCATCATTTCTTCATTTAAATATTTCAGTCTCATTGTCTTTATTTTGATCTCCAAATGGTGGGCATTTAATCTGTTGCAATAAAAGTTTCTGACACTTTTCTGAAAGTATTTTTAAAAATGAAGGGATTTTAAGTTTTTTAGGAAATTGTTGGGGGGGGGGGGGGGGGGGGGGGGGGGGGGGGGCTGAAAATGTTTCTTTGATACACGATTTATGGTATTATTTCTGTGTTTACGATATTAACTCTTCCAATTATCGTTGTGTGTTCGATGCTATTCGTTCGCATCTTTGCTCTAATTCTTTCCAGTTTAGTCTTCCTTAGTCGTAAAAAAATCATTTAATTTTATTTCTTCTTTTTCCTTTATTCCTAAAGGTGGTATTGTGATGTCTGTGTTTTTTCCCATTGTCATCATAGTTGTTGTTTTTTTTTCTACATTTTGCTTCCACTCACCTCTCCATACTTTCTAAATTTATTGAGTACTTTTAGATATTTTTTCATTTTCTGATAATACAAAAGCAGTGTCATCTACATGCTTTGATTTTTTTCTAGCCTACCTCCTGGTAATTTATTTCTTTTGATGTCTTTCTCTTGTCTTATCTCTTCTAATATCGGTTCCAGCGCTAGAGTGTACAAGAGTGACAAACTGCAGCCTTGACGAACAGTTCTGTTTATTTGTATTTCGTCTGATAAATGTTGATTAACTATAACTTGACTATTTACTTTGTTGTATAAAATCTTTATCCAATTTCCAAAAGACATTCTTGTAACAAAGTCCAGAGTTTGACTCCATAACGCAGTAGGTACTGACACTTTCCCCCCAATATTTTATTTCAGAGAGATTTTTCAAAATACTACAGCGATTAAAAAAAATTTTTTTTTCATTTTATAACTTTCTCTGTACTTATATATCTCATACTCTCTCTTTCTCTCTCTCTCTCTCTCTCTCTCTCTCTCTCTCTCTCTCTCTCTCTCTCTCTCTCTTTCTCTCTCTATCTCCCTCTCTCTCTCATTCTCTATTGGTACCGTCTTTGTAGAGCAACTTGCGACACAGAACTTTATGTACGCAAAAATATTCCAGAACTTGTCGAATGAATTTCTTTGCAGACTAGTAATGAATTAAAAGATGCCACAACTCGTAAAATTATACATCGAGTTCGGACAAATAAAATTTATGTAGTCCGCGTTAAAAACCGACAGAGTAAATTTAGTTCAATGTTTGTATTTAGGCTCTCTGAGCAAATGGTGACAGCTTTATTGTCCGTTTTTTGTTTTTTTTTTGTTTTTTTTTGCTTGCTACTTAAAGCTTTCTGAAGTAATATCAGCCGGTTTATTTCACCATTTATCCTGATTTGATTTATAGTGCTGCATTATCATTATCTGCCTCCGGGAGGCACGACAATATTTAGCGAGCAAAACTTTTATCCTTTATTTAAATTCGCCTTCAGAGATAGCCAGTGTACAAGAAAATATTGGCTCATCTTAAACAAAATAATTTCATTGAGTAAATATAAAAACAAAGAAGCTTGAGGCTGGAAGTTTGAATCTTCGTTCTAACCACCGGAACACAGGCTCAAGCGTCTACGATTAGGGTTGTCCTTTGACTAACGCAGGCTTGCAGTCTGTTTGACTCAAAAAGCTTTCACACGTAACGCATTCATCTTGTCTTTGGGGCAAAAAAGCTGTTGTTGCCACTTTCTGCTGTTCATTACTAAATACACCACTCTCCATCGCGTTCAATTGTTTATGTACCCATCCATACAAAAAAAAAAGAAAAGAAAAGAAAATTATAATAATGATGAAAAGAATAAAAATTGGGTAATTAAACAAAGAATAATGTTTAGGTTTACAGAAAAGAATCATATAACATTTTAACCCATGTATAACATTGTGAAAAGACCCTCGTACTAGATTTTTATTCTAGGACTAATACTTTTATTGCAAGAATTTGGAAGATGCGCTATCACTCCTTGGACGTTTTTAAGACATCTTTGATCCGCATCATCTTATAGAAATTTCTGGAAAACAAAATCATAAAGTTCAAATCAACGTTGCCTTCTTATTGGACAAACATGCATTATCACAAGAATAATACTGTCTTAATTCTGTCTAATGCACAGCTGTTCATTCCGATTTTGTCGAGCAATTTCTGTTTTAAGTTATGATTCTGTCATTCCTCACAAAAATATATTTGATCTGCATCATCTATTAATCCTTTTTTTTTTTTGGTTTGGTTCCTTAAGAACACATTAATTATTACTTGAATTAAAAACTTACTCTCATAAATTGTCAGGGCATTCTTGTTTGATCTAATTTTTACACCCGTCGGCCATAAAAGTATAAGCTTCTCTCTGAGAAAAAAAAAAAGCCTTTGTAGACCTATAGCTGTTGAAAAACTTTCCGCTGAAAAATAGGAATCTTATAACTTTGTTTAAATTCTCATATCTAATCTAGTCAGCGTACAAGGCATTTATTTCCATGAAAGAATTGTACCCGTTACTGGGTGCTTATCTTCCTTTAATCTTTCCGAAGCGTCCAGTTTCTGTCAAGAGAGTAGGGAATGAAACAGCAAAATGTCATTGGATTGAGTTAAGAGTTTGGATTCACAAAAGTTTGTTTTTGCACTCAGCCTTTTTAGGCATTACTGGCTGTGTGTTGTAGATGTATCAGGTACATTCAAATCATAATTCTATTGATTTCGTCGATGCCGCAACACAACATAACTTTTTATGTTTGACTTTAATCTCCTGGTATAATTAAACCCCTTGGGACAAGTAAAAAAAAATTACTTAACATCATTCTTTTTTGTTTTGGACTGTGATATATAGTGCGTAACCATAAGCGACGCACATGTTAGGAAAATCCTTAGCAAACAGTGGGGGAAAATCATATAGCAGCCAAGGGGTTAAGATCATCACAAATGTTTACGTTTTATAGCTTTAAAAACATCCTTGAATTTCTCAAAGAATGTTTTACTGAAGTGAGGGTATCGACCCCATAAGACGATGACTTACCCTGCGGTCGAACCCACATTACTTGTCTTGTGACTGTAGTGCGATTCCAACAGCTTTTATACCACTTTTTTGGAAGCGTTTATATATTGAGTTGAATTTCAATGGTGAAATAATTCCTGTGAAGCGTTTATTTTGAGTTGAATTTTAATAGTGAAATAATTCCTGTGAAGCGTTTATATTTAGTTGAATTTTAATAGTGAAATAATTCCTGTGAAGCGTTTATATTGAGTTGAATTTTAATAGTGAAATAATTCCTGTGAAGCGTTTATATTGAGTTGAATTTTAATAGTGAAATAATTCCTGTGAAGCGTTTATTTTGAGTTGAATTTTAATAGTGAAATAATTCCTGTGAAGCGTTTATATTGAGTTGAATGTCAAGGATCAGTCGATTAATAACCTCGTCTTAAGTAGATGATTAGCGTACAATCGCTTAAGTTATATCCTTTAAGTTACAAATACTTCCCTGATTATTTTCAACAAAGCAAAGCAATCAACCCCCCCCACCCCCCCACTCCCACCCCCACCCACCCACCCAGCCACATTGAACATTTTATACCCAAGAATATTCAAATAAACATATTCAAAGTCAATAAATTTTAGCTTTCAATATTAATTATGTCCATTTTTAAAGCTTTTGCAAACATTGTGAACGACGAAAACACACAGCAATGTGATCCCAAAAGTTTGTAATACAAGGATTTCACCTAAACACATAAATTCAAACTTAATAATTCTACGCCTTCAATTCTCTGAATTTTTAAATCGTTTTTTTTTTCAAATTTTGAATGCCTTGAGGAAATAAACCAACAACAATGTAAACCCAACAACTTTTAATGAAGTGGTCCATCTAAAAATCATAAATTTGGTTTTGAATATAATAACAACTATAATGCCACGAGCCTCTATTGAAAATCAAAGTAAAGTTAACAAACGACATTGTTCATCCAGAAATTTTGAAATAAAAAAAAAAACCAGTCAATTGATGACAACTTTGTTTTAAATGAAATCTATAGGCATCTATAGACCCGCTGTTGGAAATCTTTAAAAAAAAATGCACAACCGCCTAAAGAGTACTTCCTCAGAGACCAGAAGTTGCAAAGAGCAGACTCGACTTTCATTGAAAACCACATTTTCACCACATCAGGTTGCGTACTTAAATGTATGTGAAGTGAATCCTTTCGGCACCACATAATTATGGTCTCGATGTACTGATAAACCATAAGAGGGTTGCGCGAAAAATAGAAAAGCGCCCAACTTGGAATTTATATTATTGTTTCAGATCTCTACTCGATTTATATCAGAAAGAATGTCTTCTTGGCGACATAATTCTATGAGGAGAATTTAAATGTCTCAAGGCTCTGTACACTTTAATCCGATCTGAAACGACACTTACCGAACGTAATGAAACTAAAACAATCTAGGATAGATTTCACCATCTCGTGAAAAATTGTTAGAAAAGCGAGGCCGTACTCAACTACAAAAAAAAAAAAAATGCAATTTATGCATAGCTGGAAAGTTCTTCAATCCAACGGGAAAAAAAACAAGCCTGAACAAGGGAAATGAGATGTTCTCCTAAAGTCGACACCGCAAAAAACATCTACTCGAAAATACAGACATAACGATTGCTATTCGCCTGAAGAGATGTAAATCATCGAAATACAGCGAATTACAGTAAGTGATCTAGATTTTTCTTAATTTAATTTATTTGAGCTCCTTTTATCTTAAAGTTGAGCACTGACTAATTTTGTACTTCCTAAACAAGATATATATATATATATATATATATATATATATATATATATATATATATATATATATATATATTTATATATGTATGTATATATATATAAAATCGCCTTTCATATTCTAGTGCTCAGACTTGGACGCCTGTACTGCCTCTCGGATGTTCGCTGATAGTTTCCTTCACTGTGTTCGGTCTTCTGCTATTGACCTCAGATGCTCGAGGTCGTTCTTGGTTGTAAGTTTGAGCTCGCCTCCTGATATGTGACAGAGGTTTTTGTTGATGGTTGTAGGCAGTGTTGTTATCGGCGTTCCTCGAAATTGATTACCCCTTAGTACAAAGTAAGCCTCCATAGATTTGTTTGCTGAAATGTCTATATCTCGCCTCAGAATATGCCCGAAAAGGCACCACAATGATGGATATTAAGAGCAATTTTTCGTTGCAGTAGAAAAACGGCAAGAGAGACGGGCTGGGTTCAGAAGCAGCTCCTATGTGAGGTCAGAACATAGTATTGGTTGAAGATGGTCTTCCCGAGAACCATCAAGCGTTTAACGCACTTATCAAAATTAATAATAATAATAATAATAATAATAATAATAATAATAATAAACGCTCTATGATACAGCTGCTACTGCAAGGTAAAAAAACAAACAAACAAAAAATAAAAAAGAACCCCGAGCATTTTGGTCGAGCTTGCAAGTTGTTATCGGGAGAAATAAAATGTTTAGCAAAAGAGAGAGATAGAAAGACAGACAGACATACAGAGATAGACAGAGAGACAGGCAGAGAAACAGACGGAGAGTGAGAGAGAGACAGAGACAGAGACAGAGAGAGACAGAGAGAAAAAGAAACAGCAAACAAAAAGAGAATCAGACAGAGAGAGAGAGAGAGAGAGAGAGAGAGAGAGAGAGAGAGAGAGAGAGAGAGAGAGAGAGAGAGAGAGAGAGAAAGAGCAGACAGACAGAGAGACAGAAACACAGAGACTGAAAAACAGCGACAAACAGGTAAGTAGATAGTGTCAAAATAAGAGGAAAGGTGAGAGAGAAAGAGACAGAAGATGGCTGAAAAACTGACGCAGTGTGAGACATAGAAAGGATTTATACAGTTGTGTGTGTAAGAGAGAGAGAGAGAGAGAGAGAGAGAGAGAGAGAGAGAGAGAGAGAGAGAGAGAGAGAGAGAGAGAAAGGCAGACAGACAGAGAGACAGAAACACAGAGACTGAAAAACAGCGACAAACAGGTAAGTAGATAGTGTCAAAATAAGAGGAAAGGTGAGAGAGAAAGAGACAGAAGATGGCTGAAAAACTGACGCAGTGTGAGACATAGAAAGGATTTATACAGTTGTGTGTGTAAGAGAGAGAGAGAGAGAGAGAGAGAGAGAGAGAGAGAGAGAGAGAGAGATACAGAGAGAAAGGCAGACAGACAGACACAGACATAGAGAGAGGCACAGACAAACAGACAGATAGGATGAGAGCGAAAAAGACAGAAAATGGCTGAAAATTTGAATCAGTAAGAGAGATTGAGAGAGTTTTAAAAAGTTGTGTGTGAGTAGGTGAGAGAGAGACAGACAGTCAGACAGAAAGAAAGAGAGCCAGAAACAGAGAAAAAGAGACACACACTAATTTCATATTTTACTGCAACAAGTGCAAATTACATAAAGAGGAATAAAGATTGACACAAATTGCGAATTTAAAATGGATTATATTTTTAAACCTGAGCAAAGCATAAACAAAGGTATCTAAAAATAAAAAAAATAAAAAAAAAAGAATAGAATAGAAAGGAAGGATCATCAACACCATTTTACAAGTCAGAGGTATTTACAGTACAAATTCAAATTGTTGGAAAATTTTACAAACGTCTCTTTCAAAATTTTATTGAAAATTAAAAAACAACAACAAACAAACATGTGACCAAGTATTCAGTTGGGAATGTATTGGAAAAACCATAGTTACACGAATAACTGTTTTTAATACGACGTTAAAATTGGCAAAAATCAGACACTTTATATTCTTTTCTTTTTTTTTTCTTTAAAGATGAAATATGACAAGCTGTTAGCACAGAGAGCGCAACTTTTAGTTTTAAATGGACATTAAGTTATTCTTTAAAAAAGAGATAGGAAACTACAAAAACTTAAGTTTGTCATCTTATGTTAACCTTGGTATATACCAAAATAAAAGTAAGAATTCATTTATGTGGCAGATTCTAAAACTTTCATATTAATTTTTTAAAATACTGCATCTTGGCTAAAATCCATTAAATTTTTGTGTGTATGTTTTGAACATATTCAGAAGCGAACTAAATATGCCTTGCTCAAGCAGGGCAGCCCAGATAGTCTATAAAGTTGAAACTGATTGTTTTTTCAGCTGATCAGATTGTTTAAATTTGTTTAAAAAGGTTGATTATCTCAAGGCGTGTTCCTCAACTTCACAATAAGAAAATAAAGTACGGGGTATCTTAATTATAAAGAATATGTAGAGTTTACATCGGTTACACTAGAAAACATTTGGACCTGAGAAGGCCCTTGAAAGATATTTGTGAAAACAGAGTATCTGTTCCATGAAAAGGGAATTAACTCTCATCATATCCTACACCCTAGTATGACGTGGATTCGACCTCCAGAGAATGGCTCTTGCTGAGGACAAAGATTCGCAGAACGACACAGATCGTAATGAGAATGATGCCAAGAACGATGTCAAAGATCGCAGTTGTCTTAGCTGTAAGGGCCTCCACAAAGGCAGACTGGTAGATGCCACTAGCTTTCATCGCCTGCAGACAAAGAAATGTAAAATAAATTGAAAAAAAAAAAAAGAAAGAAAGAAAGATGGAGGTTGTAGAGATCTTAAAATAGTAATATTTTCAGAAAAATTGTGCCTTCATATTAGCTACTTCATGGGTTTAGAGAGTTCAATTTTGCAAACATTTTTTCCTCTTCCTGTCTTCTTTTGAGGTAGGGGGAGGGGAGGGTGCAAGAAAAAGAAATAGAGAAAAGAAGGGAATAGAGAGGAGGATGAGAGAAAACAAAGAAAGACAGAGAGAGGGAAAGAGAGGGAGAGAACGATAAACTGACCAGTTTATACCCACAAAGACTAAAAGGCGAAAGAGCTAACAGATTTATCTACTCCAGAGCCACTCACGCAGAACAAAACTTGAGATATTCATTTATTCTCGTATATGTTGGCAAGAAAATATTCTTTATCAAGCAAATAAAAATAATAATGAAATAAAATGGGGAAAAAGTGGTCTCCAATTTTAAAAAAATGACGTAAACTTTGTCTTTCTCCACAATGGTCGCTTCCTGGGTTTTGACAGCGTCTTTTGAAGATAACATGATCTCTGATGTAGGAATATAGCCACGTGGTGGTATTTTTATATTATGATTTTGAACAGTGATTTCTTGTGGTAAACAATATCACCAGTAAAGATGCCAAAATCTTTGAATCAAATTAGCAAATCAGGGATTGGCGATTTTAGTAATGTTTATTTATCTCAATCTTATGAATCTTATGGTAAAGATATTGTAAAGAATTGTACTATAAGTTGATCTATTCATATCCTCACCCTGTTTTGGTGCGTAACTTTTGGGTAGCTGATCGACTAGATCTATGTAGATTGTCTTATTTAGTTGCATAATGTTTGTATTTCAAGCCTAAGAACTTAGTCTTGTTTATTGAACACAGCCCGCACTTGTATGGCCAAGATTCTTCTGGAATCTCCTATCTAGTTCTAGCATAGTAATGATCTCGTCACCCCTTGTTTACCTTTGTTTTGATTGGTTGCTTATTGCTAATGACGTGTACCAAGAATATTCTCTTACGATTTATGTAATTTCTTTTCTGGATGATTCGGCGAGATTTTGTATAAATAAGAGTCAAAAATATTTCAGTCAGTCAACATCGAGTCTACAGTGAGTGATTATTAATTCTGCCTTCAGTAAGTGATTATTGAGTCATCCTACAGTGATTGTAGAGTCACGCTCTTGTGTTGTTATTAAACAGTTTGCAATATTTACCTGTGGACTTCAGTCTTATTTTCTACGGACGAGTCGTGTGATTGACTGTATATAATATATTTTCATACCCCTAGACAAACAGAGCCTAGCAGATCACCCCCATCACAAATCTGTTACAGATACCAATGCTAAAGTTCAGCCAATATTGCAATGGGTTAGATTATTTTGCTTTCAAAAGATCTTATGTTGTGTTTTATTCATTAAGTCCAGCTAAAGACTCTGTTTTCCTTTTCACACTGCACTGTAACCTTTTAATGTAAAGATGTTGCAAAGATTATTTTAGTCATTAAAGAATTGAAAAGTTATTTTTCTTTTTTGTTTTGTTACAATCTAAATCGTGAAATTAGCGAAAGGCCGAGTGATTAATTGCTGCTGCTACTGCTGCTTTGATATACTGTAAACAAATTGATCTGGGACCTTAGTCCTGAGCAAAATGGCAAATATAATTTATGGACATTTTATAAAATTAATTCAGATCCAAACACATGATAACGCAAGTCAGAAAATCTTACAAAATTGCTAGATCTCAGTCACTTTTTCACGTCATGCAGTTTTGCAATCAGAGCTGAACACTTTTTATGAGAACTCGTAGAAATATAGTTAAGAGAGAATGTGTCAATTTAAGATTTTACTTGCTTGAAGGAGTAATTCAGTGTCTGCATTGGGTAAACTTGCATCAAGTGACAGAATAATAAATCTGAACTTAAATTGTACAGTTAATAAAAATGTGCTAATTTTCTTTTAATTGGCTATGTCAAACAAAACAAACAAATGGTAAGACAAAAAGTGCAATGAAATAACTGTATAAAACACTCTTGCCGTTTTTAGGCGGTATTTATGAACATTAAATAACTCTCCGAGAATTAAATTAGTGTATGTGATTAGATAAAGCAAGTGTTGTTGCCCTTTCTTAAAAAGTACTCGACATCTGAACAAAACATCTATCACTTGGATCAGAGTGTTAGCCTTGCTGGCAAATCCGACAATGAAGAGCCTAGACCGTTCAAATGCATTGACGCTAATACCATTTTTCACAGGAGCGCACAGACAAATGAAAAAAAATTACGCCAGAATTGCAGTGAACCAACATGGCGTAAGATGCTGTTTCAAGGAATCAATGATGAAAGAAATCTAGCAATGGGGCCTATCAATTCCGCATTCACATTTCATAATAAATCTCAACAGAAGACTTCAAAATCTGATTCTTTTTCAACGAAAACATGCCGATATTGTGAGAAATTTTTATAAGGATCAACATAGATACGTTTAAGTTTGTTTAAAGGTTATTTCTATTTTGCGACCAGATCTAGCGTCTAAATATAGATTAACTTCGAGTACTATGTACAGCTTATTACCGTCATCATGGGGAAACATCTAGATGGGCAGCTCAGAGGATGAGACCGAAAAATATCATAAACGAAAGTTTGCTTAATGTTTCAGATTGTTTGCTACCGCGTAGTATAACTCTTACTTTCTTTATTCCAGCGGTAAAGTGAACACAGAAACGAGACAAACAAATTTTGCGGCATTCCAAATATTTTTATGAGCGTGTGCTCATAATTGAATTTAGTACAAAAATCAAGAAACAAGAATCAAAACCAACTTGAGGTGGTAGTAAAGCCACTCATGATGGCATTGTGATGCTCGCGATATAATTAAAAGTGTTCATATGTGGTTAGATGCTTAAGGCCCGTTCGCCGAGAGGTCCACAGACGCGCTCACACAAGCACTTTCCACATCCCTGGGCATCGAGGTCTGAAAATGCTGGAGAGTCTTTTGAATTGTTTTGGAGTGCATGAAATAGATGTTTTTAGGTTGCTTTTTTCTTTTTGTGGCTTCTTATATGAAATATCGCATCATTGCCTTCCTGAGATAAAACTTGTTGCCGCTGTAATAGAATTATGACAAAAGAAATAATAACTAAAAAAAACCTCTCTTTCTCTCTCTCTCTCTCTCTCTCTCTCTCTCTCTCTCTCTCTCTCTCTCTCTCTCTCTCTCTCTCTCTCTCTCTCTCTCTCTCTCTCTCTCTCTCTCTCTCTCTCTCTCTCTCTCTCTCTCTCTCTCTCTCTCTCTCTCTCTGATTCGCCCTTTCTTTCTTCTTCGGCTCTCTTTCCTCACTTTTGCTATATATTTTTTTTTAATTCTGCCTGTGTCTATGTCATTACATTACTTATTCTTTCTCTTCAACTGAGTGTTACAATTTCTTTCTTCTTTTTCTAATATCTCGTCTTCCAGTCTCTCTCTCTCTCTCTCTCTCTCTCTCTCTCTTTTTCTCTATCTATCTATCTATCTATCTATCTATCTATCTATCTATCTATCTATCTATCTATCTATCTATCTATCTATCTACATTGGTATCTATGGATCTATCTCTTTAGTTTTTTTTTCTCCATTTAACACTTATAACTTAAGCACGGCATATCTTGTAGATTTTGTATGTGCAACAGTGTACCTGGGCTTCTCTCCTGGAAAGGAGTTAAATTTATGAGAGGATAGACGGAGAGGTGGAGATAGAGAGAAAGAGGGAGAAAGAGGAAGAGAGAAAGAAAAGGAGAGTACAGATCGACGAAAAGAAAAAAACATAAACAAGAAATGCTAGCACCAGCTGCGGGATTAAACTGTCTAATCACCGCAACAGGGTGCGGCACTAGGAATAACAAAAGCAATAGCCGCAGTTTTTCACTACAACATTAACAACAGCAATATCCCTAGATTGGAGGTGGCTGGTCCATCAAGATATTGGGAATCAGTGGAGTTTCATCCCTAAGGCTATTTTAACGGAAAGTTTTTGAACTTAGGACCATAGAAAGACTCTATCAAATTATTCTGTTTAATTAATCGTGGAAGAACTGAAAAACAAAACAGAGAAACAGTAAAAGTTACGAATGTAAACAACAACAGCAACAAAAAAAAGGTTAACAACCGTGTCGGAACAAACAGCAATAAGAAGGCACGCGGAAAAAAATCATCAACATCATCATCATCAACAACAACAACAACGATTACAACGACGACGACGACAGCAACAACAACAAAAACAAAACAAAACCAACGACAAATGAAATATGAATCATATAATAGTCTTTATGTCTTTATTTATTTTAAAACAGAATTATTTCATTCTGCCTGGACCTTCTCTCTCTCTCTCTCTCTCTCTCTCTCTCTCTCTCTCTCTCTCTCTCTCTCTCTCTCTCTCTCTCTCTCTCTCTCTCTCTCTGTCTTTCTTTCTTTCTCTTGGACTAACGAAATGAAAAGAGATGGCAGAAAAAAGGGTTCGCCTTGAGATCGGACAGCTTTTTATGAACGATTTATAAAAGACATAAAACGAATGAAAAATAGTTTAATGGTTTCGAAATGTAATCATCATTATTTTTGGTAAATCGAATTTTATTTACTCTACTCGTTGAGAAGTTGAACTTACTGATAATAACTTCGCAAGGGCAGTCAAGGTCGGAGGAAAACATAAACAAACCCCCAGGCGAGTTGACAAACTGAACAAACTCATTTCAAGTTAATAAGTTATGGCATAGAGTTACATATCTTAAAACCCATACAAAGTTTTAACTGATTTTCTTGAAAAATTTGAAGATTCATCCAATTATGTATCATCACAGGGAAATAGGTTTTTTTAAAATTAATATTCGGTAAAAAGTGCAGTTTATAGTTAAATTTTACGGGTTTCGTCGTTTTTAAAATACATATTGATGCACAAAACTGTAAGAATATGCGTCGCAAGTAAACCGCTTGAAGAAAGTGTGTCACTTTTTACTTATATGAATCAGGAGAGCTTAAACTTTGCCTGGCAAGGTAACTTCGCCAGGAACTGGCTTCAAGCCCTAACGGTGTTAAGACCCGTAAAACGGTCAAGGTCCACATACTATGACGGCCCGCGCCTGTCGTCATTTATGCTTTGGGTCTGATGTGGCTCCTCCCATAAAACACCGGGATGCGCACTTGTGTGCATCACTTTGGTGCTTGGATGCTGGCAGGGAAGTTTTGTCGTGGGTCGTGTGATAAGCACAACCTGCTCAGAGGTACCGGCGACTTGGGTACTTCGTCGATGTGGTGTCGGTGGGCCGGCTATCCTGAGAGTGTCTATATGGCGGAGGTTCAGAGCTGAAACCCTTCACCCCCTGCAATCTTTTGAGATATCTCCCTTTAAAGGAAGCTGAATATCTTCCTTTACAGGAAGGTGTTTATTTTTCCCTTTCAAAGGGGCTTTATACCTTTTTCCCATTGAAAGGGGAACTATCCTTTAAATATCCAAAATTCTCCTTTTTATTTGTTATGTTCCACTGAAGAGGAATTTCACATAATTTTCCATTATTCTACTAAAGCACTGTCCACTTGTGACTGGCACGTCATATACCTGCTTATCACTATTAAATCATGATAGTCCTTGCCTCGATGAGACTGTAAGTAAATAGCGACACATAGAGAGAAATATTTAAAAATAAACTGATATAGACAGATACATGAAAGTAAAATTAATGTATCAAAAGCATAGGAAGAAAGACAGAGAAGAAAGAGATAACGAGAGAGAGAGAAAGAGCGAGAGGTTGTGAGGTAGAGAGAAGGGCACAAAGAGAGAGAAACAGAGGGAGACAGAGGAAGGGAAAGTGTGGAAGATGAAGAATCGGAAACAGAAGAAAGAAATAACGAAACAGAGTAAGAAAGAAAGAAGAACTAATAAACTTCCATGGACAATCTTTTAAAAATAAAAAAAAAAAATATTTTAAAATGAAAGGATAGAGGCAAAGGAAAGAAACATAGATATAGAGATAGATAGATGGATAGAGAGACGGAGAGAGAGAGAGAGAAAGAGAGAGAAAAAGGGAGAGAGACTGAGAAATAGAGAGAAAGAAAGACAGAGAGAGAGGAAGAAGCAGAAAGAAATGGAAGAAATGGCGACAGGAAATAGCGAAGGAAGACAGCTTAAAAGGCTGATTTAGAAACGGATAGGAAGATATAAAAGAAAAGTTAAAATGAGAAAAGAGGCGCAAAGAAGGTAGAAAGAGAAAGACAGAAAGAGAGAGAGAGAGAGAGAGAGAGAGAGAGAGAGAGAGAGAGAGAGAGAGAGAGAGAGAGAGAGAGAGAGAGAGAGAGAGAGAGAGAGAGAGAGAGAGAGAGAGAGAGAGAGAGAGAGAGAGAGATATTCAGATAGCATGGAGGGGAAATAACCCAGAAAAAGAAAGAGTCGCAAAGAAAACAAAAAGGAAAGAGAGCGAAAGAGCAAGATACACACAGAGAGAGAGAGAGAGAGAGAGAGAGAGAGAGAGAGAGAGAGAGAGAGAGAGAGAGAGGAAGAGAATAAGAGAATGGAAGAGGAAGAACCAGATAGAAGAAAGATATTGTCCCACACACTTAGACAAAAGGAGTGAAAAACTGACACAGACAGATACGGAAAGATAAAAATAATGTATCGAAAGTGTAAGATAAAAGGTGAAGAAAAAGATGATGAGATAGAGAAATTAAGAGTGGGAGAGAGAGAAAGAGAGTTAGAGACAGAGACAGAGAAAGAAAAAGAGAGTAAGAGACATAGAGATACAGAAAGAGAGCTAGCGAGAAGAGGACAACGAGGAAGAAGAGAAAGAAATAACCTCACGAATTAATCACTCAGTAAGGGCATGAACTCTACTAAATACGTGTAGGAATCTAATGTGGACTTACTTAATGTTGAAATGCAAAATTAACGACAACTCATGTATAAAAATCATGAACAGAAAAAACATACAAAATGCGTCTTTTTTGTATGCCTAAGTCGTAAATTGTATTAAATTTAATAATAAACTTGTTGATTGTACATAGATCTTTTAAATCAAGTAGAAAAGCTATCAAATAAATTAAATATAACCATCTCAATTATGAATGTATACAAAGATAATAAACTGATCGCTCAAAGTGATTAGCATTATCCATGACAGTTTTAGCCACTTAGAACGCGGTGGAAAATACAGGTATAAAACTTTTTTTTTTTTTAAGTTCCATCACATTCATTTAATTGACCCCCCAATTTCCTCATACTTTCGGAAACATCCATAAGTTGCAAAGACAAGAATTAGAGACACAATCTTAGAAACTGAATTACATGTCGGCCGACGCATAAGAAAAAAATAGAGACAGATGAAAATACTAATAAAAAGCCGATGTTCGAAAGGCATCCAACATAGTATAATTTGTAAGCATACAACAGATGGGTCAAGTGTAAGGTGTCGCGAGAAAAACTGGCTTCCAAATAGAACGGTAACGTAAAGCAAGGAGATTGACGACAACAATGTTTTAACGGAGAAGCATCGCTGGTAAATACTAATTCAAAGACCAGAAAGATGAAAACGACTGATTTCGGGAGAGTACAGAAACATGAACAGAAAAACATTGTGGTTTTAAAAAAATGGAAGACTAGTCAAAGCCATGGACAGAGCTCGTAAATAGATGCATGTTTTTAAAGATTTAGACATAGAAATAGTACGTAAAAAAAAAGGAAAGATACATTATAAAGACGTTAGAGAGAGAGAGAGAGAGAGAGAGAGAGAGAGAGAGAGAGAGAGAGAGAGAGAGAGAGAGAGAGAGAGAGAGAGAGAGAGAGAGAGAGAGAGAGAGAGAGAGAGAGAGAGAGAGAGAGAGAGAGAGAGGTAGAGTGAAAGTACGAGAGGTACTGAGGCAGAGAGAGAGGCAAAAAGAGAGAGAAACAAATTGAGACAGAGGGAGCAAAAGTGTGGAAGATGAAGAATCCGAAATAGAAGAAAGAAATAGCGATACACAGTTAGAAAAAAAAGGACTTATAAACTGCCATGTACAAATCTATTAAAAATAAAAACAAAATATTTAAAAATGAAAGGATAGAAGCAAACTAAATAAAGATAGATATAGAGATAAATAGATGGATACAGAGACGGAGAGAGAGAGAGAGAGAGAGAGAGAGAGAGAGAGAGAGAGAGAGAGAGAGAGAGAGACAGACAGACAGACAAACAAACAGGCAGAGAGATAGAGAGACAGAGAGAGATGGCTGGGAAATAACCCGGAAAAAGAAAGAGTCACAAAGAAAAGAAAAAGAAGCATCCATAAGTTGCAAAGAGAAGAATTAGAGACACAATCTTAGAGACTGAATTACATGTCAATTACAAAATATTATGGGTACCACCCAGACTGAAATTAGAAGCCATAGAGACAATTGTAAAGGAAAATCTAGGACAAGAGGCAACAGGGAGCAGACCCGAGAACGCTAAAGACTGGGGTCGAATAGATATAACGGTGCCGTATACAGATCCGGAAAACGTACCGCACTATATAAAAATAAATATCAGAGACAGAGAAACTGTCAGAAAAATGTTATGGTTTGTGGCAATTAGAAACCGACGCCAACACTGTTGCTGGTGCAATTGTACCGATCACTGGCCCTCCAAATGTACAAAAAGAGGTGGAGAGAAGGACAAGGTCGAAAGTGTGTTGGGGAGACGAGAAGTTCAGAACACAGCTCACCCGAGAAGTTATGTGAGCGCACTCACAGGCGAAGGGTATCGGATAGGACGAGGCATAACTGAAAAGCTCACAAGACAAAGAAAGCTTGAAAGAACAACCGAAGAAACATATGAAGAAGTTGAAATGAAGGATAGAGATAGAGGAGAGATGGAGGAAAGCATAGAGAACACTGAAATCGCCTCGACCACAGGAAAGGAAGAAGGCAATGAAATTGGAAGGCCGCTACCGACAAAATCCAAACCACTGTAATGTAGAGGACACAGACGGGGAGGATAAAACACCCAACGCCAGAGTCACTACTGAGCACATAAAAACCTCAAAAAGAATAGCACACGTACGAAAGGACTCACTGAAACAACGCAAGACACGTTGAAGAAATATAACTGAGCCAACAATCCCAAAAAGGAAGATAGTTCACCGGTTCTGACATTACAAAAAAGAGAACAGAGAAAAAACAAAAGATCCAAAATAGGGAAGATAGGTCCAACAACCTTATCATTGGAAACTGAAACCGAAACAAGCGCAACAAATGAAGAAAACCTACGCGAAGATAGAGAAATAAAAAACTCAAAACCCAAAAAGCTTTGAACAAATTTAAAGCGCAATCAGGAAAAAAACTAAATCTGTTGCGAAATAGAAATGGTGATAAATATACTAGGGGCCGGGAAAAAAGCCCAATTTCTAATAAATTTGGTAAAAAAATACAACACAGACATCTTATTGTTGCAACAGACATATATAGACACACAATCAGATTTCAACACATGTTAGAAACTCAGAGTATAAAGGAAGGAATATGTAGTGAAGGAACAAAAAGCAGCACAGGAACATGCACGTTAAATTTTACAAATAATTTTGAAATCACAGAATATGCAACAGACAAAGATGGCAGATTAGTTATCACAAACGTGGGAAGCAAATACAAAGAAGAAAAATTTACCTTGGTAAACACTTATGTTCCAACGGAAAAGCGATTTCAGAAAAGATTCCTGGACATAGTTGGCCAAAAAAATTATACACTTTCCAAATAAAACCAATATTATTTGGGGAGGGGACTTTAATTTCTAGGAACATGATAAAACAGAGATCAATAAGAGATTTAATGAAATAAAAGACATCTTAAACTTGGAAACAACAAAGGATATATTGAGTGAAAGATCACCGAAATTCACTGTTAGACATAGGAATTACAAAAATTTTGAACAACAAAAGTTAGACAGATTCTACACCGATCAAAACTTGAAAGCTAAATAAGTGGAACACATAGAAACAAGATAATACTTATCTAGCAGTGACGATAGAAGTTTATAAAGAAGGAGAAACCGAAATCAAAAGAGGACCAGGCTACTGGAAAATGAACAACACTCTACTAGAGAACAAGAAGTTTGAAGAAGTCATTAAAATTCTCCTACTGGCAACAGAAACAGAGATCCATAAATGCCCGGACAAAGCAAAGTTTTTTTGGATAACAACGAAAAAATCATTAGATCTATAGCTATAAAACATACAAAGAAGAAAAAATTAAAAGGAGAGAGAAAATAAAGATTCTGATAGATATACAATAATAGATATAATTTAATAGATATAAAATCATCTTTTCACCTTTTCTTGTTAGTTCCTTTTTAAGATTAGTTCTGTCCTAGATGAGAGATTAAAAAAGGAGAAGGGAAGAAGAGGGAAGAGGAAAAAGTGTAAGGCTGAAAGCATATTAGAAAGGTGACATGGATGAGAAAAAAAAATAAAGAAGTAAAGAAAAAAAAACAGAAAAAGAAAAAAAAAGAGAAACAATGGGTATGAGCTAAGGGCATTCGCGCATAAATAGGGCGAAAATAACTCTATAGGTAGTGTAAAATCAAGATATATGAGGTCCGAGTCTCATCGCCAAAAGAGAAAGAGCCCAAATAGCAGCCCCTACCCCTTTCCCTCAAGTTAAGTTACTTAACTCGTTCCAAAGAGTATCTTTAAAAAGGCCAACGTTTAAGAACCACATATACCTGACAACAATTTGAGCCTTGAATAATAATAATAATAATAATAATAATAATAATAATAATAATAATAATAATAATAATAATAATAATAATAATAATAATAATAATAATAATAATAATAATAATAATAATGATATAAAAAAAAAAGAATTAGAGACTGAATTACATGTCAGCCGACGCATAAGAAAAAAAAAAAGAGACAGATGAAAATACTAATAAAAAGCCGATGGTCGAAAGGCATCCATCATAGTATAATTTGTAAGCATACAATTGATGGGTCAAATGTGAGAAAAACTGGCTTCCGGTGACGTAAAGCAAGGAGATTGACGACAACAATGTTGTAACGAAGAAGTATCGCTGGTAAATATTGATTCAAAGACCACAAAGATGAAAACTACTAATTTCGGGAGAGGGTGGAAAAATACAGATATACAGAAACATAAACAGAAAAACATTGTGGTTTTAAAAAAATGGAGGACTAGACAAAGTATCGACAGAGCGTGTAAATAGATGCATGTTCATTAAAGATTTAGAGATAGAAATAGCATGTAAAAAAAAGAAAAATGTTATAAAAAAGTTAGATATTGCAAGCGTCTTGAAAGGGTGTACAAATGGTTCCATTGATTGTATTAAGATCTTCAAAGCTAGATGCACCTGGCTTGCGGTGTAAAAGAAGTCTTAGTAGAGCTCTGCCTTGTGGGGACTTAGGGATATAGTTGGAATACGCCTAATGCAATCAGTTCTACATTCATCTGGATTCTCCGGATTTCTCAATCCTCGTTTTGTCTCTGCCGCTTGTACTCTTTCTTATTCCAAGTAAAAAAATGTGGAAAATCTGGATAGAGGATATCTCTCGCTGTAGGATCTTCTGGATTTTTCTTAAAGAAAGCTGCCAGCTTTGTGTCTGCGGGTCATTGGGCTAACAACTGTGGAATCTCTTCAGGTTGAAACAGTATAGTTTGTTGATCTTGTGAATGACACGGCAACTTTTCAGCAGGTGGGTGTTCGCTGTGGATTTCAAATCCATACAGTCTCCAGAATGCCTCACTTGCTGAGATGTAGCGAGCATTGACGTATCTCGAAATTTCATCATTTTATTTTTCTGTTCGAATTTCCATAAGAACACGACCTTGACCTTTTTATCACTTTGTAAAAGTACTTTACAGCTTAAATCGAATGCACAACTTCCACATTTACATGTGCATGATATCGCAGAGATAGTATTGGGTTGTATATGACGATAAAAGAGTTGTCTAAAGAAATTTCCGATCCACACACCCTCATCATGTATGTCCTATCCCCATTCTCAGGACTTTTCCGCATATAAAGTGGATATGATGATTCAGTGACTCTTATTTCATCATGTCATTGCTTCGGGAAGTTTTTGTACACCCATCCTCATTAATACATGGACTATTTCTGTTGATATTGCCACATGGACCATGATTATTTTGAGATGTTACTATTTGGTGGAGCAGTGGATTCTCATTTCTATCTGGAATTTCCGCACTGACAATGTTGTCAATGATAACTGGAGTAATGAGTTTATGCTCCTTGTCCATGATAAGCAGGATGTGAGCATGTGGCAAGCCTCTCTTCTGAAACTCAATGGTCGCTTTATGTGCCTTCACAGTTCCCAAGATTTCTTCTTCAAAATGTAATCCATCAAAGCAGTGAAGTTCATTTTAAATCAGGGCGGCCACGTGCTTGCTCTCGTGGATTCAAAGCTGAGTTAATTTCAGGCCATTTCGGATTACACGTGAAAGTAATAAATAGGTCTGGCTTGTCAAGTTGCCTTACAATTGACATGGCGTCTTGAAATGCTTCAGAATAGAAACGTGGTGAGCTATAGACTGTTGCTGTCAAGATAATTTTCATGCCGACGTTCACAGGATCATCAGAAGAAGCAGCATCAATAAAATCTTATTACTTCTCAGCGCGTATGGATTTCTGATTTCTCCTTACCCACTCTAAAAGACTGGCTTCTATCTTTGCCCATTGGTCCACAGCATATTGTTGCGTCCTTTTGAATACTATGTTAAAAATCATTTAGTCTTACTTGAAAGCGAAATGCAAAGAAATCCGCAACAGTAAGAGTTTGGTTGTCTGATTTTATTAGGCCTAGTAGATGCCAGCCATCACATCCAGTGGGGAACATCAATACATAATGAAGGGAATCATAGGAGCGATAGCATATGTTTATCCTCCTTAATTCTTGACCATCTCAAGATCTACATCTTAAAATTATGTCTACATTTCCAGACTTAAGGCGGAAATGATAAAGTCACTTTACCACTCTGACAGCAGAAAGAAATTCTCTCCTCTTTCCATCGTAAAGCATTGCAATGTTCACATACAACATTAAAGTCTCCACACCAATGAGTTTTCACTTTAGCATCAATTTTGTTTTCATTAAATTCATGAGCATAACATGTTAATCTAGTTCTTGGTCCTTTTCCTCTTTCTCTTTATAGTGCTTTTGGTGTATTAAGATCTAAGTGTCTTCTAAGTCGATGAGCTTTAACACGGTTACTGGTTTGCTGCCTCTGATCTGCCTCTCTTTTGTTTCTGGGTGTTAGACATGCACGCTTTTTGGGAGGGGACATTTTAAAACTGTCATTGACACCAGCCTGCCTCTGCCAGCTTGAAGATTCTTAACTTGAAATTCAGAGTCAGTTAGAGAGATTAAGTAAACATAGTTCTAGATCTAGATCTAGCTAGCCTAGATACCTAGATCTACATTTAGATCTGACCGAGAATAGTTCAAATTAACAGTTTTAACTTTTACATCGATAGGCAAGGCTAACCGCCAAGATCTAGTTTCGCCACCGGATTTAGAAATGAAAAACCAACGTGGTGTTCGTTTTACACCAAAAACAAATACAGATCTGTGCGGCTAATTAAAATATCTACCTAGCTCAATGGTTTGTCTCGTATGCTTGATATGGTTTAAAAAAGGGTTATAAAGTGTCGTTTTGTAAATCCGTCAAACAACTTAAGGATTTAAAAATATGTCCACGTAAAATCGCATGATCTAGAGTAGCTTTTCGATATATTTTTTTTTTATTTATTTCATTGGCGGCCCACAAAAATCTGATGACCCGTTACACGTTTGAGGTTACGATCTTTATATAATAATAATAATAATAATAATAATAATAATAATAATAATAATAATAATAATAATAATAATAATAATAATAATAATAATAATAATAATAATAATAATAATAATAATAATAATAATAATAATAATAATAATAATAATAATAATAATAATAATAATAATAATAATAATAATAATAATAATAATAATAATAATAATAATAATAATAATAATAATAATAATAATAATAATAATAATAATAATAATAATAATAATAATAATAATAATAATAATAATAATAATAATAACACTGCTACTACTACTACTACTACTACTACTACTACTACTACTACTACTACTACTACTACTACTACTACTACTACTACTACTACTACTACTGCTGCTGCTGCTGCTGCTGCTGCTACTGCTACTACTACTACTACTACTACTACTACTACTACTACTACTACTACTACTACTACTACTACTACTACTACTACTACTACTAATAATAATAATAATAATAATAATAATGATGATGATGATGATGATGATGATGATGATATAATTAAACTTTAAGAAGTTTACTTTGCCTTTAAAAAAAGGTGTTTAGTTAGAGAAAAACCTAGAACATTTTAAGCTATGGCTCTTTAACTTCAGGCATATCTGCAAGCGCTAATACAAAGTGTCGAAAGGTCTGTGCATATTTTTTACGTTTGCTTCCTCTTATTCTCTTCATAGGTAAATTTAAATTTCTTCTTTTATGTGGTCGGGAATGTGTGGAACTGCTTATGTATTCACATCAACAACGGTTCGAAGTAGGCCTTTGTATTTAAAAAAATCCTATAAAACATCAGTGTTAGTGGTTGGAACTTCTTTGTTATATTTTCCAATTATAACGGTGATCTAATAGAAGAGAAATACAAAATTTGTTACATCTCCTGTTCAATAATTTTATTACTTAATAGTTTTTATCTAAATTCTCAGATTCCGACCTCCTTGAGAGCTATTGGGTGTTAAAAGTCAACACTGCACGCAATAATTATTTTGCCAATATTATCTTTTGTCTCAGACGTGACTGTGATAATTTTACCCACGCATAACGACCTTAAATTCTAGTAATATAGCTTAAATATCTTTTTTGCTTAAATTATGTTGCATTTGAAGGCATTGTCCCTTATAATGCGGCGAGAAAACGAAAGGTTAATAAAGATCACCGCTTTTTCGATCAATAGTATTTTTTTTAGAAGAGTCTATTTTTCTCATGCGGCTTTTCACTGCTGCAAGTAATTACCTCAAAACATCTTGATCTTTGATTAAAAAAAACAGACTTATAGGTATATAATTCGCCACCACCACGTTTTTTGTATAATATTTTGGACTACTTTTCTGATTTCTGAAGATTGTGAAGATTACAAATTCCATGGGAGGGATTTTTTTCGCCTTATCGTTTTGAAGATTTTCGTAATAAACTATTTTATTGACAAGGTAACTGATTTTTTCACGTAAAAAAAAAAATAAAGACACTGACAGAATAAAACTAGTGAAGAGATAAAGATAGAACTAGAGTCAAGAGGGAGAGAGAGAGTGATATAGAGAGAGATAGAAAGAGAGGGATGGGAAAGAATGAGAGAAAGATAGATAAAGAAAGAGTAAAAAAAATGATAGAGAGAGAGAAAGAGAGAGAGAGCGAGAAAGATAGAGAAACACACACACACACTAAGGCGAGAGAGAAAGAGAAAGAGAGAAAGAGAGATAGATAGATAGATAGATAGAGAGATAGATAGAGAGAGAGAGAGAGAGAGAGAGAGAGAGAGAGAGAGAGAGAGAGAGAGAGAGAGAGATGTATATGTACTACGAACAGCCATGAAAGTTTTTGTTTGAATGAAAGATATTCTTTTCCTAGGGGTTTAATTCTATCACATTATCAAAGTTGTAAACTGTTATTAGAGATATTGATAACAAAGCAACTCGAAAAATATTGTAAAAGCCTTGTATCGTTTGATAGAGCGTGTTCAGTGAAGAGTGTACAGTGTACCAGGCAGAATTATGAATAACTCGTAATAAGCTTCACGACTCCAGACAATAAGATAAAGACAACAGGAAAATCGCGAAGAAATATTGATAAGTTCAGCGTAGAGTGTACAGTGTACCAGACAGAATTATGAGTAACTCGTAATAAGCTTCAAGACTCCAGACAATGGGATAAAGACAACAGGAAAATCGCGAAGAGATATTGATAAGTACAGCGTAGAGTGTACAGTGTACCAGACAGAATTATGAGTAAATCGTAATAAGCTTAACGACTATGGACAATAAGATAAAGACAATTTGAAAAAAGCGAAGAGGACTCGGAAACCTTAATATGACACATACATTTTATCAGAATGACTTTACTTAACCCATTTAATGGATTATCAGGATGTACTTTTAGATATAATTCGAATGAAAGAACTTTAAGAACAAAAGTAGATTTAGAAATTACATAATTGGTTCAAAAGACTGTTGAAATGTAATTTTCAATTCAGATGGAAGAAGTTAAATATCTAGCAGTGTCAAGAAATAAAATAACCCGATGGCAAACTAAATTAGTCATGGAATTAAAAACTACCGTTTTTATACATCTTCAAATGTATAATGTAGGCATGGTCACTATTCTAGTTTTTATGATAAAAAACGAATGGTGAAACCTGACAGTTTACCGACTATTACTGATTGCGTAACATGAAAATATAAGAGATGTGTAAACAAAAGCATTTGGGTTAACACTTCATTAACCTGTTTTGCCTTTCATTAAATAAACCAATTTTTATAATTAGAATCTCACTAGCACAGAATTTAGAGGGATTAGTATTTTTTTATGACAGCTCTGCCTTAAATTAAATAAAACAAGTTTCATAATTACTTATGTAAGTACCACACAACCTAGAGGCAATTAGGTGAACAAAGTAATTTTGTTTACTGATGGTGTGTTGGACATATAATGTATGAGAGAGAGGGAGAAAGTCAGAGAGTAATAGAGATAGAAGCATAATTAAAAAGAGGAGAAATGGAGGAGATGGAAAGGAGGTGGGGGCGGAGGGAGTATTGGGTGGAGGGAAGTCTTGTTCCACATTATAAAATCTCTCGACCCATAGCTTTATTGCTATTCTATATATGCGCCAAATTTACGGTGTATGACACACCTGACTTCTATTTCCATATGTCTTTCTTATCCACAGTTCCACATTGCTAATTACCAGCTTCAACATGAATATCAATGAGACGACTTCAAGATATTGGAATCTTGACAATGAAAGTGTTTGGAACTCGTTTGTTACTGAAATAGAAAGCAATCAGTCTGGAGTGGCTACGGACACGCCGCAGTGTATATCTCCTTTGGTGAGCTCCCACATCCTCAGACTTTTGCGCCTCCTCATCGATCTTTCACTCACAAACGTTGTGTCGCTGTTCGGCTGCTGCAGCAACATCGTCAACATTGTGGTTTATCTCAATATGGGCTTGGCAGATACGACAACTATCAACATCTTGGCTCTGTCAGCACTTGACCTTTTGGCATGCGGCGCGACCTTGATATGTGTGATCTCCATCAGCCCTTTCACGGCGGGCTGGACCCTCCCATCCGGCGCGCCGCTAAGCGAGTTGGCGTTCGTCGCTTTCATCGTGTATTACCTCTCTGTGACCTGCAGCGCCTGGGTCACCACTCTTCTCTCCGTGGAGAGGTGTCTGTGTATTGCGGTTCCCTTGAAGGTAGGCTCAGTGAAATAAAGGAAATAGACTAATTCTATTGCTTTCCTATTTTTTTTTTCCCATAGATCATTTTAAACGTCTTTTAGAAAGCTGTGAATGTTCGCATTAAGTGCCTTGCGCGAATTATTAGACACGCAGTTATTATCTATTTGATGACCTTGTAAATAGAATTCGATTTTTTAAAAAATCGTAAACTGTTATTATTACTTTTTTTTTCTTACATCGAGATTAAAAAAAAAAGGGGGGAGGGGGGATATTGTGTACTGCGGGTAACTAGCAAAATTAATGTGAATGAAAAGAAATAAAGATAAAAATGACAAAGAACAATTATTAGTGCTTTAAGAAAAGAAAATAAAGAATTACTCTACTGTAGATTGCTCCATTGAAATGTTGACTAACTTCATGAAGATTTCCGATATTGTCCGATAAAGCCAAGCCTTCTGTGTTTTGGTTTAATTCGATTTGGGAGACATAATGATAAATCTTTCAATAGAACCACATGAAATCACCAATAAATGAGCTTCGATCTTGAAAATAAAAAAAGTAATTCGTTATTTGTGTTCCAGTAATGCTAAGTGATTTAAAAATTAATTTAGCGCAAACATGATATTATCGTAATTAACCCAATGAAAGATGAATTCAATTCAACGCTTAAGTGCCATATCATTGTATGTAATGTATTCACATCTCGAATATTTCTTGATTCTGTGCGCAGTCGATCTTTCTAAAATCAATTAAAAGATATCTCAATATTTCGCATTTGATATTGATAATTCCAGTGTACTTGCTCTTTTCCTGAAGTAATCATTTTATTGAATCCACTTAAACAGCCGTCCAGAAGCAAACCTTTAATTTGCCTTGTTTTTTTAATTTCTTGCAGGTAAAAACCATGGTGACAGCCAAACGTACAATCCTTCTCATTGCGGCAATGGTTGTGTACCAGTTAGTCTTTCTCTGTCTCATGTACATACACACTGGACCCCCTTATACACCCTCAACCTCTTCGATGGACCGAAAAGTTTATTTGTTCTATTCTTACTCTATTCCTTCAACTCTCTGCTTCGCAGTAATTTTCACATCGACAATCTTCCTTGTTTATACTCTGAAATCTCACAGAAACGAGGCAATGCTGAAAGCTGTTATTGGCCCAAGTTCCACTAACACTGCCGTCGCCAACAGAACTGCTAAAAAAGAGCGGAAGGCAATTCGTTTCGTCTTTGTAATCTGTAGCCTGTTCCTTGTCTGCTTCGCCCCAAACACTATAACGTTTCTCGTTACAGTTCTGATAGTTCCAGAGCTTGAACTCTATGACGCCTATCTGGGGTCTCTCCTAAATTTGATCTTCATGCTTTGTACTCTGTTCCAAACAGTATCATCCTCTGTCAACATATTCGTGTACTATTCGTTAAATTCCAACTTTCGCGCGGTTTTTAAACGTTTCTTCTGTGGGAGAAAATCGGATCCATAGCTTCCCGAACCTCAAACTGTTTCTCCGTGAAAGTGCAAATGTGTCCACCTTTAGCCGGACAAAAAAAATTAAAAACACAAGCACAGAAATGGTGTCGGTGGGCTGGCTATCCTGAGAATGTCTATATGGCGGAGTTTCAGAGCTGGAACCCTTCACTCCCGTATAAGACCCTAGACATATCTTCCTTTAAAGGGAGTTAAATATTGTCTTTTATAGGGATGTTGGTTTTTATTTCTTCATTCGAAAGGGGCATTATCCTTTTTTCCCTATGAAAGGGGCATTATCCTTTAAAATATGGAACATCCTCCTTTTATTTGTTGTTTTCCATGGGAGAGGCAATTCACATGTTTCCATTACCCCACTAACTTGTGACTGGCACTTCATATCTGCTTATCACTTCTAAAATCGTGGTATTCTCTGCTCTGAGGAAACTATAAACCTTTATAGGGAACTGTAAGTTCTCTTTTCATGCCAAGGCTCGTGCAGTTTTTATCCTAAATTCATAATTCTGTATCCAGCTAACTACATAGTTTTAATCAAATTGCAGAGGTTTTTTGTTTTCATTGGCTAGTAGTGGCAGCGAAACAGTGAAAAACATTAAAATGGATCGAACATCAAAGAATACAAAGCAGTTTGAAAAATGAAGGCGAGAAAAAGAAAAAGAGAGAGAAGTGAGATATAAAGGGAGAGAGAGAGAGAGGGAGAGAGAGAGAGAGAGAGAGAGAGAGAGAGAGAGAGAGAGAAAGAGATAAATACAAACAGTAAGGCAAAAACACCTCACTTGGCTGACAACTTGAAAATTGTAAAGGATCCTAAAAGAAACGTGTGTGCCTATAAATAGTGCAAGACTAATGCTATAAAAGAACAGGTACACAACTTTATACCTACCGGTACAGGACCAAAAAAAGTTAGAAACAGTACCACTAATAATTTAACGTATAAACGTTTCGCTTTAAATGCGGCTTCATCAGAAATATACCAAAACAATTTCACGGGTTACACATAAAATTGGGAGAGCTGGGCTAAGATGGGGCAAGTGATTGGTTGGCGGAGGGACAGTGCACAGACACCTCAAGGTTCAGTACATTGGCTAGGGATGGAGAGTGCAAAGAGCGTGATCTAGTTGATGTGGGGGTTAGATAATGCTATTGTTCTAGTAATAATCTCTAGTAGTACAGAATCATGCTCGTTTGTTGAATGAAATAAACAATAAACAAAATTGGAAAAAAAAGATGTTGGTTTTAGATCTTATGGAGAATCGGGGGCAGATGAGTGTGAGGTGAAGAGGCGAGATGTAAAGGGTCTCCATCAAATAGATAGGTATAAAAATAATGCAAAAAGGGAATAACAATATTTTGTAAAATATTTAGTTGTCCAAATTAATGTTCTCTATGATATTTGAAAAAAAAAGGTGTCTTATACAATTATGTATATATGTATACAGCAATATATTAACAGCTTAATTTCTTTACCTGTCTTCTCGCTGCCATCTAAATTCTCTATTCTCTAATTTCACTTGTTTCACCTGATATTTTACTCTCTCACTCCCTCTTTAACTTCTTTCTCTGTAATCCTTTCTCTCCCTCTCTCTATCTCTCTATCTCACACACACACACACACACACTCACTGGTGTCTCCTCTCCCCACTCCCCTCCCCTCTAATTCTGTTTTTTATTGGTTTCATTCCATTAACTTTCTTTCTGAGTCTTTACTGTCAATTGTCATAGTCTATTACTACCACCTCACTCCCCCCTTACTCCTTAATCTCTCTCTTTCTCTCTCTCTCTCTCTCTCTCTCTCTCTCTCTCTCTCTCTCTCTCTCTCTCTCTCTCTCTCTCTCTCTCTCTCTAATTTTCTATCTCGTTCTGTAAGCTAGCCATATGACACACCTTTAGAGAAAATCGATGAGGATTGTTCATTGCATTCTCTAGAAAATTATAGGTTCATAATTATCATTAATTTATTCAGACTCGGTTCTTTACTATTTGCACCTTTACCAAATAACTTTGTATTTCGGATCCATTTAATGCATCATAATCTTTATAACCATCTTTGAAGTGGTGACACGGTTCCTCATTCAATTCAACCGCTCATAATAACCGATTGCATACAATTATACAAAGATCTCCGAAAGAAACAGGAAAACAAGCGATGATACATGAAACAAAAAAATAAATAAAAAGATGTTCGAAAGATAGAGTATACACTGTAGGTGTCAAGATATAACAAAGGAGCTATATGTAAGGCTTTACGGTAACGCTTAGTTCGTAGACTAATGAAAGATTGCTGGTAAAAAATAAGTTAAAGACCAGAGAGATGAAAACGACTAATTGCTGTGTTGCGATTTCTCTCTTCTTTTTCCGGTTCTTCCTCTTTCACTCTAAGTCTCTGACTCTGTGTATCCTCTCTCCCTCCCTCTCTCGCTCTCTCATTCCTCTTTTCTCTTTATCTCTCTTCTCTCAATTTCGATGTCAATAAATTACTCTCTTTATCTATAACTGTATGTTACTATTTCTTTCTCCTCTATCTTGTTCTTCTTCTTCCTCACTATCCTTTTCATTCTCTCTGCCCCCCCCCTTTTTTTTTTGTCTCTCTCTGTGTCTCTGTCTCTCTTTTTCTCTTCCTTTCTCTCCTTCATTTCTTTGCCTCTCTTCTTTCATTTTCAATACATTTTTTATCTTTCCGTCTGTGTCTATTTTAGTATAATAATCTCTATTTCTCTCTTCTTATGAGTCGCTTTTTCTTTCATCTCTTTCCGTTTCTTCTTCTTCCACTCTCTCTCTCTCTCTCTCTCTCTCTCTCTCTTCTCTCTCTCTATCTCAAACCCTCTCTTTTATCTCTCTATCTCTTCTCAAATGTATTTTATATCCTTAAGTCGATGTCAGTATATTACTCACTCTTTCTCTCTAACCTGTCCAAGCGTATGTCGCTTAGTCTTTTTTCTATTTCTGGCTCACAGATCAAGACGATGCCAGTAGAGACAGGCGCAAAAAAAAAAATGATTCATAGAATTGTCAGGTTACGACTTTCTGGACAAATTTCTGCTAGAAGGTTATGTGGTTTAAAAAAAAAGTATTTATCAACTGGACCAACGTTACGTATGAATCCGTAACAAAGGCACCCACAATGAAAGTAATCTAGCGCTAGGGTCTAGCACTTCCATATTTGAATTTCGCAATAAAGTTCAACAAAAGACCGAAAAAGAATTATGCTGGCATTCTGGTTTTTTTTTTTTTTTTTTTTTTGTAGATCAACATCGATAAGTTTAACTTTCTGAGATTATTTATATATATATATATATATATATATATATATATATATATATATATTTAGATCTAGATCTAACGCTGGGTGGCCAACTAGATACCTGTAGCCTATATATATATATGGGTGTGTGTGTGTGTGTTCTCCGTCATCATGGCAAATTGTCTAGTTACTAGCAGTGAACAGAGAATGAGACAGAAATATATTATTGGATTAAGTTCAGAGGTTGATTTGGCCAATAATACGTCCGAATTATTTATAATTTAGCTCTAAAATACATGTGTGTGTGGTTTTTTTTTAATTTGCGCGTGCCATAACATTTTTTACTTGCATTCTCGCACCTGTGAGCATTGAAAGTAACAACAACAGTTAGGGTTTCTCAGTGCATATTTAATTTTGTTTCATATAATTACAAAATCTAAAAGAGGAGCGGTACATAATTATTCTATCAAGACTACGAGACCTTTGTGTTAAAGAGGGATGGCTAGTACGGGGCCTCCACTCCGTCTTCTACATTGTTGTTTGCTTGTTGTTTTCTTTTTCTTTTTTCATTTTTCGCTGCCAAAAATAATAATAATAAATAAATAAAGTACAAGCAAGGAACGATTGGACGAGAGAGGTCTCCAATTATCGCACAATCTGCGTCTTCGAAAAGCCTGAGAATATAGAAAGGTGAGAAAAATAATGACCCGTCATCATTAGGCCCCAAAGGTCATGAACTGAACTGCAGGGCAAGATAAAGTGGCGCAATAGTATGTGCTTCTGTACTTTCGAAATCATAAGATTCTGTTTTGAATAGCTCCATGTGTTTGCTTTATAAAGAGGGGCTAGCATTGCTCAACGTTTGTTTAGGGTTTTTAAAATTCTAGATTAGAAATAATACCCTTTTTATGTTAATTTCATTTCATATGTAAGGTATAATAAATTCATTTTGCCTTAAAGAATATTCTTTTTTTTTTATTAATTGAAAACGCCATCTAGGTTAATAAAACGCATTGTTTTTCATAATTAAATGATATTTTTGTGTGAGGAGCACCGTATCGTACTCGATTCAAGGGGAGACTGGATAACAAAAAAAAAAAAAAAAAAAAAATCAATCATAATTTATGGTGCCAGAAAAGAAAGTGAAGCAACAGTGCCGATACTTATCATGATTATAGTGATGATTGTTTCAATAAGGGATAAATAATAATAATAATAATAATAATAATAATAATAATAATAATAATAATAATAATAATAATAATAATAATAATAATAATAATAATAATAATAATAATAATAATCCTATGGTCGTGTTTTGTCGTTTCAATAGAACAAAAGTCATGAAACAATTTCTGTGAAAATAGTTTCTTCATGGATTATTTTCGTGACGCATCACCTTGTTATTCATGTTTGCATTTTGGTTTAGCGAGCTCAGATTTTTTGTACCTAACTTCCTGTCTGAGGTAGTGGCCTATTTGATTAAAATTATCAGATTTTCGTGCAGCAGTTCAATTTTACAACAAATAACTTGGATCAGGCGCTTCAAAAAAACTACCTGATTCTTGAAAAGGAGAACTGATCGAAATATAAAACAGAATAGGCTGCGTAGAGAGACAAGGCAAATAGTGCGTTCATTCATCTGTCCAATATGGAGGCGGTGGCCCTACACCCGTTCACTGCTACAGCTGATGATGAGCTCAGTTTCAAAAAAGGGAGTGTATTAAAGGTAGCTATTAGTTAATGGTCAGAATGAAATACAATGTTTTTGTTTTCAGTGTTCGGATTCTACAATTTAAATTACTTAAATAAGATGCGCAGTCTAGATCTAGATCTAGATCTAGTCTTGATTCTGATTTAACACAGTAGAATTTCGAGGTATGATCGAAAATCCCTTTACTAGATTAGATCTAGATCTAGATTCCAGATCACCCAAAATTTTAGGGCTGAAGTTAGATTTAGATTGACTGTGGATTTTGGTTTAGATAACAACTTTGCTTCAAGTTTAACTTTGATAGAATTAACAAATCCTGCAGGCACATGGGTGCAAGATTTCGTTTGTTGGTCAACACTAAAAAAATTCTAGAGCTTTTAAAAAGTTTAATGTCTCTTGCCATTTAATAATGAAGTATTATCCTAGAATCTATAAAATTCAGGTATTTTTAATCCAAAATTCGTAGCTGAAAAAGTCGAAATTCAACCCAACAGGCATCCATATAAAATAAAAGGCTTTCATTGAGTTAGAAGTTTAGAAAAGACTCTTTTGATAGGCCTAGATCTATATAGATATAGAAATCTAATTTGATTTGCTATCCATTCACGAATTTTGGTACCTAAGCACAAGAAATATTAGTAATCGAAACATAGTGATCTACTCTCAGATATTCCGTAAATCAAACTTGAGCTGCGTATGGGCAAGGGAGATGAGGCTCTACCAAATAAAAAAAAAAAGTAAAATTGCAGATATTGGCCCACCTCACATCGGGCTTCACTATTGAATGCTTCCCGATGAAATCGAAATTTGTAGTTTAATGGGATTTTAGAGCAACACAAAAATGCTTATCTTGAAAAGTATTTATTTGCGACGAATAAAACCTTCATATTCGTGCTCAGCAAATCAAATTAATTAAGGTAAATACAATTTTAAAGCTTAGGGTGAGTTGGCCAGACATCTGCAATAATACCAAAAAAAAAGGCTACATCTACTATCTAGTTGATAATTTCTGTCAGTGACCCTCAATATTTTTTCTTTTGTTTTTTTTTTTGCTTAGAACTGTAAATCACAGTCAACTTCAAAATACAAGGTTTTTTTGAACTCTCCAATCTGTTAGATTTACTTATAATGAGAATTTGATAATGCTTACATATGTAGTAACTAAAAGGGATGACTGCTTAGAGATTTTACAGTACACTGACCAATTAGCATGTTATCATCTTTCTGCCCCCTAAGTTTCCCAAAAAACCTTTTTAGGAAAATACATAAATTGAGGTAATGTTTGCCACTTTCTTACTATCAAACATAGTTTGATTTTTTTTTTATTTCTGGGAAGTAGGAAGCATAGTTTCATTTTTCAAATTTGAGATTACAATGCCATCATTATAGTTTCATTTTCACTTTCTCTACACTTACAATGCAGCCCTATATTTTAGATTATAAATCCCATGAAAATATTCTGCTGGACCTACTTTAATGTACCTTAAGATTCAAGTCCAAATTTTTCTAGATCTAAATCTATTTTACATAAGATAGTTAATTGAAACAGCTGCTTTCTAACTTGGGTCTTGAGGCAATTCTAGAAGATAATATTTAATGCTAATATATGTAAATATACATAGACAGAAGTAGCTTAGATCTAGGCCTAGATAGTAGGCTGGTCCAAGATGAATGTAAAGGACTTTGGTAAATGTGATAGTTGGTTTGGTGTTCAAGACATTGATAAGGATAAGAAAAACAAGTATTTTTTTGGTAATGGATGTTTAAAACATTCTCATAATGGGTCAAACACCTTCAAAATTAGCACAAAAAAAATTTCAAGGTCTTGACTGTATGTTCTTCATAAATTGCTTGATAATTGAATCATACGAGAAAAGTTCAGTTTAAATGAATGTGGCAAAAATGACATCACTGTCCTACTGAATGGTGACTTTTGCAATGCATATATCTTATTTTGATGGGTCCCAATCCTCTCTGTCTAGTTATACTGCAATTTTTAACAAAATGAAATTAATTTTTAAAGACAAGACACACTCACTCAATATGTTATATGGAAAACAACTGTCTGAATGTAGCGACATGGACAAATAGATACCTAAACTCATTCTTTTGAAAATCTATGGTCTTATATAATGAGGAGGTTAAAACTAATAAAAGAATAATTAAATCATAATCATACTTAAGCATTTACCTTTCTTGTCCAGTCTGATTTGATAATAATAATTCTAGAAATACCAAAATGACATGCTCCCCTTTTCTTTACTTACAAGTTTTTTTTACCACTTTTTTAAAACCTGCTTATATAAATTTTTATCTCCATAAATTTATGTCACCTGTATTCTATGATACTAGATAATTTATGTAATTATTGTATTTTTGTCCTGAGAGCATGTCATTTTTAATTTCCCTTTGTGGGATTAATAAAGTTATCTTATCTTAGATACTTATTAAATAGTTGCATCTTTTATGAGCATGGTGGAAACAGATACCAGCATCTAGAAGTGTACACCCATGAGAAGATCTCACATGCAGGTATAATTGGGAAGGAGAGGTCATGTTACTATCGGCAAGCTAGCACGCATCAGCAATCACTGCTCACTAAGAATTAGCAGGAATGGATATTAATGTTTGTTCAGCATCATTACTTCCTCTTTTTGATGCCCTTATTCGACTACCTCTTCGCTCAACTATATTTAGCTGTGTTGCTTAGTAAATCACCTAAAAAAAGTGTGAAAACGAGGTGGCGAAGGGGGATGATTGTATGTTTTTGTTGTTTTATAGGGAGAGATAGCAGGTGAGTAGTTTAGGGCATAATCACAGGTTTGTCACTCAGGCAGTATGTTGCATTTTTTTTTAAATGTTTAGTGCCACCTGTCAAGAGGTACTGATGTCAGGTTAAAAGGTTTTCTTCTCTGTGACAGATAAATAAATTGAAATTAGGGCTGCAGTTGGACCTATCATATTTTGTTTTATCCCATAAAGAACAAAATCAGCAGAGAAATTCTAGAACAGTGGAACAATAACTAAACTAAATAATTATTTTTTTTAACTAGCTGCTGCCCAGATGACCGTTTGTATCTGTTCTAGAATTACCTTTGGGTTAACTTGCAAGTATCATCAGACGCCATTTGCGATATGGAATAATTTTCTTAATATGACTTTAAGGTATTGCACTGATATAAAATCATTTTACTTGTGGTTTGATTCCAGATTCTGAGTACTTTTGATGACAAGAACTGGTACAAGGCAGAGCTGAATGGCAAGGAAGGCTATGTCCCGCACAATTACATTGAAATGTGCCCACATTCGTAAGTATGGTGGATTAAGATACATTTAACTTTAAGAGATCCAGTCAGATTTTTAGGTCTGTCAAGGTCCATAAAGTTTTCCCTCTAAGAACCTCAGAGAAGGTCTCATTATAGTTTCTGTTTTAGTTGGCTGGCCTTGATCCATCTGTGAAAATATCAAAGAGCTTGTAGGATAGACTGCATTATGTCGAGAAATAGTATCGCTCTACTTTTGCAGTTTCTCTCAAACATCTCACACTCCAGTCTATCATTGATTGAATGAAAAAACAGGCGATAACTCATTCTAGCTTGTATGTAATCAAGGAATTCAGTAAAGAAACCTACTTTCCATTTCTCTCAGCTTCAATAGCTGATTTATCTTCAAAGACTAAAAAGTTCATGTCAACGGTTAATGATATTTTATTTTATTTTTGTGTACATGCAGGCTGGACAGTGATATGGAGGTAAGGTTAACACTTTCTACAGATTGTTCCCTTATCCCTATAACATTTGGCACTAATATTGTTGTTCCTTATTGCAGCTGGTATGTCGGGAAAATTTCCAGATGCAAAGCAGAGGAGATGCTGTTGAGAACAGACCAGCCTGATGGAGCATTTTTAGTTCGCAACAGTGAGAGTGCGCCAGGAGAATTCTCTATAACAGTCAAGTATGTGAAAATAGTGCATAGCATTTTGTCTCACGAAGTACTTGCTGAATCAGTTAATTAGGGGTGAAAATTTTTTCCAAAAAAGTTTCTTGACGTAATCTGCTAAATCGTCTGTTTGGAAAGAAAAACATGTGAAATCCTAATCTATATTTATACATAATTTTAAATGCGTATTATCACATACAAACAATTTACAAATAACATGAAGTCCTGCAAGGCATTGCACCTCTTAGTAGAGATGTGTTTAAAGATTTGTAATGAGCTTTGAGAAGGATCTTTAAATAGATTGGGAAAATATAGAATTAGCTGTTTCCCAGGTTTTTTTTTACCTGGATGTCCATTTCTTTTTCTTTATTTTTTTTTTTTTTTGGCTCATACATTTTTAAAATAAAAAATAATGGTCTACATATATAACTATTCCAAACAAAGGGCTGTAGAATTTCTTTTTTCTTAAATAGTGAAGCCATAAATTGAGGTGACTTCAAGCATCGAATGCTGAAGATGAAATAAAATAGTTTCAAAAGTTGATGGCTTAGATTCTGAGTGATGGCATTTGTTGTACAAAGACCAAAAATGAAATTGAAGTCACCACTTATTTAAGAAAACATCAAACTTTCACAGGAGTGGTGAAAATGAAGACAAATTGGATACATGTATTTTAAAACAATTTTTCAATCACTTTTAGAAAGGTGAAAAATCTTGAGAGGTCCATGAATTTCTCTGTTTAATTTTATGTGACTTTTTATCTTACCTATATATTATGAATTTGTTATTTCTCTTAAAATATTTTAATGAATATCTTTCAAGGTTTGAAGAAGGAGTGCAGCATTTTAAAGTGTTGCGAGATGGAGCGGGAAAATACTTCCTGTGGGTCATCAAATTCAATTCTATAAATGAACTCGTGAATCATCACAGAACTGAAACTGTCAGTCGGTCGCATGATATTTACTTTAAAGACATGGTAAACCATGATCTAGGACCTGTTGGGGTAAGAGTTTCCTTCTTTCTCTCTCTTTTTTTTTTTTTTTTGTATCCTTTTAACTTATTTTACGCTAAGTGCTGAATATTCAATACTATAATGTTATGAGATTAAGATTTTAGTGGGAGAGAAATGGCATGTCCTGAGCTTTTGGCTTAAGAATATAAGAAAAAGAAAAGTTTTAAAACCTTTCACATAACAGGAGTTTTACCTCTTATGCTCCCTCTGAACTAAGGTTTGTACCTGTAATTATTCCAGGTAAAGATGACATTTCAAAGTAAAGGGAAGTTTTAAAATAACGTGTTACTGGACGGTGCAAAGCATTGTGAAAACCATAAAACTCCACTATGGCTCAAGATTCCTTTCTTTTTTTAAATTGAAATTGTCAATTTTCCCGTATTCTGCTACATACAATTTACTGTCTTAGGTTTACAAAGTAATAATCAAAACATGGAAACATGACCCAGGTATGAGCAGACTTCTTATTCAAATTACAAAGAAGCTTCTATGTAGACCCAGAGAATATGCTCACGGTGAGTCATGGTGTAAGACATGACAATTCAGTCTGCTCTCATAGTGTGTAAGGAAAAGGGATCAAGATAGTACAGTTTCAATTTTCTATTGGTACCATGGATGAGAAGAATTGAAACATAATGCTGTATTACAGATTAGATTAAGTTGACTGCTTTCTTCCTTTTAAGGGCATTTCAGAATCAAGTGTTTTTTACATGAAGACATTACATGATAAAAATCCTAATATTGGAGTTTGCTACAAGTTAGAGCTATATCTTTTTCTGCAATCATTTCTTTTGTCTGACTACAAGATGTCGATCTGACGTAGTAAGGTACAATTTTTGTTTTGAAGGAAGGACAAATAAGAAAGGATCTGCAGAAGCTATTTTAAAAATTTTTTTCTTCATTGTATCAAGTTGTATCAAGTTTTTGATTTTTATATCATTATTCTCTATATGCAGGTACAGTATGTTCGTGCAACTTATGATTTTAACGCAGAGGGCATTGATGAATTGGGCTTTCGCACAGGAGAGGTTATCAAAGTGACCAACAAGGTTGATGATGCATGGTGGAGAGGGCAGTTAAATGGTCAGGAGGGTATGTTTCCAGCATCCTATGTGGAGCGTTTACCAGACGATCAACAGCATGTTCTTTGAGGAAATTTTTGTTTTGTTTTGTTTTGTTTTGTTTCAAATTCGTTAATTCAGTTGGATTCTGTCACCACGCCTTGTGTTGGGGAGCAAATAGCCCAAGCAGAGCATTTTCAGTGTCACCAAGGGATGTGTTCATTCTCCAACCTTCACCTAAAGCTGAGCAGTTGGCACAAGCAGACATTAAATACTGACTTTCATTACAGAATATTGGAATGGAGATCAGCAATGCAAATTCGAAACCAGTTGGGACCTGAAGTCTAAGCACAAAAGCTTAAGTATAAGACAGTTTGCCTTTCAGATCACTCCTCAATTCACTTGCATGTTGACAAGTTTCTGATTTGGAACCCTCTTCAAGTGCTTGTTCTCAATCAGTCTGTAAGATCGTTGCATAGCACAGGGAACGAAACTTAATACTATAGGAATTCGTCTATTTCCTGCTAGTGATCCGCGATTTCTGTTCTAAGGTGTGTTCTCTTTCAGTGTGTTATAAACTTGTGTGATATGGTCTGGATTTTGTAATAAATATTTTACATAATGCAAGTGCTTTTAGCTTAGTCATAAATAATTTCATTTATATACCTAAACGTTTTTTTTTTATTCTGGATAGTTGAATGGTCCCCACCATCATCTGAAATTTTGAATCTTGGTAGAGCTCAGACATCCATTTAAAGGAAAGGTTTTGAACTTCAATTTGGTTTAAAATTTACCAATTTACTGATCATGTTCTATTCATGAGCGGAAACTAGTATCAGTGGTGGAGTGTATCACCTGATTAGGGCTGATCTTGAAACCAATAGTTGTGCCTTTAAATTTAAAAACATTGTAAAGATCTGAATTGATTGATAAAATAAGGGGCCGTATATTTAACTACCTGCATGTCGTGGTGAGAATAATATAGATTAGCTCTTTTGATTTCTTTTAATCCATGCCCCAAAATGTGTTTGTGACAAAGGCGGGCCTTTCATATATGCTACAAGCATCAGGCACTCAGTGAAACTAGCCCATCTTTGGTTTAAAGGCAGAGAACGTGGCATTGAAGCTTTTTAATGATTATTTTTCAAGAAATATGGTTCAGCTGAGCCACAGGGTCTATGCCAGGAAAACACCTCCGTGGAGGGTACATTAGTAAATTTTGTTAACAAGAGTTAGGATAAGGGTGGGTAGCTTGAAATTGATCATACTGAGAGTCATTTGTACTTTACTGTACTTTTGTTTCCAAGACATTCACATGTCACATCTCTTAAGCGTTTCTTGATACAGGAGATTGTCGTAAACCAACATAAGCATAATTTTGATTTCCTGTGACCCAAGAAGTGTCTTATGTTTTTCGCTTCGAATTTGGGAAGTCATTATTTCAATTCTTAACATTTGTATTTGATGTGTGATATGGTATCAAAATATATAATAAAGTATCAAAAATAGAAAATGTTCATATTGGCACAAATTGTTGTTACAATGGCAAAGTATTAAGATGGGTATGATTTATGAATATAAAGTCTCTGTCATGCCATAATTGTCTCCCTTGTTGATTGTATATTGATTATTCATGCCTTGTGGCCAACTAATCTTGTTCTTAAATCAATATGTTTAATTTGGCATGTACATATGTTGTCTAATTTTAGAATAATTGCCTTAAGTATGGTAAAAGATTAATCAGGAGGTTTACATTTCATTGAAGGAATTTAGGTGTGCCTCCGCCCTCACTTTGGGCTATCTTATCAATTTGCCAAATTCATGCTTTTGTGCTTTGAAAGGAGTGTGTGTTTTCAACGATGACACAACTGGTTTCTTTTAGCAACTGTTCAGCAGGTTATTTTGTATGTAATTTTCTTTACAAGATTTTGAATAATAAAATTTTAAATTAAATTATGCGTTTAGCAGTTATTTGAGAAAGCTGAGTATGATTGGTATGAAAAGAATCTAATGTTGTGATGCACATATTCTGTTCATGGATCCAATGTCTACCTTTTTTTTTCATATGTAAGCTAAAAATAAGTTAAGGTCTTCTTACAACGTTTGATGTCAAATGTGTTTGGAGGCAGGATTTATTTTTACAAACCCTCCACCTGTGCTGCTTCTTAGTCAGAAGATAACGGTGATGAAAGTAACTATTTCTTTTTTATTACATATACATGTTATACAACTTTTTTTAAAAAATTTTTTTGGCTCATATGCTTTACCTGCCCAATGTGTAAGTCCTGATGATCTTTTTGTATCACTCATCATTTTGAAATTCAATGTGAGCTTTGTTTTGCTGGAAACATTTTCAAAATAACAAAAAATTTGTTGGTTGTTTTTTTTTTTACATTTTATAGCCACATCCATGCTCATGTACACATAAAAACAAAAGGTAACTGTGTTGTGCACATTCTATCCCTTATCCTTTATTCTGCTTGAACTGAAAGAAGGTAAGACATAGGCCAAGGGTTGTCCTCATGTAAGAATGTTGATGTAGCTAGATACTATGAGTATGAATATATCAAAGAGTGCCCGTTTTTATCTCA
The DNA here is from genome assembly GCA_033675545.1 of Elysia crispata. Taxonomy (NCBI): domain Eukaryota; kingdom Metazoa; phylum Mollusca; class Gastropoda; family Plakobranchidae; genus Elysia; species Elysia crispata. The sequence continues at coordinate 375,491 of JAWDGP010006494.1, forward strand.
AATCTGTCAATACTTCACAAAGGGTTATATTACTTAGAAGTTGTTAGCTTTGGAAAAGAATGGCAAGTATCGTTTAGAAAATGTAATACTTATTTGTTGAAGAATATCTCTTTTCTGATATTATCTTTTTATCCTGATATATGCATCATGGAGCATTGGTGGTAATAATGGCAGTGTTTCTGAACTATTCAGATTTCGCGGTGCAAATGTTATTACTTGATCTTTTAAAAAAAATGATACGCTGACGAGACTAAAATGTGAATTCATACAAATTCATCTCTGAAAGGTAAGAAAATACTTTTTCAGCTCTATGCGTCATTACCTGGAGAGGCTAAGCAAATTAATTGATTTGGGCGTCTTCATTTCTCAGTTTAAATATATGGTTGTTGTTGCTTCAAATACACATACAAGTAATCTCACAAAACCAGATAAGCAAGATATAAATAGATCAAATTTGAGCTTTTGTGATGAAATGATTGTGCTTCATTTTTAAAGCACATTTGACCGTATGAATTCTAAGAATGATTTCATGAAATTTTAAGAATTATTTTTGTTACTTTTTCCCAACACTTTTTTTTCTACATGCTTTGTTTTTCTGACCATAAATTGTGATTTTAAATAGGGAGTCAATTTTTTATACTAGACCAGATGGGCAACACCTAAGGTTTTTGTAATTATATCTAGTCTTAAAAGGGCCAGAATGGCTGATAAACTGGACTGCATAGAACTTTAAATCTCATTTAGTAAATATTACAAAGTTGGGGGGGGGGGGGGTCTCTGTATCAAAATTCTGGTCTTGTCTGTTGTTTTGTTAGTTAGGTAGGCACTATAGATAAAATTTCAGAAAATTTATTTGATGTGTCAACTATCAAAATCAAATGATATATTTCATGGTTGAGAGTAAAACAAAACTACAGTGGAATCTGCTTAAAGTCAGCACCTTGAGACCAAAAAAATAAGTGTTGACCTTATCCATTTTCAGGAAACAAGTTCAAGAATTTGTTATAAAAAAAAAAGTTGTGTCCCTTGTGTTACTTACGATAGTGGTCTCCCTTTGCAGTGTCTTCATTTCGTTAATTATAGTGTGATAATTTATACAAATTATTTAAGCAAAGAGAAAACCACATGAAGTCCGAATAGAGGTTTATTTAATTACAACTTGGTGTTCTACACACAAAAACAAAATATGCATACACACCTACAAATCCTGCTATATTTTTTTCAGTTTTACCCTCTTTTTGTATGGGCTTGAGACCATCATTACTTTCGTTCTATTTTCTGCAGAAGAGAATGAATGGCCTGAATAAAAAAAAAAATTGTTTAGCATCTTTGGAAGCTCTGAAAAGAATGATAATGTTTGAGGGGAGCGGCGTTGGGGAGAAAACAATTCACTGTTAGCCACAAATAATACAAGTCAAGGATAAGTTAGGCCTACATCTAGACACACCCTGCCTTCATCCTGCACCCTTCTTTGTGACTGTCAAAACCGCGCAAGACCACACTAACTTAGCTAAGCTTTGTTATTTAAGCATGCCACATGTATCAATGTACTGTAACTTACTGACAGTGTTGGGTCTACACACATAGAGCTATATCCCGCCCAAGCATCCCTATGTATCCCCACTTTTATGGGATTCACCTTTTCCCATCCAACATGAGGTGTTGACTTAAAGCAAAAATATGCCCAAGCCATTGAATTTATCAAAAATCAGTTATGTAAACAAAGAAGGAAAAAAATGGGATCACATCGTGGTGTTGACTTCAAGTTCAAGCAGATTCCATTGTATGTTCTTACTAAAATTAAACTAATGTCATTTTCAATAGACAGATATAATAATACAAAGGGATATAATAATACAAAGTGTGCTGAACACAGTTTGTCTGTCTAAGTTAGTTGTGGCATAGGACTTTTTCAAAGTTATGTTTGTTATCATTTGTAATCTAATCTCATTTACGTATTTCACTGAATCAAGAGTATTCAAGATGATTTTCAGTTTACTTTGAGTCTGAGCCTTGCCCATCCATTGACAGCCCTGAAAGACAATTTTTTTATTTTAGTTTTCCCAAATGTTGTGACTTATGATGACGTAAATTGGACTTAAAAGTTCTTGTTGAATGATATGTTTACCTTATTTTTTTTTTCGGGGGGTGAATGATATGGTTCTTTACATGAGCTGTTACAGTTTTTAGGACAGCTTACTGGTAATGCAGAAATATTTTCTTTTTATGTGACAGTGTACTTATTAACTTTTGGTTCTGCTGTTTTGCTTATTGAATAATTTGTGATTACAAAAGATAGTGTGAAAATTAACTGATGTATGGAATTATTCAAGAGTGTCTTGCTTTGCTATATAAAATAAGCTTAGCAAGGCTTCTCTTTTTTTTTACAAGGCTAGTCATTATTCGTGGTAAATTTTAGACTAATGCTGAAAGGAAAAAATCTGATATATTTGGATTTTAAAATGTTGGAATAAAATTTGAGGGTTTTTGAATCAAAAGTTCTGTAATATATGTATGTTTTCATTGCCTGTTATCTTTAGAAAATTTGAAGTGGCTCTATGAAGTGATTCACTTGAGTCCAAAACAATGGCTAGTCTTAAGCATTTATAAATTATAGCTTGGACATTCTTTTTTTTTTTTTTTTCAATGTTTTTTTTTCTTTTTTAATGCAAATTTTTAGACTATAAAGTAGACTAAATAAAAAACAAAACTATTAGTTGTTTTTTTTTCACTTTTAAAACATATAAGCTATTTTGTAACTTATGTAGATCTTATTTCGTAACAAAATAAGTTTGAGACCAATTTCATTGAAACTTCACATTTTGGTCTAAGGAGGTTAATTGCTATAGGCAAGAAATGAATGATTTTGAGACCACCAGTCATTTTATTTGAAATATTGGTTTTACAACAGTATTTTACTGCATGTGCAGTAACAGTCATACTCACAGGAACAGTTAGAAATCGTGTGTTTCCAAGAGTAGAGCTAAATGAGTGAAACAATTTCAAGAAATCTTAATCAGGAGCTCTGAAATAGGGTTTTTGAAGCAATTAAGCTTAAGAAAAAAAATCAGCAAAGAACGATAGATAACATTTTACCAAAAGAGCAATCTTTGTTTTTATTGTTTTGGATAGAGGAAATAAAGCTAAATTTTTTTTTCTTTTTAGTTCACCCTGGAGGCAGGTGTAACTTAGAAATACTCATGAAAAACAGAAAAGCCCCTAAGACTATGTCTAGTTGAGTGCCTAACAAATCAGATTTTGTGGAGGGCCTCTTTTCCAAACTGCATAAGTAGACAGCTCATGATAATTTTGTCCTGATGTATTTTGATTTAACGGCATTTTGTAGTTTGGGCATTTATGTGTTATGTATGTGTCTGGTTAATTTCTTTTCCAAGTCATACCAGAAAAAAATAAATGAGAGAGCACTTGTAGTTGTAAAGAAAAGCTCTGTGTTTTGTATTAAGTCAATTGTCTTTCTTTATAACAGTTTTAGAAAAATTTATGACATATATCTCAATTTTGACGTTGGGTTATTTGAAAAAAAAAAAAAACCCACAAAAATTGATTCCTATAAGTATGAGACAAATTGTGATTTTATGGTCTGAAAATACCTTTAGCAAATATTTTAAAATTTTATTTTTTTCATGTGTCCAATGGAAGTTGTTTTTTTTTTTTTAACTATTTGAATGTTTGCTGAAATAAAAGCACAGATATGATGATTTTTTTTGTTCAGTCATTACCATTACAAAAAATTGGGAAGAAAGTTTACAAACATTTCGGAATTTTTGACATTTTTAAAGATTATTAGGAGGCATCAAAAGTTATCAGAGATCCTGATCAAGATTAGTTGTTGAGGATATACTTTGCAAAGCGTGAGCTTTGTTGCACACACTTAACATGTTATAGGGATTGTTTGATGAATTCTATTTGTTTTATGTTTAGTATCTGCTCTATAGTCTGTAAATAAAATTTCCTACATCCGGCTGATTCTTATATAGCAAGGCAAGTGTCAAGTGATAGTGAAGATCTTTTCCTCAAACTCATAGTGGAAATCTTATTTGTTTTAAAGGATAAAATTAAAGATATACCTGAAGGTAGTTTTAATCTCTTAATTTTCTCTTAAAATGTACTGCATAGAGTGTGAAGATTTGTGTCCCCTCAAGACAGGTGGTGGATGGAGGATAGGGATTTGCAGACAAGTTAAGTCTTGAGGCATTTATTTGAAATATGCAGGTGGAGAATGTTTTCCTCACTGTTTTCGCAAGCTTTCTGAATATCAGTGTTGCTCATGGTATTTAAGGTAAATATATCAATTGTAACAAATGCTATATAGAGGTTATATGTGACATTCTTGATTATAATATATGGCAGGGTTTTAAGTAAAAAAAAAGAATGTTCAAGGGAAACATAAATAATTCGAAGTTGTAATTTTTGCAAAGTCCTGACGATCAAAACTATTTGGTATTTGGGTAAGTCTAGAAAGTAAAAAGTTTGAAGAATCAAGATAACTCTGGGGAACTAACTTGATAAAAGAATTGGGTTACACAGACAAAACAGGGAATTGGCAGCATGATGAAACATGTATTTGTGATTTTGAGGTATCTATCTTTGACATGAACTAGTTTTTTAAAAATTATTGCTTGCACTCATTTTTTTTAATATGAAAGAAAAAAGCTTATAATTCAATACATGTATGTTCAAGAGCAAGTTTCTTTTAATGCAACAAGTCAATGACGAGGGCTAATGCATACATAATGCTGAAAAAAATATGTGAGAATATGACATATTCAGCAAAATCCAATCACAACCAATATGTAACAAATCATGTTCAGTTTTTTGTAAATTTATACAGCACTTGCATACTTCTCTGGAACTTTTTTATTTAATCTCTAACCCATGTGCCATGTACGATATAGACAAATGTGATAACTTTGGCACTGTTATTTAGAAATAAACCGCCCCAATTACATTATTTATGTTGATAACTTTATCAGAAATGAAAGACTGAACGAGTTGTCAGAAGGATATATAAAACAATTTCAAGAAATGGTTCTACATTTCACATGAAGGTTATAAGTCAATAATGTACTTCAATACTAGCTAGATTTCATAAAGATGTTATAGAAGATGATGTAGGAAACAATCAGGGCCAATACTTCTGGAATCAAACTTTTTATAGAATAAACACACCTAGACCTATCTTATTCCACAATGCTTTATACCTTACGATACCTATTGAGAACCTTCCCTTATGCTATTTTGAAGTAAAGTACAGTACACCTTAGAGTCAACAAACTGGTTCAGTCATTTTGAACAGTTCGTTGAATGCAAGGTTCGTTGGAGCCAAAAGGCAATAAACTAAGGAAGGAACGAATTAAAGTAAAATTACCACATAATCGTCATGTTTTTAAAAACTAATCACATGTCTATAAAGCCACTTTTTACCCTACACACCATTGTCCCAGTTATCGCCGCTATGGCTCTTTGATCCTGCATCATGATCTCCCTATGCATTTGCTGCCACTTCCTGCTTCCTTCCCCTCTCTTTTTATTATCTTCTCCTGTCATGTCTATACTTTGCTCTCCCCTACCCCTAGTCTTACTATTACTATAGCATAATGTAGCCTACACCGTGGGTGCCCAACACCTATGTACTTCAAGTATTTCTTAACAGCCGCAAGGGGACATTTTGATTGAATTTCAACTACATAGTCTCTAAGTAGAAAAGCATTCTACAGTGGATTTGCCAATACTTGTAGTTCATTGAACCCAAGGACGGGTCTGAGAATAGTTCGTTTGATGCAAGGGATTTTAAGAGAGTCAAATAAGGGGGAAAAAATGGGGATTTTACTCTGTTTGTTGAATGCAAGGTATTCTTTGAATCTGAGTTTGTTGGATTTGAAGAGTACTGTATCTTTTTTCCTATTTATGCAGGGTTTTTCTGGATTTTTTTTTTTTTTTTTTGCTTTTTTTAAATGAGTTGAATTTCAGAACCTCTGAGCATTGAAAGTAACTTCAGTACTTCAGTACTGTTAAGGTTCCTCAAAGTAGAACCTCTTGTGATGGCAAAATCTGAAAGCAGAGCTCAGAATAAACTTATCAAAGTATTGGTCTCTAGCTTTATTTCAAATGATGAGAAAAGTTAAAAGACAGATCCAAATAAATTGGACCCAGAAAATTCTTATTCATGGTTAATAAAAAATCGATTAATTTTGCCAATTATTTGCTTCTTTAAGTTGTATAAAGAGAATTTTTTAATAATGAAAAGAATTGATCCTGGCTACAGACAAAGCAGAGAAGGCAATGTGATGCTTTGAGCATCAAATATTTTCAATGTGTGTCTTGTCTACCTGCCCTGCAGATGAGCGCCTGCAACCTAATGGGGGAGAAGTAAGGAGATGGGGATATGGTATGGCTAAGGTGTAACCTGTTCCTGAACTAGGAGAGATAGTAGAGTGATGTGTACTGAACCAAATCACTGCTGGCTAGATCTTGCCTATAGGTCCCATACTCGGAGCAGAGCATTATTTTTTATGGCACCATTGTTGTATTGTTTCCAAATGCCAATATGGCAAGTCTAGAAAAAAATTCTTCATTATTGAAAGTGAAGGAGATGATCATTCATCATTAGAAGATCGGGATTAAAGGTCATTTTGAATTTTCAACCATCTTGTCTGTTATTATATCCAAGATCTGTCTAGACCATCATATTATTCTGCAAAGGATATATTTTAAATACAAATCTACAAACATAATAACCATACTTGGATTCTCAGTTTCTGTCATCATCTTATTCAAGACATTGTTGATTAACCTGCCACTGTGTTTGGGTAGAGAGGAACTGATAGCATCATACACATGAAAGATATAAATGGTTTTTTTTTTCTTTTTAATGTATCTTAATTATTCAAAGTTAAGATGATTCAAAATTTATTTCTTAATCATGAGATTTTGAAATAGACTGGATTGTATACAGTTATCATAGCAATATATATAAGCATGCTCCAATAAATTATGGAGCACTTACAGGAATTTACAACCCTAAACAGAAGGCTTTAAAAGAAATAAATTGCTAAAAGATTTCAGATAAGAATTATTTTCTTGTTCATTGTACATTAAAACCACACATGTATGTGATTTCATTGCTTAGATTGTCATGGATTTGGGTGGATTTGATTAACACCATGCTGTGAAGATTTGTGCTTGATAGTGAACTTCCCTAACCCGCACCCCAAATCTGGAGCAAAATAAAATGTAGCTAGTGTGGCTGCATAATTTTTGCATTTCCTGCAATGCAGCAGCATATTTTTCTGCATAATGCCAGATAATGTCACATTCTGTGATCACAATTTTGCAAGAGACATTATGCTAACTCCTGTCAAAAGATCCCTAGCAATAATGCATTCTTGATGTCTTGTTTAAGCCAACAACTAAATCTTGAGATCCTCATTCTTATGTCGGGAAACATTTTATCTATAGTGAAAATTACATAAATATAATTTTACTTAATTCTTATATTGTGTGTAGACTCTTATGACAGGTTCATATGCTTGAATGGGTTCTTAGACTCACAGTAACAAAATGTGCGAAACAACCATTTAACAATATATGTGAAAAAGGAGAAAAGCAGATGAAAATCTTAGGACCATAAAGGAAACTTGAACTGGGGAATCTTGAGTATTGCTAGTTTAAAGAGTTTTTAACTATTTCTTATGTAAATTCACATTCCCTCCACTTTCTTATTGTTACTTATTACTGTTACTACATAAAAGATCCTATGATAATTCTCAATATTACCTTTGTTACTAAAGACATCGATATAAACAATCAAATGCATACATTCCATTGACAATACTCAGAGACCCTTCAGGAAATCACTAGGCCAGGGTCTTTGAGCAGAGTTTGCAATTAGTTTCTTTTATATATATTTAGCACATAAATTTACAAAGTTTTGATGCAAAATATTTTGCCACTACACAGGTAAACAGACATCCACACCAAAAATCAGTAACTCCAAAACTCTGAAAATTTAGTTGTTCTTTCAAGTTTAGGTAGCTTAAATCTTTTATTAAGGGAGCAATACGATCTCATTGGTTTTTTTCATAGACTGTTACATTTGTAGGCAGGCTATGAAACCTATGTAATTTCTTCTCAATGTTCTCAGCCTCTTATCCTTGAACTTAAACAGTTCAAGTGGAGAACATGAAGAAATGATTCGAATTGTGGATTTGAAGAAATATTTAAACCAAAACATGCATCAGCAACAATTAAAATGTTCATGTATAAGGATGGTGAAGCAAAGAGAAACATCAAAACTAAAAAGGGGCATGGCATATATAATCTTGACTCTCAGCAGTTGCTAGATTCTAGCATAACATAGATAACATAAGTGATATCATTCATAGAGACAAAGTGAAGTACAGTTAAAACTAGACATACATGCCCTTGTGTAAATTTTATACATTTACATTTCTCGACTGCCCAGTTCTGAGGATGAAATTTCAACAAGACACATCATGGAGAAATTTACTACATTACACGCATTAATGAATGACAACACTTTGTTATAAGCCGATCAAAAAGCAATCTAACCCTCCTAATGCTGATCTGATATCACTTTCCTATCTGAAAAACATTGAATTAAGGGGGCACAACTTCACTTACATCAACATTTTCAAAAACAATTTCATATTCATAAATCTGACAAAATTGTGGACAATAATAGTAAAAGCAAAGAATTTAAAAAAAAAAAAAAAAGAAGAGGCAAATAAAATCAGCAGCAAAACATACAATACAAGAATGATTTAAAACATAATGTCAAAGCATCTCAAAAAATAAGAATCAATATGAAGACAATTTAAATCAATGTGACATTAACTGCACTCCTTAAATCAACATACCTATTTTTTTTTAACTCAAGTCTCATACAATTCTGGTTTGTTTCTATCCCTATTTAGTTCATTACATAGTCTGATTTTCTCATCTGAAGATCCTTGGTTCAGCAAAGCTATGAAAAATATCAATAGCTATTTTTATGTGATTTCTTCAAGGAAATAATTAAATCCATACTCCTGAGTATAACAACATTTTCTCTATCCTTTTTACAGTTGTTGCATCAGCAGTAAATCCACAGTTTAATTTAATGCAAGTTTTCAGCTTACAAATTTCTTTGCAAAAGGCGGAGAATGATATATTTACATAGATATAAAAAAAAAAAAAAAGGAGCTTTAAAACAAAGATGTACATTGGTTTTGAAATTTATGTTCAGTTCTTTGCTGTGAAGCAGACAAAAAATATTCAAGATAAATTTTAAAACAGTCTTAGAACTGCAATTGATAAGACGAAATTTAGAGAAGTTATACAAAAGATAAAATAGATGCTTACAATGACATCAACCAAATTCTTTAATGACAATAAAAAGAATAAATAGAGTATTTAATGAAGGACTTTGGTCTTTTATGTGTGTCGTGAATGCTCGCAATCAATGGCTCAAAATGACATGTCTTGCAAAATATCTGGCCAATACAGTGTTGGATTCATTTTAATGGGCCTCTGATACTCCATATTTAATATTTCAAAAACTCATTTGGAAAATTCAGGATATATGACAGAATCAAGAATTTAGATGAAACATAATACACATATTAGCTTATGCATAAAAAAAACAATTACGACACCTATATCTGGAGCTGAAAATGATCTGGAAAAACAATATATGGCAATAACTGAGATTTGAGCAACTAACATTCTCTTTCTACAACTTTTAGATTTACTTGGGGATAAGAACAGTACCTTATCACTAAAGAGAATGTCAATTTAACGTCACACATATTGATCCATCAATGAGACCACACGCATGGCTAAAGACCCTTGAAACATGTTTATCTTTCAACTGAGGAGGGAATATCAAAGCTGAATAGTATGTCTTGAAACGAAACCATGGTATGGTACATTTTGGTACCCAAACTCTTCAATAGGTCTTGAAAGTCTCTAAAAATAATGACCAGTCAGTCTGAAGACATTGGTGATGTCGGAAGGAGTTGAGCAGAGATTGCCATGGCTCACAGCATCCAAGGAGATCTTTGTTACCTTTAATAGAGGCAAAGAAAATAAATATACAAATAGAATTTCAAAATAGAGAACTTTATTTTCAAATTTAGAAAATCTTTCTTCCAGACTAAAATTTGGCTTAGGAACAGCATAGAAAACATTTGCACATTATAACTCACCAAGAATGAAATACTATAATTATATCAATTTTTTTTTTTGACTCCCTAGTTCCTAACAATATAAGCATTTAAATCTTGGAAAGACAAAATAAGTATTTCTGTACATTTTCAACTGTACATTCTGAATAACGGGCCAATAAAATTAAAAAAGGTGCTTACAGGTAGCCCCAAGACTTAATGACAACATCACTAAAGTATGGTAAACCCTGTATTTCCTTACCAAATATAAATAGGGCAGCTCTGGTTCGAGTGATGGCCAGATTAATCATCCTGCTATCTGCAATATCACCGATGTGTTCCTTAGCCCACCTGGTACTGACTGGACGCTCTAACTTATCAAATGGCATGGAGCGCACAGTAGACAGAATCACGTAGTCACTTTCTCTGCCTGTAAGGATATTAATGGAAAGTTGAATCTTCATTCACAATTTTAGCACCTGAACAAAGTGAACCAAATATTGCTATAGGCCATTTCACAAATTTCAGCTATAGAATTCATCAAGGTTCCCTTTCATTACCCCACTAAAAAAACAACAACAAAATATCTCTCCCTTTTCACTGCAGTGATTCTAATATTCCTTTTGCACCTAACAAAAATAAAGAGGCACACCCCTCATGGTATAATTTATTTTATTTTGACCAGTTTTCTCATATCCAGTTAAAAACCAAAGGAGAACACCACTTTAGATTTCTTTCAAAGCCAAACAAAATAAAATGATTGAAGAGGGAAGAGGAAGGGTAAAAAAAGATGGAACTTCAAACTCACCCATGCTCTCAAGGACAGTTGAAACGTTTACTTGAAGGGGCACACTCTTTCTTATTAGCATTGCCTGGCTCTGAGTGGCAGTCAGAACCAGGATAGATGATTCTTTCACCTTATGGTATCTAAGCAGAGACCTCACAAGACCAATCTGGGAAGAGACGGTGACATAAGAAAGTGATTTCATTCTACAGCCATAACATTTAGTAGTATTATTCGGTAGACTTCGATCTTACAGTGCATATACACACAAAAAATGATTGGAACTCCAATAGGTTTAGATGATTGTAGGTTTGATTATCAACTTGAGACCGAAATTGGCAGTATGGCCTAAAATCCTACAATAAATGACTTTAATCTTCTTTTTCATCACTACTGGTGGCAAAACTGGCTCAAAATCATTATGAATGAAACAAGAAAGACATATGTTTGGTTATTGTGGTGATATGATTAAAAAAATTTGAAACTGAGCTGAATTCAAAATAATTTTTCTCATTCACCAACTGATTTGCAAGCATACAAATTTGCATTGCAATGATATTAAAAAAAAATGTCAAAGAGGAGTTTTCATTTGGAAACTGTTCTTTTTTTTTTTTTTTTTTTAAATATTTTTATCATGCTTTTGTTTTAATCAGACACTTTTTGCATCTTCATATTTCTTATTTCTCTTTAAAAACAAAAAGTGTTGGTTCCTTAAAAAAAAAAAAGAAAAAGCCAAAAACAAATAAACAAAACAAAATCTTTGTCACACAAAATAAATGTTTACTGTAAATTTCAGTCGTGAGAGTCTCTTACTCATAGTTACCCTTGTATAAAACAGCTATTACTTAAAACATTCTTTTGAAAGAAAATCGTCTACTTTTTGAAGCCCACAAAATCCTAAAAGATAACTGCAACACAACTAGGACCACTATAAAATTCTTCCCACTTTAATTCCCTTCTTTTCTTTATATTTTGCAGATTTCTCTTCTTGAAACTTTTTGAGGTCTATGAACTGAGCAATCGGCTGCAACACTTTGCTAATTTCTTAAAATGAAGACAGATCCTTCAAGTCCTGAATTGTTCTTCTAACAGCATGAAAAACCAAACCTAATTTGTTAAGGCAAACTTTGTTTTACAATGTTTACTCTAGATGATGCTGTACATGTCCTCAATTGTATTTTGAGATGCATGTTGATGGTCCAGAATATCCATTCCAGCACAAATCTGAGATCAGAATATTTAATAAATTTACATTTCCAGTAGTTTTTGTCCTAGTTGTAGAACCAATATCCCCCCCCTCCTTTTCTTTGAAAACTTTCTTCAAATTCCTCATGATGCTGAGGTTGAGATATATCCAGATGGAAAGGTCCAGGTTAAGGATTTTTACTACGTATTCAGAATCCTCTTCATACAATCACATTTATTTTCATTGCAACATCTTTCTTTCACGTTAGAAAGATGAGATGCACAAGATCATTACCCATCCAGCTTTACAGCTAAAAAAAATATTTCGTTTCAACGCCAGCTTGAGACAATTAAGAGTAGCCATAAATAACACTCAGTTTTAATGTACAGCATGAGAAAAGGAAATTTGATTCAGGGTAATTTTGCATGGTAGTAGGTGCAAACTATTTTTGTTGACTTGACCTCTTGATTATCCAAACCAATCGGCTTAGTGTTTTAGCCAGTCAACAACTGAGAGCAGCACTAGTCACATGACCCCATACTATGAGACTGGGTACATACTCCTTATATACCCATAATACTATCCTACTATAGATAGAGACTAAATATTCCAGAGCCTTTCTATGAATAAGTATCAGGCAAGGAAAAGTCAGTTGAACTAAGAATAGGTTTTGTTTTAGTAAGGTTAAAGTTAATATTTAGCTAATGTGGATTTTTATGTAAAAGAAATTAATAAGACTAGTACAAGTGATTTTTATTTGCGATTAAAACTTTATAGTTGCTTGATTATGCAATAAAATTTCTGTTCTGTGATCTTTATAGATAAAAATCAGACACTAAAATTTGTTTGGTAGCGAAAAAAAGCTAGCTATGAAAATATATTGTGTGGGTGAGGAAAGAAAACTGCTGCAGGCAGAGATTGAAAATAATGGATGCGAGAAAAACATCAATAGGGCTGAACAACATGTCTGTGGTCACTACTGTCGATTAGTTGATGAAGGTTGGTAGAAGGCTTTTATCCTTTCAGTACCTACAGCTGAGAAATTCAGTCTTTGAGGCAGAAATAAATTTAATAAATGTTTTTTGCCAGCTCAAGTCAGTTATTTTTCATTGGAAGATATTCTTGCATGATTGACATTAAAATCAAGTCCTCTACAGTTGCTTCACACTAATTGTGCTAAGCTATATTGTATAAATTTCTGTTTCACTATTTTCAACTGAAAAATTGATTGGAAAAAATGAATAACAAACTGACAAAATTGTTGTTTAAAACACATGTACCAGTACTGTTAAAATGATCTTACACCATTGCAAGCAGCCTTATCTTTAAGATAAAGAATGAGAAAGACAGGTTGCTTGCTAGTAAAAGGAGGGAGATGGGATGTGAGAGAGAGAGAGAGAGAGAGAGAGAGAGAGAGAGAGAGAGAGAGAGAGAGAGAGAGAGAGAGAGAGAGAGAGAGAGAGAGAGAGAGAGAGAGAGAGAGAGAGAGACAGACAGACAGACAGATAGAGAATTAAAGAGGAGAAGAAAACCAAAAGAGAGAAACTTAACATACCACAGCTTGTATCTCCAACTTGTTGATGAGAGACTCATATCCTGACATAGCTGTAACTCCTACTTTCTCCTCCAGTCGAGTCTCATCTCCCTGGACGTGACAAAACACACAAGATGTGCCAGCTTGGCCTGGCCAGGGGATAGTCTGAGCCGCTACTGGTGCACTGTTTAGGGAAGGAGACGTTGCCTCGTTCTCGTTGTAGAAATGATTGAAAGGGAATCTTGCAATGGCCTCAGTCTGAGAAACACAAAAAAACTTCCTTAACACTTACTTTCTAAAGGATAAAAAAAAAGAGAAATAAAGCTCAAGAACCATAAGTTAGATTTAATGATATCAGATCCTGGAGGCAACATTCAACTATTTTAAAATGTCATTATAAAAACGTTAATATTGAAAATTTGACAAAGTCTCTAGAAACACAAATACATTAATATCTTCAACAACCTTTTTAAAAAAAACCCACATTATTTGCATTTAAGTCATTGATGCTATGAATGAATTATGGTTCATCTGGGCCAAGCCAGAGATAGTGGAGTAAAGAAATTAAGTTTTACAAAGGCTTTTGGTTAGCTTTTATTATTTCATTCTTTTTTTTTTACATAGGCTAAGATTCTAAAAGAATCTATTATGCCTCTCCATCAAGCCAAGGGTAGGAATGTTAGATAGGATCCATGAATCACATCATTTAGTCTTAGCCAAAGATTGAAGTATCTTTCCATTGTTTTAACTGGCAATTCAACTATAGTGCCATACAAGACCACGTTTTCTAGCTGAACATGTATCAGCTCTGGCCTTCTTATTCACTCAGTCCAAGAGTCACAACCAGTGCTGTAGTAGCTTATCCTGACTGCAAGATCATGTGATAGAAAGGTGAATGAAAGGCAAAACAAAAAGTTTTGCAAGATGATCAGCAATAGTCACAATAGTCTAAGCCAAGCAGGAGCTTGATTTTTGCCACAAGACTAACATAAATGTTGATCATGAAATGAGAAGTGGAAGAAAATGAGATATAGGTTTGGAGGAAGAGATTTTTTAAGGAAAGAATTTACCACAGAACAATTAGCAAGCCCCCTTTACCCCTTCTCAACCTTTAAAACAGCAAATATGTTGGTCAGATTATCTCCATTGCTTAATTGCTGTTTTCTCTCCTCAGTTTCAGCTTTTTTTTCTTATATACTTTCGCCTTGTTCTCTGATTTAGTGATTGGTCATGAATAGCAAGAGGAGGTTTTTGACATGATAAATTACACCTAATGCTAAGAAATATTGATGTCAACATAGCTGAAGCTGGGCAGAATATATCCAAATACAAGATTGTAATTTGTACAGAGTATAGAGACGGACTGTATGATTTTATTAAGAGCTAAAAAAAATCTTTTTAGATTATGAGATTCTCATAATTTATTCATGCAGAATGTGTAAAACTTAGAGAAGAAAGAAGAGAGCTCAATAGTAAAAGACAGAGATAAATGTCATCTATTAGGAGCAGTATTTCCACAGATTGTAATTCATTCACCAGCAAAATTAAAATAACAACGCCTGATCACTTCAAATATTTAGAAATTTCAATATCAAAGGATGGAAAGAATATCATTGAAATCTAATTAAGAATAGCACGGACAAAAGCAAGATTCTGGAAAAGTCCTTAAAAAGAAAAGCATGCAGCAAGAGAGTTCTTGAGAGGAATGCCTCAAAATCTTATGAAACAGTTCTAAATGAAGCTCATGAAAAATTTTCGATGTAAAGAAAATCAGAAAATGCCTTGCATGCCTTTGTAGTTTGTGATGAGAAGAAAGGAGCTGGACCATTTGCCACAACTAGAATGATAGACAGGAAATGCAGCATGACAAGACAGAATAAAAAGATGATAGTTGGACTGACAAAACTACTTTAACTCAAGAAGAGTAAGAAAAGCAGTGAAAACAACAAAGGATTTTCTAATTTCAGAAAGAAATTTACTGCAAAGCACTGAATGTGTATAAAGATAAAAAATAAACGAAAACAGTTTTTAAACATCTTAAGCTGTGTTTGTTCCTCTTGAGACATATGACCAAGACTAGCTGCTAGTATTTCATTAGTGAATCAGACCCACAGCTGTTCACGCTGTATTAACTAATTTTAAAAAATCCACATTTATAAATTTAGCACCTATGTAAAAATAACATAAAGCACAAAATGAAAGACCAACGACATTAATTGTAACCATGCTTAATGATAGAATATCAATTTGTTAGAATGACAAATGAATAGTCCTACTATCAAATTCCAATGTTAAAATTAGGATAGAGCTAATTATGATGATAAAATGAATGGACTAAATGCAACGCTTATGATGAACAACTAGCCATAAAAATGTGGAAGAATTTCTGGAGGCCTCACCGTGCGGAACTGAGATGCCAAAATAGTGGCTTCCTGACCATAACGTAGCAGCAGAGGTCTTGACAATCCCAGCCTGTGGGCCAAATCACTGGAAATCTTTTTCCACGGCATTTGGGGATCTCCAAACATGACTAGTTGGTTCACATTGCAATGCATCACCAGAGGAACAATAACCTCCACTTCAGGGATCAGGCTTGCATCATCCAGGATGATCTAAACAAGAAAACAAGTAGGAATGAAAAAAACGTCCAGTATATATACTCCGGTAAAACATGACAAAAAGAATTTCTGATAATTTGCACAATATTTCCAATACATTTCTACTTTAAGACATTAATAGTACATATCTTGACATATTTTTTCAATGCAGTTATTTGGGCCATGTTTGTGAGGCGAGCAAAAGACAAAAGAAAAAAAAGAGATAAAAAAGGAAGGAGAAGAAGAAGATGGACAAAGAAGGGTGAATAAGGAGGAAGAGGAGCAGAAGAATAAAGAAAAAGGGGGAAGAAGAGGAGGGGGAGAAGAAGATGATAATGATGATGAACAAGATGAGGAAGAGGAGAAGACCAATATAATAAGAGGGAGTATATTGCAGAAATGTGATCAATGCAATCCCTTTTAGAAAAGTACAGACTATATAAAAATAACTGTACACAGATTGAAAGGAATAATCTGGATCTATAAACTACATTGAACAAGCCCTTGCTGTATATAAAAATAATTTCTACATAATTTACTTGTGCATGACCTAACCTACATCAATAGACACCTGGAAGTACCACAAATAAAGTATTGATAGTTTTGCCAGGAAGTACATCTTGAGTCAAATATTTCCCAAAACCATTTCTTTTTCTAACCACTACACTTTACATAGCTGTGAAAGTCATTAGGCTCAATTCTGCCCTATGCGTCCTAGCCTCAATATTACTTGTATACGTTTGTCTTGTTGCCTATGTTGATTTACACCTTTTTTTAAATGCAAAAACGTACTGCGCTTTAAGATTGATTTTAATATCATTAACTGTATAAAAGTTAATAATTTATTGTTTAATACTTATAGAGCTTTTCAATGGGGGAAAGCTTGCTGTGCAATAAGATCACTTTGATTTTTTAGTGTATTCTCTCTAAAATTTGGCCATGAGCCTTTTATGTTTATCATGTGGAAAAGGGCTAAAACTTTACTTTTGCAGATGCCCTGTTTCTTTTTTAAAACATTTTAAAAAAATTGAGTGTATGCTCTATTTAATAGAATATAGAAATAGGTAGTTTGCGCATTTGCACAAAACTAGCAATTTTCTGGAATTTCTGAATAACATAACTTCTGTAAAAATCAATCTATAGAGTTCAAATCAATGTCAAAATTTTCAGACTCAAATGATATATATATATATATATATATATATATATATATATATATATATATATAGATCATTGACAATGAGAAGCTTAATTGTAATATAAATTTTTAGTTTGGAGTAAATATAGCATACAACTTAATATCCTACAGTCTGACAATAATCATCAATCACAAAGAGGGCCACAGGAACAAGAAGAATTGCAAAATTTTGCAATTTCACACACCAGTCTATGAAGGTTACAATGTTTCCTGCTCTTCCTTGAGTCTAAAGTTTGCTATGCACATCTGTCAAGTTCATTCTGTACAGTTTCACTAGAGACTCTACACTTAGTCTACGTCACCTGAGAGTTGCATTGTTCCATTTCCAGTTTTCACACTTTTGAGAGAATTGCATTCGAACATTTGAATCTAAGTTTCCCACCTATTAAACCTACTTTGAAAAGTGGTTGTATCTTTGAAGAGAGGGCGATCTTTGCTCATTTGGTTCAAAATCTCCAAAAATAGAATGTTAATGGAATGAACTCTTGAGCATGTTATTTATAGTTTTAGCATGGAACAAAGCATTTCTCACGTGACAACTTGCTGCAGTCTTATAGAATGTGCAGAATTGACTCCCTAGTTTTCAATACCTTGAACATATGATACATTAACCTGGGACCTGCCATGTGCAACTATATAGAGAAAGTCTTTCGCTAACGTTCATGTAAGTATGCTGCCTGTGGCAGTGAAATTGAAAGAATGCTCGAATGAAAATCCCACCCAGACATAGCTGTCCATGTCAGTGAGGAGCAGTGCTGACTGTTCTTGCAGAATACAAACAACATTCTTTCGAAGACTGTCCAAAGCTGTTTGTCATTTTATATCCAATTTATTATTTTAAATTCTATCAAAAATAAAAGTCACCAAGAAACTGTTATTTGTTCTAGTATTGTTATTTCCAGTTTATCTGTTTGTTGTTTCCTTTGATTGCATGTTTTTGCTCTTTCTTATTGCATGAACGAAAAATATATATCTAAGCCGAGTTTCTCTATAGATGCAGTCTCGTTTAGCTCTATCCATAAAGAGACACATAGCATGTTTTATTTTGGCTACACATCCTTCCAGTAAAATAAAACTTTTCTAAAAATTGTATGTTTGTTTATCTGTTTCAGTGGTCTAACTGTTTGCTTGTCTCTTATTAATTGGTTAGTAGCACCAAGTCTTCATGAGGGAGTGCTCTTCTCATTGAAGATGTAAGTTTCATATCATCCTCAAGTGGGCATAAAACCTATCAGACGAGGACTTAAGTTGTCTAAACAAATAATTGTATTCAACAAGAGATAGTCATTCTTTGTTGATATTGTGAACCCCATATTGATGTCTAGGCCTTATTAATTCTAGGAGCAGACTATTCATACCAAAAAATTCATTGTCAGATGACCAATCCATTTTGAGACACTAATCTCTAGAACCAACATAAAACTACACTCTTCCTCTTGTATAAGTGTTATTTATGAGAGGTGAAAAAGGCACTTTCTAAAGCTTGAGCGGCTGACAGCACGGCAGTCAAAAGTAGAGCCTCAAGAAGCTTTCCCTCTGATGTCTCCTTATCAGTACATAAATTTGTTGGTTTTAGGGATAAATATCTTTATGCTTGCTTAACTTATAATGCTGGTGATTACCTTTCCATTTCTATTTTGAGTGTGCAGGTTTTCAAATTAGTTTTGGCCTCCTGGTCAAGTTTTTTCTCTGGTTGTTCCATTTTAAATCCCATGAGGGCATGAAACCTGTTTTTCCTATGTCAGAAATTTTGATGTATCAGAATCCACAACAAAATTGAGCACTGTTGCCTGGAAATTCTCAAATTTCTCCAGGACAAATTTTTCATCTCTGCCTTAAAATTTTTTTAAAGAGTTTTAATGGGCCTAAAGCTCAAAGTTTTAGTATGTATGAAGCTTAGATTTTTTGTGGATATGAGGCTTGGTGTAGAAGAAAAAAAAACAACTGCATATTAAAGAGTTTACTCAGGTGTAGCCCTACTCACCTGCCGTATGTTGGTGGCAGCTCGCAGTACAGGCCTGGCGCTGGTCAGTGCTGTACAGAGAATGACCTCGGCTTGTTGCAACTCCCGCAACTGGGCCCTCTCCATGGATACTTTGGTCTCAGAGGTCATCTGGCTGCCAGACATGGCCAGAAGCAATTCTTGCTCAAGAAGCTCCTATGGAGTAGAAAGAGAAAGAGTATGGGAAACAAATAGCCGAAACGCCTATATCTGCAAGAGGATTAAGAGGATTGGTGAGTACCTAATCAATAGTAATAAATAGAAAATACAAAAGGAGTGGAACAGGTGCAAAACTGGATAAATGGATGTCAAGTTTTGGGCGAGGTATTGAAGAGAAGAGAAAAGGAGAGAGGGAAGGATTAGAAAATGAGGGGTAGTTACATAAATAAGTAAAAAAAGACAGCTTTTGCTCTTTGTAGAATTTATGAAAAATAGGCAGGGATGGTTATCAAACTGAAATTTTGTTGTTAGCCTGCAAGAGATGAAGTTAAAGGGAAGGGTTGTTACATAAGTTTTAGATTAGACAGTATACCACTTTTGTTGACTGTTTTATCTCAATTGTCTTGAATTCAACATCATCTTTTCTATGGGAGATAGCAAAAGTGAACGAAGTATTGCCAGTGGACTTTTATGTTTTCAGTTCATTGTGAATGAATGGTGCAAGTCTTTGGAGGGTCACTGAATTTTGAGTATATCTACATGTCTATATATTATAACACACTTTAAATTATCAACAAGTACCTTCTGCATATTAGTTCAACCGCACAATCTATGAACGATTTCCACTGCATATTGATGTAACCTTACTTTGTGCTTTATTAAAGATAAACTGGAAAAAAAAGTTATTTTTTCGAAAACTAGGCAATCATTTGCTGCATTTGAAGCTTTTTGAAAGTTTGTGGATGAGCAAACTAGATGGCTTGGACAAGTAATATAATGTCAATTGGACATAGGTCTGAGAATTAATGTTGTTTAAACATGATCCCAGCCTGACCTTAGCATGTACTTAAAATAGTTTTGACCAGTTCTAAGCTTACATTCACTTCAGCTGGAATTCGTAATCTGACGACTCCGGGACTCCCTTTAGAAACTAAAAGCCCCATCATCTTGATAGGAACTAAGACCACCTTGTTGCATCTGACATGGCCGTATGTGGTCTATACTAGGAATGGCAGCCACAGACTAAAGATTACTTTTAAACCATGAGAAGCGATCACAGAAATTTTACCGACGCAAGAGAAGGAGGTAGAAATTGCAAGCTAATACAAAATTGTAACTTTCACTTTGCTTATTTGATCTTCATATAGGACTATATAATTTAATAACAAAGAGGTTTGTAATCCAAGATCTAATTGCTTCTTGCATAGCTCTGATAAAAAATTTTACAAAATTATAAACAAGATCTATACTCTACATTAGGAACTATGTACTCCACGTAAGGAAACCTATCAATAAGGAAGCCTATTTATCCACAGTAACCCAAAGCTAGAGTATAAGCATATTTATAGATGTGTTGGCCTTCCTTAATGTTGATCTAGGCTCTGGATTTGATTACATATTAAATGCGACTAGTGCCTCTCTTAAGCTTGCCCACAAGAAATTAAAAATAACCTTAATGTCAAGGAATAAAAAGGTTACTCATCACAGCTAATCTTACAGTGACCTTTTCCTGCATGTCTTGATGTAAGGCTACATACTATAGAGTTGACAATACCTTGATCTAGACATCAACACAAATAGTAATTTGATGTGACCTTACCTTGACCTCAGGACTCTCCCCATGACGAATGCGATGGTGTAGAGCCAGGTCTTCCATCACAGCACATGAAGAGATATCAGCTCGCTGCTTTGATTGGTGGAACAGAGGAAAGTCTCTCTCTTCTACTTCCTGACTATACACACGGACCATTTGAATATTCGTCAAGTTCAGTTGTTGAAGGTAACCTATCAAAAACACATAATCCAAAAAAGTCAATAGTTTTTACTTTTCATATACAGTTCCGCAGTAAGAACATTGATTAACCATTTGTGAAGTGAATTAAAAAAAACTCTCTTTATTCTTTACTTTATGGTCATGAATACTATACCATTTATTTAAAAATACTTGTATAAAAGATTCAAAACTATAACAATTTTCCAACTCTTTTCTTTATAATTTTTAATTTGATCTTGATGTTACAAAAATGTTAGCTTTCAGAAAACAAACAAAAATAATTTAAATTAAAAAAGATAGAGAGAAAATATCAAAGGAAAAATAACTAACTTGTAATAACATCTAAAGATTCTTCGGTGGGGGCGCAAATCAACAACTGATTACGAGGACCATTTAAGTAAGTCTGATGAAAACTGTCCTTGGTTCTGTTGCGTGCCACCAGCAAATGAGCAAGTCGAGCTGCCATTGTGGACTTGCCGGTACCTGGGCCTCCAATGACAGTTAGAAATGGCTGCCTGTAACAGTTGGCAATAACAGCTTCTTTCTCCGGATGCAACATTGATCTGAATATTGAGCTGTCCATGGGAACAGGATCCACTGTTGGGAAATCAGGATCACTTGAGAAATATCTTAAGAAAAGCAATACTAATAAATTTTACATCTTCACTTTTGCATAAAAATTTTTTTTTTCTTAAAGAAAAGAAGCATCAACAGATGAGGAGAATTAGCTGTCCAGAAAATATGCTCTTTCCGTGTCGTGATTGTCAGTTGATATCTGTCAAATAGAAAAGCTTTGAAGCCATCTAAATGGAGACAGTTTTTACTAAGCAAATGAAATTTTTATGAAATTACTGGCTGATACTCATAAAAATATCAAGGGAATTTTAATCTGGTGTGATAAAGTTGTAAACTTTTATAGATTGATTTTCAGAGATTTATCGTCTTTTAGGACTCTACAAAACATCTCCAAAATAAGAAAATAATTGACCATCATAAGTACAGAATGCAAGTACAAAGAAAGAAGAATGGAGAAAATTATCATGTTAAAGAATGTTTCACAGAGGAAATAATATAGAAAAACATTTCTCTTTCAACTGAACCAGTTCATAGATACATAAAGTCTGATACTCTTGGCCACTATTTTGTTCTTTTTGCTTCTGGTCCCATTATTTTTTTCTCCCAAAAAACTCAGACCACAAACAAAGATTGCTGAACACTCCATGACATATCAGATAATTTAACAGAATCCTGGCTCCACTCCTTAATCTAGAAATATACCCTACAAAGTCTGGATCCAGTTATAATCTTATTTCCTCATCATGTTTTAGTGACAAGAAAAGACAAGTACCTAGATTTTAAAAAAAAATTGAAAATAAAACAATGATGAATAGATAAGAAAACTTGATTATTTCCATTGCATGCTAAATTTACTAAAATTCATGGGATCAAGAAGGACAAAGGACTTATCACTGTAAAACTCAAAATCAATTGATTGAATCATAAAAGAGGATAGAATGAAGTCTCTACCAGTAAATTATAGGTATGCTTCACAAGAAATGTAAAGGATCTAAAGACAGAGAGAAAAAAATTCCTATAGGGCCTACATCTCTCTCTCTTCGTCAAGAATCCAGGGCCGTCACTGAGGCCCTTTTCATCCCTATGGGCATGATTAAAAAGTCTACAATTACAAAGAGCCGCTTGCTAGATTATAAACATGAAAAAGAGTTGGGTTTTTCTTTTAAATAGAAAAGTTAATAATGATGATCTACAAACAAAAATCTTGAAGCTGGAGATCGGCAATCTCTGACATGTAGAAATCATCAGCAAAAGATTATCAATCACTAACCATTGTCTCAAGAGGGTGAAAGTTAAAGTTAATAGCATGAACGGTTTATAGTACCCACTGTATAATAATTATAATAATAAAAATATATAATAATATCGATAATAATAAACACAATAAGAGCGAGTAATCTTCATTACACAGTCCCTCAGTAGCAGCAACTTACATGTATTCAGAGGTTTTTTTCCTGTGACGATATCTTTCACAAATGATGAGGAGAAGAGTAGACCTCGGGCAGCAATGTCCATTGTTCTATATAGCACACAAAGTAAGATTAAAAAAGATGTCAAGATTGACTTATTGTTTTTGCCCCTTTTCATAATTACCATCTTCATTTGAGGAGCAGCCATGGAGAATCATGCACAACTCTTTATTTTTGACACAATAAGTTTTTGTCAACATGTAAAAGTGAATTTCCAGCCTTTAAACAATGTAACTAGTATTTCTGAATTTTTTTTGTAAATTTCAAAAGGTTCATTAAATAACCAATTTCTATTTTTAATAGACTCTGGCTCAAACTAGTGTCTGAATGACCATGAATGCTTTATGTTTCTACACTTGTCCAACATCCACTTGTTTGTTGCTTTTATATTCACAAAAAAAAAATCAGTTCATAACATAATTATGGCAATTTTGAAGCTACCATAAAAAAAACAGCAGTTCACTGATACCATAAAAAAAGAGTAGACAAAAGGGTCAAAAAACAAGAATAGAAAATGAGAAACAGTGAGAAACATTTCCAGTCTAATCTTGTCGCATTCAAAAACTTTTTTCTTCATTCATTTTTTTTACCAAAATCTTAACCAAATGATCCTCCTAATTATAGTCTTTATCTGTCCTGTTTTCCATACTAAACTGAATCGTGCATTAACTGAGTCCAGCTTTTTACTCAAACAAAAGTTATTTACATCAGTTACAAGTTCATAATAATATGGAATTGAATATACATAATTATTATAAAATACGAATTATATTATTCTCCAGTCAAGTTGCTTTTTTCTAACCTAGATAAATGCACATTGCACAGTTATGTTCACAATTTTTAAACTACTGATTAGACTTTACATACCCTGAAAATGAAGTCAGTCATAAAAGTGAATGTAAAGCTCTTTGAGCAAGAGCAAATCAACACTGCTTCATTGCCTCCATATACATTTATACATATTTCCATGAAGTAGGTAAATTAAAAGTTTTATGAAGAAAAACTTCATGGATCAGCACAAAATCTAGCATTTCCTTTCAGAAACAAATTTTACTTTAGACAAGATCTAGACTTGAATGAAAAAAAAAATGTTTGTTTGTAGTATCTCCATACCTGTGCTCCTCTGTCTTGCAGATCCACTCTAAGGTATAAAGTTGGGAGCCATCTCCACTCCCAAGAAGTTCCTCTGGAATACTCATGCTGGACTGTACAAGGATAACCTTGACCTGGAAGCCCTGAGCTAACTTTGTGACCTCTGTAACTTGGCAGTGACCAACCCAGGTGATTGGCTGCAAATTGCTTAGTACTGTAGCCACACTCTCCTCCAAATCAAGGTTCTCTGAAGCCATAAGGCCAGAGTGACGAACACAAACAAAATCTAAGCTAAAGTTTTCATCCTCACAATACGGAAGTTGGCCATCCAGCAGTGTTGAGGCTAAACTGCTGCCTGTGGTGATCGTAAGAGAAACAAAACAGTAAAAGAAAATGATTTTTTCTTTAAAAGAAATGAAAATATAGGCAGTTTCAGCTTAGGTTAAGTCTGTAATCGGCATAAAGTGACCGTTTCTTCATAAACAACTGTAAAATATAAAAAATATTGTGTAGCATACATTGAATGCAATCTATTTCAAAAGGCTCATAACCAACAAACTAAAGAGGGAATCATTGCTATAAAAATGTACCAGAAAATTAACTGACAATGCCAATGTGCAAATGCTATTTTGATTAGAAGATTAATAGCAGTTTATAAAGAAAACATAAAAAAGTTATATTTTCTATTCAATTAGCAAAATATACTAATGGAAGATACAAGATAAGTTTTCTGAGTGTTATCAGAAAACTACTTCAAAGTTTGTGGACCCTACATAAGGATGCAGTGGCATTTTTGTTGTAAAACAATTAAACTAATTGACTCCACTGAGGGAAATTCCTCCATTTCTCTAGAAGTGATCTTGAACCTGAGTTAGGCCAGAAGGAGCTGCGTTCACAAAATTCTTGGGTCAGCATGAATGTCCCTGTGACGCCATTGATATCTCCTGGGACGACTGACTCAGCTTTGCTCCAGACAATTTTAACACTGTGTATAGTGATACGTTCACCAGATTCTACTGCCTGACGTGCAGACTCCAAGGCAAGGGCAGGAAGTAGCCAGTCAGATACATATTTGATCTCATCATTGTAGGTGGTCTGAAGAAAAAAGAAAATTGAGCAAGTTGAAAAATTCTTAATTTTCCAAAAGGCTTCAATGTTACTCACAAAGTGTAAAAACTAGCCGTGTAGAAAAAAAATGTCTATTGGTGACAAGAAACAAACATTTCATTACCCCTTTCAACCCTGGGCTCCTGAAGTAAGTGCCACCCTCAACCAAGACCCTTAAAAGTGATGACTAAAGGCTAAGTGGTGCCATATTTCTGACTTCTCTGGCCACCAAGCACATTGTTTTGGCTATAATCAATTAGCAAAATGGTCTACCTTGTTTGTTTCCAGTATTCTTTGATCCAACCCTGTTCATTTGCTAGACTTGTTAGCGGTGCTTGCCAATTACGCTAAATGCTATGCCTCTAGATCTAAATTTGGCTCCACTTTCCTCACTACTACAGCTCTCTGAAATTGAATCTAAGTCATTCTCATGATAAAAATCATCTAAATCTAAATTATCCATGTCAGAATTGTCAAGCATCTCCCACACATTACCAGCTGAAAGTCTAGGTTGAGATCACATCAAGCCAGAAAGTTTAAGCTTAGGATGGGCTCTCTTCATTTTGCTATGTTGTGAAGCACATTTGAGTAAATAATCAAAAGAAAGCAAAAGTAAGCCAAGGAAAATCCTTTTGATAGTTCAGGACAAAATTATCACCCTTTTGATTGATTAATAATAGCCACGCACACACTTCGGTAAAACCAACATGGCTATCTAATCCCTGTATAAGGTTTCTGTAGAAAAAAACCTCTGCCTAGAAAACCAGGCATTCGGGTTCAAAGGGTTAAGTAGTTATGGGCTAAAGAAATGAGTGGCACAATTTATCGCTGTTTATTTTGTCACAAAATCAACCCACAGTAGTGCTCTGAAAGGAGCGAAATGGGAAAACAATAAAACAAGTTCTTTGAGCATAAGCAGCAGATCTCTGAGGGAAGCAAATGTAGTTTAATCTGAAAGGACGTGCTTTTCACATACATAGTGTGAAACATTACAAACCTGAGCCTGGCTAACTGATCCTGGGCAAGTGAAGCACTGCTCTGGTGCTGTCCTGTGCTCTAAACTTATAGCCAAGGAAGGTGTAAGCTGCAGAAGCTGGATACATGGTTGAAGGCAACCATTGCGTAGCCCTGCACATAGCTGGACTGACACACTCTGGCCCTCTGTGAAGCTGAGAGAAAACTGTACTTGACCCGATTGGTCACTGACAATCTGCGGCTGGCTTGCCAGGCGCTGCTCCATCTCGCTGTCAACATGGTGGGATAATTCCTATTTTAAAACAAAAGAGGAAAAATTAGAGGCTTGATTTGGTACAGCAATAAAGATATATGAGCTGATACTGCTTTTTTTTTTTTTATAGAATTTACATTAGTACTTAGAATTTTGCAAAAGGTCTTAGCTTTTATTCAAAGTTCATTGGAAATTGGGCTTTGAAAAATTGACACATGCAGGAGAATGGGAATTCTTCAGGCATTTTCAGATAATCATAACATCCCTCAAAATGCATCATGTGTGTGTGTGTATATATATATATATATATATATATAGTTTGAAGATAAGTTGGAATAATTGATAAGAGTGCTCAACTGTGGAAGCTTTTCATAGATATGGAAGATCTCACCTTAAATTCTCTTCATTAAAACACCAGTGTCGTATGAAGAGAGTTTAAGGTAAGATCTTCCATGTATATATATATATTTTAATATATTTAAATCTACTTCAGATATTTATCTAAGTCCCTAAATCTTCAAATGATTTCTAGAATTGCAGAGATCTGGACAATTATTCAATAAATTGTTAATGCAGCTAACAGCTAACAGTTTCAAATAAATAAGCTCTATCTTTAGTTGTCACTGTATTGTGCTATCTTCTCAGTGCTGATTGTTGTACCAAAAAAAAAAATGTTAAGTCTTATTAAGCATAACTTTGCATGAAACAAAACCAAAAGAAGCAAAATCTGAAGTCTATTTTTAGGTATTTGTTAGTAATGGATCCATAACAAAGTAAAATACAAAGTCTACTCTAACAGAGTCTCTGGATCTGTACAGAGATTGCATGCTGATCCCTAAATCTACTTATGATCCATCCCAAGTAATTTAGCATACCTGTCTCGAGATCATTTAAAATCCAATAACCAGTAGAGGCCACAATATTTTACATTTTGAGTTTCCCATAAAAACGTTTTTAAATAAATTAAAAAAGGATTGTACATATCCTAGAACAACGGAAGCACTTGAAAGCAATACTGACGAAAAATATTTAAATGTTTAGGGAATCACCTTCACAATTGTTTGCAGTTTATCATCGTCCTTTTCTCGAACCGCTATAAGTAGCTTCTGCCATGGGCTGAATGGAATGTTACACACAAGTCTGTCAGGGTCGAGCTTTATACTAGATTTGTTGGGAGCAGGAGAATCACAGCCTACACAGCAAAGCAAAGAAATCACCAAAAATAAAATGAACACTACTTTAAAAGTCTTATTCACCTTTCCCCTTAGAATTAAATTCACATTCTCGTATCTCTAATTGAAAATACAATCAATAAAAACATTATTTCTTAGAAGGAACATTTCATGTCAGTGGTGTTTTGAGACATTATTAAAAAAAATGAACAGACCTGGATACTGGTAGATCCTCTCAATCCAGTCAAGCTGGACTGTTCCAGAATGACTTACAGAGACTGCCTTTGGAGACAGTAGACACATATCAATCTCTTGACAAGGAAGCTCATTAAATGGCGGTCCAAGATTCAGTCTTAGAGTTAGAGAGTCCACACTTTCTACCACAGCATTCACAACCAATGGCCTGGCCTACATTTCAAGGAAAATATTTAATAATCAGCTAAGTATTGGCCTTAGACATGACCTACAGTTAAGGGGCAAAATATAAAACATCACAACCCAGATTTTTCATCTTGAGTCTTAAAAACTTATGTAATTTTGGTCTCTGGATACATTATAGGATTTCTTACAACCTAGAAGAATTTGTTTTAGATGAGAAAAAAAATGAGCATCTGACCTGGATAGCCACACTAAGATGCAGCCACAGATCCTCCTTGTGGTAGTTAGTAGCGTCTTTCTCCGAGTTGGTTACAGCACTACAAAGGTCGCTCATCTCAGCAGAGTTATACGGGCTTGGTGCTCCATCAAGGTGGGCTGCCAACAAATACACAGCAAAAAAAGTATTGTGAAACTACTTGAAAATACATAAGAGCTTAGAATTTTGTATTTATGCTGTTTTCAAATATATCTCATTAGATTCAGAGCTGTCAGTATACACAAATGCAGTACTGCTACAAAAATATACACACACAGAGAAAAAAGAGGGGGGAAAAAAAAGAGAGAGAGAGAGAGAGAGAGAGAGAGAGAGAGAGAGAGAGAGAGAGAGAGAGAGAGAGAGAGAGAGAAAGTGTGTGTGTGTGTGTGTGTGAGAGAGAGAGAGAGAGAGAGAGAGAGAGAGAGAGAGAGAGAGAGAGAGAGAGAGAGAGAGAAAGTGTGTGTGTGTGTGTGAGAGACAGAGAGATAGAGAGAGAAAGAGTGAGTGAGAGTGAGTCAGTCAGAGAGAGAATGAGTGAGTGTGTGTATGTGAGAGAGAGAGAAGAGAGAGAGAGAGAGAGGGGGGGGGGGGTTGGGGGGCAAGATGGAGAAGCAGCCAGAGAGATATCTTACCTGCCAACATTCTCTGTACTACTAAACTTATGAATCTTCTCATGGGGCTGGTGAAACTTGTGCATGCCCGCATGCAGAGGCCATAATGAGCTCTGTCTTGAGGGTTCTGTAGATAGTCAGAGCAGATGTAGGTCTCAGCTTGCTGTATCTGAGCCAGGCGTTGAGCAGAGAGCCAGACCCTTGGTAGATGTTCTGGGCTGGCAATAATCTCTGAAAAGAGTGGCAAGTAGGGGGATAAATTCTTCAAAATCAAATCATATTCCCATTCAATCCATACAACACTGCCTTAATGTAAATCATGCAGAGCCAAAAAGCGTCAATGCAATCCTTTTTCAACTGCTAATAAATTATTTAAAAAAGAAAGTAAGAAAAATTTACCTTGCGCCAACTTAAAATCTTGATCCTCCTCACTGACAGCTTGGCAAAGCATCAACCAATCTTCTCTGAACATTGCTAAGTGTTTTACATTCTCTAACCTGTGCTGTCGGATGTAACTGAACACACAGGTACACACAGTTTTGCAACAACACACCTGAGGAAGAGGGCAGCAATTCTGATGGTCAAAGATATGAAGCAGAGTAGATCAATCCATAATCATGATATGGTTTCCGTCATTAGATAAAATTGATTGTCCCCATTGCAGTTTCTTGCACTAGTGACTTAAGAGGTAGTTTTATGTTTTTGCATGTGTGTTGAAGTACACATACTAGCATATTGTTACCGCCATGATAAGATCGGATAAGCGCCAAAATTTTCAAAAAGCTTTTTTTCGTGAAACGTAATCTAAACATAATTTTTTGTATTCAAACTAAGAGATTTGCTTAATTTCAAATGATAAAGACTTTTACAGAATGAAAATCAGATAACTCCAACGCCCTGTGATAAAATCGCATAACAGCCACGGTTGTAGCTTATCTGATCTTATCATGAGGAGCGCACTCTAAGTGGCATTTAGCTGACGGTAGGTAAGCGCATCAAAAAAAATGGCACCACCTACTGTCAACGTGACTGACCAGCGTCCATCATTATTATGTTACTGTTGACCATTGGGATGAGAGTATTATTATAAATTAAAGAAGGAGGCAAGTAAGAAGAATGAAACGAAGAGGAAAAAAGAAAGAAGGAGGAGGAGGAAGAGGAGGAAGAGGAAGAAGAAGAAGAAGTCATAAAAAGGAGACAGCGAATAAGGAGATGTAGAAGACAAAAGTTGAAGAAAAGGGAAGGAGGAGGAAGCATTTTAGAAATAAGAAAAGATGAAAAATATTTAAATTTTGATCACCTTTTTTAAGGTTGAGGATTAACTAATTAAATACAGGTGAGGCGCTAAGCAGCAATAAATCTCATCCAAATTTATATTTAAAACTTGAGATAGGCGTGATTTCTTTTATAGTTTTTTTTTTTTATGTTGCCGCTTTGCTAGTTTTTGTTCCAAAGTTGCCAGATTTCTGTCATCTTTCTTGAGAGATGGGAATTAACTTAGTATAGAAAGTAAGGGAGAGGCGCCAAAGAGTATTAGTCCTGCCTGTCAAATCAGAAATTTATTTGAACTTAGGCCCTAAAATGCCTATATAAGCATGAGTTTATGCAGAATGCATCAGTCATTCTCCTGATATTGAGAGGTTGCTGACAAATTTTCTTATTAAAAAATTAGATTAATATGAAGATGAATAACTACAGCAGAGCAGCAAAGATTTTGCAGCTATCCTTGTCACAGAACAAAACCAATTAGCAAGCATATGCAAGACCGATATCGACATCGATGTGTCTAGACAGAGCATTGCTAACGTGATACAGAACGTTTTGTTGAATGACACACTACCTATGCTTCAACAGTGACCAGAATAGCCTCTACAGCAGCAACAGCAACACCGAGCGGCACAACTTCATCAACCCAGTGCTGATCCCTGCAGCAACGTCAGAGGCTCAGACAACATCATCAGTCCAAGTGCTGATCCCTGCAGCAACGTCAGAGGCTCCGACAGCATCATCAACCCAAGTGCTGATCCCTGCAGCAACGTCAGAGGCTCAGACAACATCATTAACCCAAGTGCTGATCCCTGCAGCAACGTCAGAGGCTCAGACAACATCATTAACCCAAGTGCTGATCCCTGCAGCAACGTCAGAGGCTCAGACAACATCATTGACTCGAGTACTGACTCCAGCAGCTACGTCAATGGCTCCGACAGCATCATCAACTCGAGTACTGACTCCAGCAGTAACGTCAAAGGCTAAGACATCATCAACTCGAGTACTGACTCCAGCAGCTACGTCAAAGGCTCAGACATCATCAACTCGAGCACTGATTCCAGCAGTAATGTTAGAGGCTCCGACAGCATCATCAACTCGAGTACCGACTCCAGAAGCTACGTCAAAGGCCCGACAGCATCATCAACTCAAGTACTGACTACAGCAGCTATGTCAAAGGCTCCGACAGCATCATCAACTCGAGTAATGACTCCAGCAGCAACGTTAGAGGCTCTGACAGCATCATCAACTCGAGTACTGACTCCAGCAGCAACGTTAGAGGCTCCGACAGCATCATCAACTCAAGTACTGACTCCAACAGCAACGTTAGAGATGGCAACTCAAGTGTTTTCAGAAACAGCACCAAACGAGATTGAGGAAGAGAGCTTGAAATTGTGTCAAAAAAAGAAACGTGGACCTGACCAGTGGAAACAAAATTTTATGAAACATCTTCGAGAACTTGGTCAGGAATATACAATGCGGAACGGTAAAATCTATGGGAGACCACTGTTACTGTAAGAGTAAAGGAAAAGAATGTAGCCTGTTTTCTGAGAACGACTGGCTCCTAAACTTCAAGCATATGTGGACACTCTCCTGGGATGAAAAAACAAATGTTGTTTATGGCTTGATTGACAAAGAAGAAGTAAACCATAAACCGAGTGTGACTGGCGAAAAGAAAAGAGACTGCACATTTAGATATCACCTAAAGATGAACCAACAAAAAAAAAAAACCAGTCCGCCTGAAGATGTTTCTAAGAACCACTGTTTTGACCCATCATTCCGTAATTTCTATGTACAGCGTGAAAAAGGATCAAGAAGTCTCTGAAAAGGGGAATGCAGCCAAAAGCTCTACATTTTCTTTCTTTTTTAACACACCAAAAAAGACACGCATTAATCCACATGAGAACCGTGGGAAAGATGCTCATGAACTCCTCGATCGATTTCTAGATGAACAGCGCAAGATGGTGAGTCATTATTGCAGAAAGGATTAAAAAAAAGCTCTACCTTGATCGCGAGGTGCACACAGCTTATGAACATTACTGCTCACTGCACCAGTTCAAACCCTAGAAGTCAACTGTGTTCGGGGAGGTTTTTCACCGAAAGAATATGTCTTTATTCAAGCCCAAAAAGGACATGTGCAACACTTGCATTGGTTACAAAGTTGGACACGTGACTGAGGAAGAGTGGCAAGATCATATGAGATTTAAGGATGTGACAAATACAGAAAAGGAGACAGACAAAGCAAGGGCCAAGGCAAGCCTCGAAGAGAACAACAAAAAATTCGCTGCCTTTTGCATGGACTTGGAGTCTGTGTTGCTAGCGCCTAGCACGCAGGCAAGCACGATGTATTTAAAGACAAAATTGGCTGTGCATAATTTTACAGGCTTCTGGAGCTGTAACATGGTATGTTTGGAACAAAACCTAAGGAGGACTACCCGCAAGTGAATTTGCATCTTGCAGCATCATAGACTACCTCCAAAAGATGAACAAGCATGAGAACATTGTAATTTTCAGCGATGGTTGTATCGATCAAAGCAGGAATGCTGTTCTTTCAAATGCTTTCCAGAATTTTGCTGATTTCACCTGTACAACAATTCACCACAAGTATCTCGTGCATGGGCAAATCCACATGGAAGTGGACAACAGCCAGTCTTATTGAGAGAGCTCTTAAAGGGCAGACCATAACTGTCTCTTATGGTCAAGGTGATGAACCTGTCATAAACATGTCTGGCTAATAGGAGAGGTCCGACTATTATACATCAGGTTTCATTAATATTTGACACCCAGTAGGACTGGTGAATTTTTTTCAATTGGCTAACAAATTACCTCCTTTACGTGCTTGTGGCACTGTAGTTAAAAATTATACCAACAGCCCTTGCTACAAAAAATCAGATAAGTGATATCTTGGCCGCAATAAAATCAGATAAGTGACATGATTGCGCTAATCTGGCCTTATTGCGGAGTGAAAAGGGGATAACTGTTTGGGAAAATCCATTGAGCGCCATTATTCTTTTAATTGCAGCAAAAGTACAAACTTTCTTTTTTAGGACAATTTATTGTTTTGTAAAGATCAATGACAAAGTCATAAAAATAGCAATCATAATTTTGCCAATTTAAAATGCGTTTTTTGTTTCTCCTGTAAAAAAAATATCTGTGACAATTATGATGGCGGCAACGATATATATTACATTTCTCTTCCCCCTCTCCCTTTTCTCTGATCTCTAATCTAAGTCATGCTGCAATGTGTTGCAAACAATTTTTATCTCTCCTGGAAGCAAAGTAATATACAATCATAACATTATGAAAAATAGTGAAAGGGTAAAGTTACAAGCTTAGGTTAGCTGCACTATGGTTTCTAGCATGAAGAGGAAAAATAATAAAGCATGTTGTTTTGTACAGAATAAATTCTTGCATAAGCATTTATAAATTCAAGCTGTTGTGTTATTATTTCTAGCAAGCTCAAGAGCAAATAAATAGTGAATCATGCTTTAAAATGCACAATGATAAGGATTTTTTTTTCCTTTGCCTGCCCAAAGTTGGCACGATTTCATACTAGTACTAACAGGAATGAGAAAAAATTGTAAATGATGATAATTATTCTCAAAGACAAACCATTCGCTTTATCCTTATTAGATTCAAACTCAGGAATTATTCACCTGACAAGTGGAACAGATAAAAGTCACAACAAGCGAAAGAGTTGCTATTTTTTTTATTATTTAAAGCATCCATTGTTTTCAAGTACCAAAATCTTATATTCAGTCTAAATTTTGAACCAAACTTGACCTCTGATATGATGATCTCCATCGAGCAGTGTGGCCCTCAGCAAATTACAGTATTGTGTATGTGCCATGTAAAAAGAAGAGACCAAGCAAATGTGTTCATATCTAGTTGCAGGCAATGAATATATATATGAGAAGCAGAGGTTGAAAAAAAAAATTCACAAAAACCACCTGATCATACAGAAAGAAAATGTAACATGCAATCAGCTTTTTGATGAGCCGGTTGCAAATCTCACAATCATTCATGTTGCATCACTACAACACATAAGCGATAACAACTTTAAAAACAAGAGCATTTCCTAAAAATGAATGTAATGCTTGCCTTCTACTGAAATACAGAAACTGCATTTGAATACTATATGGAGTGTTCACCTTGTTCTCGAGGAAAGCCCTGGTCATGGGGATGCTATGGAAGGCAAATACTGCATTGTCTTGTTTCCACTTCTCCAATTTCTCAGCCAGTGGAGGGGGCTGAATGAGCAGTGGAGTTGTCTCGGGATAAGAGGTCAACAATATGCTTGCCACTAAACTGTCAAACCTGAGTTTCACCTAAGGACAAATCAATGAATGCAGGAGCTTATATATATATAAATGCCTAACTATCTTAGCCCTTACCACTCCCATAATAAAGCTATGGTAAGAACAGTTTATATACCTATGCTAGACATTGAAGTAGTTCATTGTGGATCTAGGGTATACCATACACATCTGGGTTGCAATAAGGTCTTGGATCAAACAAGAGACTCCCCAAAATTGCACTGACCTGCCTTTTTTCTGCTAAGCCAATGTTTGATTCCTCAAGATGAACTTTTTCAACCCTCTTTCCTCTCTTGTTCCATTTTATCACAGAAATTCATTTGTTTTCCCCCCCTCCCAAAAAACAAAACGAAAAAGAAACGGAAATTGCATCCATGAAGTTATTCCTTTTATTTTTTTCTTCTACCACATAATTCTATCTGAGTGCTCTTATATGCTCATTATCTACATTAAAAAAATCAAATAAATAAATGCCACAGTACATCTAAATGTACAGTTCCAAGGCATGGAAAAACAGTTATTTTTACAAAGGAAGCACAGGGTGAAGGGGGAAAAGAGAGACAGAGACAGAAAGAGAGAGACAGAGACAGAGAAAGAGAGAGAGAGTGAAAGGGAAGAAAATAGATAAGGAAAGGGAGAGGAAGTATAAAACTAAATCCATAAGTTTGTACCTCATTCATGATGAGATGAGAATGCTGAGTGAATTTTTGCTGAGGCTGCAGTCCAGAAAAAAACTGGGCATTACCAAGTCTTTCTTCCCTCCACAGGAAGGCCAGTTGATACAAGACAATGATGCAGCTCTTGAGGTAATCACCTGCAGCCTTTTCTGAAGTGTAATCACCTGCAGCCTCTTCTGAAGTCAGCAGAATCTCCTCAACCTGGTGAACAACCACAACAGTTACCTCAGCTATTATAGGAAGTCTTTCAAACTTTTCATTTAACCAGTAGGACATTTTCAAGATTGTTACATGTCATATTATCTCAGATTATGCCAAAACAGCTTTCAAACTTTTAGATTAAGCCAGGTCTGTCAGTATCAAATTGTCAAAGATTTTACAAGAATGTCAAACAAGAGACCCAGAGCTTTCAAAATGTATCTTCACCTGAATTCCCTCATTGTTAGAATAACAATTTTTTTTTCTTTTAAAAAGTTGGTAATAGCCCTGAAAAGGAGAAAATAAATTTAAAAATTTACTCTGCTAATGACAACATAGTCAACTACATCACAAACCTTGTTTTCCACCTAAGGTGAATTATGTGATCAAAACCAGATTTAGTTTATGTTAACAGCACATCAATTAATTTGCTAAACTATTTGGATATTGCATATCTGAGAAACTAAAACAATGTATGAAATCATGTTACTTTTAACAACTATGTAATGTGTTTTTTTGGGTTGCAAAACAATATCTTGCATATGATAACAAATTTTATGCTAAGACAACAGTGACTCAAGATGCAGGGAAGAGAAGTGAACAACAATTTTTTTACTGAACATGTAAAATTGATCAATGCAAGCATTTTCTTTTCTCCCTTCCCCCCTCTCCTTCCTCTCCTTCTCCAAAAAAAAAAAAAAGAATTAGATTGCTAACATAGATGTTTGAGACATTTTTTTTATCTTTTGAATGACCTACTGCAGCCCCCTAGAGCTGTGTTCCTAAACTATTAATGCTTTCTGTTTTTTACTGCCTCAGCTGAGGCATCATAAAGTTTTACTCATCAGAGTATACATATTCTAACTTACATATTAAGCATTGCTCTCTTCATCTTTAACTTTTCTTACAACATTTGAGCTGAATATGATCAATTGTGATTCAGTCTAGCACTTTTCACTAGGCTCTAAATGGTTATGTAAAAAGAAAAACAACAATCTAACACTTAGATCTAAATTTATAATTATTTGCCTTGGGTTGAACACCATCTAACTTACTTATAGTCTGAAGTCTTGCTCGATTTCAATTATAGATCTAGATTTACTCTTACTTTACTTAGGATTTTTCAATCGATCTTGATAATGGCCTAGAATTAGATAATGTATCTTGATGAAAAAAAAGTCCAGTCATATATATCAGATGAAAAAAATAAGAGTAATCCTCTGAGGAAATAACAGTCAGTTTTGGCTGTGAAGATACGGAGAGAGCCAGTTTTTTTGGACAAATGAACCAGAAAGTAAAAAACTAGATGGCACCATCTTGTATGGTTTCAACTACAATACAAATCTTGATATTGTAATTAAAAATAAAAATAATAAACAGAAATAAACAATATCATTCAAATACACTATTAAGTTTTTGAATGATCCTTGATGTCAGAATCATCTTTTCACATCTTTTTCAGTAAAATTTTATTAATCCGTGCAAAGCAAGTTCAACCTTATGGATAAAAGTTTTCACCAGGCACAAGGAGATATTTTACAGAGGATCGCATGGCTGTCTAAAATATGCGGAATTTTGTAAATTTACAAAAAAATTCTCATTCCTGATATGTTTTATTGTCTGGGAGCTTGACATGCTATGTAGATTAGAATGACGGGCAAATGTTGAAAAGTGAATATTTTAATACTTATATGACAAATAAATGGGCCTTAGTAACGTATTATCAAAAGTAACATGTTAAATTCTAAATTCCTTCTCTATCCCAATAAGAAATGAATACCAAGATAGGAGCCAAGCCAATGGAATCTTTCAAAATTATTAAGGAATTTGATAGGCATTTGCAACAATAACTCTCAGCAAAGGTTTTACTTGCTAACACAAAACATTAAGGAGCTAAATGAAAAGAGCTGGCTCAGGTTTAAAACAATGAAATGAAGCGAAAATTCTCTCCGTGCAAACCTCATCGTAGGAAAAATGTCTCTTGTTGTTAATGATGCTGCGGAATACATCTGGAGATCCACATGGCTTGCCCTCCTCATCTATTATAGTGAGCACAGAAAAGGTGAGGCGGTCGAGACCTGGGCGGAGGCTGCATATATCAGTGGCTGCCTGTGGAGGCAACATATGAATTGGCTTTTGGCCCAACGGGAACAGGGATGTTCCACGCTGCTCACACTCCTGATCCACAACAGAATCCTTGTCCACATATGCCATAACATCTGTCACATGCAGGCCCAACTAGGAGAGAAAGCATTGTCTTTGTACAAGCTATCATAAAATGGTCATCTAAAAATTTGCTATGGAAGACAATTATACATGGCTTCACCCTCAAAATCAATCATAAATATTTCATTGTAGCTCTCAATTTGATGAGGCAATTGATATACACATCATAATTGTCTACCCAAAAGAAAAAGCATGAGACTTTTAAAAAGTTACTTTTATCCACACTGATCAATTGATTAACTGCTTTAAAGTGAAAGATCCCAAAACTAAGATAAACGCTAAAAGATGATGGGCTTGATAAAATGAAATAATTTGATTCAATCATCTCAATAATTACACACTTCAACATGGTGCCTGCCTCACCTCATACAGATCGCCAGTCTGAGTAACGCTGATAACAATCTCCTGGTCCTGAGCATGGCTATCGCCCACAGAGAAGCAAAACATCTGTGTCAAGTCACGTCTGTTATCAAGTAGATCAGTGGGTACCATTGAGTCTGCTGGGAACAGGTTCTCTGCCTCCTTGATAGTATGGGCTGACAGGTTGTGCTTCACATTGTGTTCCACATCAATTATCTGACAAACCAGTCATGAAAACAGCCATTTAAGAATTTAATTCTTTGGTGAATCGTGCTAGTTTTCTCTCTCCTTTTTTTTTTCATCTTTCCAAATATGATCACATTTGCAATAATTCAAGTAACATCCTCAACTTTTCTTGGAAGATTCCAGTTTGTTTTCACATTTTTATACTTTTCAAAGCAACCACCAGTTCACAGATAACATTTGTATGGTAGTGCTACTGAGTTAATCTTCAAATACTCTTTGTCCTTACACACAATCTCAAACATACTTTTGTGCCCTGCTCTAGACTTTTGTCCTGTCTGATGACACCAACAACCACCCCATATGGTAGCAAAAGCCCTGGTTGCCAGAACAGGTATCGCACAATGAACAACTTGCTGTTGGGCTGAGCTGGCTCAACTTTCTCGTAGCTTGAAAACTTGATGCAGTTCCTGGAGTCAAACTGATACGCACATACATATCCTTTCCTGTTCAGTTGAGAAATACAAAAGGTTAACTATTATTAAAATCATTCTACAGTCAGGTTTTTTCTAGCACATCAAATAAAGTTTACAAAATTAAAGACATAATCTAATGGTGATATCAAACTGAAATACCGAAAATGTGTTACAATTGCCACTCCTTTCAATATCATCACACAAAATTAATGCACTTACAGGTTAATCATGGCAATGTACTGTAAACAGTAAATTGTATAGATTGAGGACATTAATCTGCATTTATTTTGGTAACGTTGATGTGCTGTCGTTAAGAGTCAAACGATACAAAAGAATAATCCGTTGTTGATTAATGTTGTCTATTTCTTTTTTCATTGAAATATCAAAATTGTCATGCCCCGACAGGCTGTATGGTCTGATTTTCTTTCTTCTTTACTTTTATTTCAGTTTGTGCTATAACCTATCCATGCTCTGTGTGCTTGTTCTCTGGTCATTAACATTACATTGCATCTGGATAGATCTACATTTATCTCTTTCTTTCAAAGAGGCTTAGAATTGTTGTTTTCACTTGATTGAGAGTCTCTGAGAGTCTTTGAGAAGATTTCCAAGTCTGGATGGAACTAGACCCATAGGAGCACTTGATATTTCTGAGACAGTTTCTTTTTACCATAAAGTAAGAAGAAACTAGTAAGGATTTTACTTTAATTAAAATCAAAACTCTGTTGTGCAATTTATTCATGAATCGCATTGGGTGCCTCACATATATAAATATATAACTGTAAATCAGAAAGATGCTTTGGACCTTAAAAACATTTATATAATGCGATTTTAACAGTGAAGAAACTAAAATATATAAAATTGACATTGTTAATGAGCAAAAATGTTTTTTTTTTATAAAAAATTATATATGAAGCTCACCCCTCTCCAGAAAGCAATTTGCTTTGCAAACTCACGGACTAACTTTATAAATTATCTCAGATTATGCACTGCACATAATAATATACCCTGCGAAATAAACAGACCTAAAAAAAAATAAAACTGCTAATTTCATGGAACATTAGAGGAGAAGATGGTTAAGGGCAGATTCAGTAGCAAGACTATCATTTTCAGAAAAGCGATTTGTTGTTTCAGAAATGGCATATTGGCATGCTAACCAATCTCTAATGGTTTCAGACCAAAGCATGTCCATCCATCCAAACATCTGTTATTGAAAAAGGAGAAATGCAAGAGTACAAAAAATCACACACATGGAGTTACTAATCAGTGTATCTATCATTTTTATTGCAAAAAAGACTGAGGAAATCATGAAAAAGTGTGACAGTAAATCTTGGATCGACTTTGAGCATATGATGGTGACTTACCTGGATTGACAAAGGTTTAATAAAAAGTATGCAGTAATTTTAATGAATAAATTATTTATGTATGTTTTGTTGACATTTTCGGCTGCAAATTGAGTAGACTGTCACACCTATTTATATTTTTTCTACCTTGACTTACCAAACAAAGTTTGTTAGTCTGGGGGAGGGGCAGCAATGAAAAAAAAAGCAAAGCATGCGCCTGCAAAAAATTGGAAAAAAAATATTAGAGACCAATTAAATATATTAGGTTACACCTTGGAGAACTGCTCTAGTAATAGTCAGATTTTCATTTGCAACTGACAGCATACCTTGCAAGTGCAATATGTGGAGTGCTGGTGATGGTATAAAACTGAGGCATGGTTTTATTCACTGGGGTCAAGATGCCTGGATTCTCGAAGTCTGCTGTACACACACAGAGTTGAGAGCTAGGGTCCCTTGCTCTCTCCAAGATACCTTTAACCTGGAGAAAACATATTTTCTTTTGAGTTAATAAGTATAATGACTTAAAGAAGGCTGGCCTGATCAATATTAAGAAGGAATCTTGGAAGTTGGAGGAGCATTAATCTTATTTGCTTCAGTACATTTTTTACAAAATTTGTCATCACTTAACAATGTACAGTTGTCCTTAAAATATCCAAAAAGAAAAAAAATAATATAAAAGTAATAAAGTAATGTATGGCGCAACATAACTGTAAAACAGTAGGATGTTATAAAAATTCTTACAAACCTCAGATTTGATTTCTTCTGTTAGCGAATATGAACTTGAAGAATATGAGTAGAATTGATTTTTGATAATGCAGAAGTTCAGCTAAGCGTTTTGTAGTTGATGAGATCAACAGATTTGCATCAAAGACAGATCTAAATGCAAACATCTTCCTTCCCTTAAACAAGACATGCATACATCAGTTTCATGTTCAACATGATCTAGCCTTGTAATTTCAAGAAAAATGAGTTCTATGCATGTATAAGCTCACCTGTCCTTGCAGCATGTCCTCACGATATCCCATAACCTCTACTACAACTGTGTCTCCATCAAAGGCGTGACCTCTGCTCAGCAAGCCATGTATCTCAATCTGTTTACTGATCATTTGATTGCTAGAAACTAGACCTAAAACCATAGCAACTGCAAGATCTCGGCTTTTCACTGTAAGCACACACTTGAAAAATTTGTCTGGCTCAGAAGTGAGCTTCAGGCAGAGCTTGTCTTTACTCCAATTCTCATAGACCTCTTCCACTCCATTATCTTCATCACAAACTCTGAAGGCCACAAAATCATTATCTTCAGTTATAACTTTGAAAGGCTCATGCACCTGCATGCTACCACTGTCTCGAGGGCTGTAGCTTAAGAGAGCCAAAGTGCCTTTCTCGAGAAAAATAGATATACCCTGCGGCTGTATGGGAGATGTAGCTGCAGCTGCTCCCTGGCATTCCTTGGCCAGCTGGAAGAGAATATCATCACTGATGGTTGCCGAATTGGCAGTCAGTTCATCACTGCGTTGCTTTTGATTATAGGATTTCACAGTATCAGAAGTTTCCTTCCAGTCTACCTGGTCATCACCAGATTGCTGGGGAAAGCTCATATATGACTGGAGCTCCAGGTCAAGAGATAAGTCTTCCCTGTCAGCATCTCCACCAGTGGTGGCCCCATAGCTTCCTGATGCCTCAACCACTTTCTCTCCTGCTGGCTTTGCTGCCTTTCGAATATTTAGCATATGTTTGACAGATTCTTGGCTACACTTGGCTATCATCTCTATTGCTTGCTTTTCAGGTCCTAAGTGAATCTGCCTCACCATATTCCTTATAGCTTCATAAGTGTAGGACATGGGTCTTACACTTCCCATATTTGAGCAATGTTTCAAATATGTTCTCCAAATCTGAAAAGTAATGATAAAAGAACTAAACATTACATTACATAAGAGAGAAGTATCACTCTATTCACAGCTCCTCAATGAAAACTTTAAATATTCCAATGACTTACAATCAAGTAAATTCATTGCACGACAAAGGAAACATGCCAATAGTCAAGTGGTTGCTGGACTACAAAATCTGCATTAACACTTTGTGAAATGGATGCAGGCTTAAAATCAGCAGTGGAATTTTGGCAACAAACTATTATTCCCAATATATGAATGATTGAATGCCATTCTGATTTTCACCTAAAATTTGTACATAGACATTAAAACAGCAGAGTTACCTGAGTGCACTCTCCAATAAGGCAGAGCCCACATGGATCTCCTACTATAGCAACAAACGACTGTGTGCGAGTGAGAGCTGTATTCAGCAATTTGGCATCAGACATAAATCCTAGGTCTCCAATGTCCTCATTTGCCTCAAGAGAGCGAAGGATGTGGGGTTCCCTCAGTAAGTTAGATGTACGCACAGCTGTAATGAACAGGGCACGCACTTCCTTTCCTGTTCGATTTTTTAATGAGAAATAAAAAAAAGGAATTGGTATTGTATTATGTTATATTGCCTTTTGCTTGAATCAGTTGTTCTGAATTAATGATCATCAAAGCACTTCGTCTTGAATTTTCTAAATTTTTATGTATCTTCCAACAAAATCATGACATGAGCTATCAGACAATGATATACTATAGAGAATTGACTGATACTAAAAGTTCTTTACTCTGTTCAAACAATGAGTTTAAGAAAAAACAGAACAAAATCATAAAGAAACTTTTTTCATAAAGAGATACTTCACCAAAAAAAATATCTTATATATCAGTTATACCCATGTTTTCAGTCTTTTTCAAGTTACATTTTTATTTTATGAAAGATATCACCAACAACAATAATTATAAAACTGAAAAGAATGAGGATATTAAGAAGGAGGAGGAGGAGGAGAAGAAG
Organism: Elysia crispata; assembly: GCA_033675545.1. NCBI lineage: Eukaryota > Metazoa > Mollusca > Gastropoda > Plakobranchidae > Elysia > Elysia crispata. Next base: position 418,711 of record JAWDGP010006494.1, read on the forward strand.
AAGAAGAATGACAACAACAACAATAATAATAATAATAATAATAATAATAATAATAATAATAACAATCACAATAACAACTATAATAATTCTAACTATAAATTGCCACATCATACAAGTTTTATTTCTTTATAGACTTTTCAGAAAAATATTCAAGTCTAATTAGATTGATTTACTTATTTATCTCTTAATACAAAGAATGTATTTAAGGTAACTGGTTCCATAGATAAATGTCACTCACCTTGAAAACTGTGGATAGGTCCAACATCCACTTGACTCAATAAGGGCCGCCCTTTGTCTTGCCTCAACATCTTCCGAACATGCTTCACCTGTAGGTCAAACAGATGAAAATAGCTCCAGGGTTGTAAATATATAGAGCATTTTTCTTTAAACCTACAAGCTAGACTAAACCCAGAAAAATAATTAACTATAGATATCTAAGGAAACTTTGGAAGGTAAGGATCTTGATTTTATAATGCTTGAAATAATGGTGCGAAATTCAGTTTCCACCAATATAGCCACAAAAATTTAACTTTGCCCCAGATCTTCCAGATATTTGGAAGCTTCAAGTTAGCCTATTTTTGACATTTTTCTCACATTATTGAGATTAAGTGCTGGTAAGTGTAGCTCCTACAATTTTATTATTCAAACAATAAGTATAGGGCTTGAGATCAAGATGATCTTGATAAGGATTGGGATCCTGACAAGGCGGAGTTTGGGTTACATCCAAGAGAAATTTACATACTTCTAAAAGATACAGTGATTGAGGAAACAGTCCATACCAACTGGGTCGCAGCCCAAGAGATCTAGATAACCCAAGATGGTGTAGGCTTACATTTCTAACAATAGCACATTGGTAAAAAAAGATTTAGATCTAGATCAAGTTTGCCATCAATGTTCCTGTTATATCTAGACCTAGATCAACCAACCACAATTCAAACCTGGTCTGAATATGTAGAGATGACAGCAATTTGTGACGGATCCTTTGGCCCCCATTCTGCTGGCCAATTATCCAGAAGCTCGCTGACCCTAGCCACGACCTCTTGAGCTTCAGCATGGTTTAGGTAAGATGTACTGTCTTCGTTCTGGCTCTCCCTGCCCTAAACAAAAGATGAGTGATGCAAAATATAAAATAAGGTATAAAAAATACAACTTATAGTCACTTTCATTGATTTTTTTTGTACAATGAATATGTTAAAGAGCATACGATACTTAATTTGAAAGGTGAAATGCTTGCTGTTGCCCTCCTTTTTGTCAAATGATTAAATCAATCAACATAACCTAAAACTAATGGTAATCATTAATTTCCTTTGAGATTTCTTACGTCTCTCAATAAATTTCCAATAATATACAGATAAATATTTTTAACTCAAGGAATTATTTTCATAAGTGTTTTCAAGAATTTTACAAGCCGTAAAAAATTTGCCTTTTGCTTGATTCTAAAAACCATCAAGGTTTTCTGGAGCTCCAAGAGCCTTAACATTTATATAAAACTAATAGCCCCTTATAGCAGTGGGTAAAATAAAATTTTTTTAAAATTTCTCAAAATAGAGTATTAAAAAATTCAAGGCTAGAGATCAAGCGATCAAAAATCTACCTGGACAGCATAGAACATTAGTGGTGTAATGCCCATGACAGATGGTATTTTGCCATAGGCTTTTAGGCTGTCTGGTCCTCCATAAAATACACTGGAGATAAAGCGCAGAATTTCTGTCTTGGTGCGGTAGTTTATGCTCAAAAAGATGTTAAGTGGAGATTTCTGCATGAGGCAAGACCAAAAAAAAATGAATCATGAAAACGAAAAAGAGGATATAGATATGTTTAAGTCATGAAAAAGATAATCATTATATCTGAAGAAATTAAAACAAAGTGTGAAAGTAATGAAAAAAAATGAAAACCTGAATTTGACTTTTCAAACTGTCCTGCAACAGATTTATATTGTTTTTTTTTCAATTAACTATTAATTCCTTATCTAGTCCCTTGACACTCAGGGTGTCATTTCTTCACTTAAATTTCCTGCACTTTTCTTAAAAGCAATTTATCATTGTCTAAATTTCTGCTTTTCACAGCTACCTACCTGGCATCGGTCTGAGACAAGGTTGATCCCACAATTAGCAATGTTGTCATAATAATTGAAAAGCCTGACTAGGATAGACACCCCAAAGTTCTGTCTGCGAGCCTCCTGGGAGTATACAGTGGGACCAATCTGGTGGTGGTCGCCAGTTAAAACCACACATGTTTTGGTTGTTGCCAGTGATAGTGGCATTAAGATTTCACACTCCAAAGTCTGGTGAAAACAACAAAAGTTGAGACAATATTTCTATTAAGGCAATCGTAAAAAGCAAGAAATTTTATTGAAGACAGAAAACTAGAGCTGTTTTCATGAGAAGGCTAAGGCCTAAAATCTGACTGATAAAGTCAAAAAACTTAATTTTACTACCTACAAGCCTAAAGTTACATCTGACTAAAATTTTGCTCCCTACAAAAAAATAAACACTGTTGCTTCTATGTTCATAACAGTAATAGAGGGATGACTTTATAGCCAAATTTGATCAGTTCAGCACAAATGATGTTTCCATGGTTTTTGATGAACCTTTTAAACTTAGATCTACAACCCTAAGTTGGGCACAAATGATACAATTTACCCATCTTTTAAAATTTTGTTATCGATTTTCAACATTTAGAAGTCATTTTTGTACAATTATTACAACATGGGATCACACTGAATGACCTTCTTTTGTACTGACTTTGCTAGTCTTAATCCAAAATTTGCCATGAATAACAACCAGAGTAATTTAAAATTTAAGGTATCTAGGCCATTTTTTTTTTAAATTAAGTTAAAACCTTTTCATGAATATAGATCCTATGGATGAGCGAGTGGAGGAAATATTCTCATTATTTTGTCTTTTTTTTTTCTATTTAGGAAATAACCAAAGTAAAACTCCAAAGATGTTTTTTTTTTTGCAATCTGTGATAAATTTTTATAGATCTTGTTATGGAATAATGTATGTTAGATCAAGTTCCATATAAGAATGAATATTGCAGGATTTAAGCAGACAGCTAGTGATTTGCCACAGAAAAAGACATTCAGTTCATTCTTGCAAGATTTTTTTTTTGTTTCAATGGGTAAGAATTTGATATCTTTTTTCATCCTCTTATTTTTAATCAAAGCTCATAGCAAACAGGAAACGGGAAGAATGTGAAGATATGACATGCCAAATCTGTCACTGTTGACCAGGGCTACAGCACAAAGAAATTTATATGCGTTATGGTAATCATTTTCACAAACATACTGAAGTGATAATTATTTTTACCTCCCAGCAAATCAACAAAGCAAAATTTGTTTTTTTCCTATAGATGACAGCAGAAAATAGTTTGGAAACAAAAAAAATACTGATAAAGACTTCATCATTTTAAGATATAAGGGTAATTTAATTTGAAAAGTACAATATTATTTGAAAGTTTCTTAACATATTTAACTTTGCCAGAGTGCTTGCACTCTGTGCTGATTTCAGATTAATTTTTCAACATTCCTGAGGCGCATCAACATTCAAAGTTTCAAATTGATATCTAAACTTAAGCTTGCTTTTCGTCAGAAAAATACGGATAACTTAGACTATTTTTTGTTAGGCTTTTGCTTAATTTCAACAGGTACAACCACGTAAAGAAATGGGAAAAGGCAAAAAGAATAATGGTATGTGTAACGCATTGTGCTGTAATTTGATCTATTGCTATTGCTTCCCTCACCCTGCGTAGGTGCATAATTTTGGGTAACGTATCGACTAGATCTATGTACATTGTTTTATTCAGTTGCATAATGTTTGTATTTCAAGCCTAAGAACTTGGTCTTGTTTATTGAACACAGCCCGCACTTGCATGGCTTAGATTTTTCTGGAATCTTCAACCTAGTTCTAGCATGGTAATGATCTCGTCAATCTTTGTTTACCTTTGTTTTGATAGGTTGCTATTTTAGAGCGCATTACTCATCACATGTACCAAGAATATTCTCTTACAATTTATGTAATTCCTTTTCTAGATGATTCAACGAGATTTTGTATAAATAAGAGTCGAAATTATGTTCAGTCAGTCGACATCAAGTCAACCTACAGTGAATTTAACTTTTGAGTCTACCTACAGTGAGTTTGAGAGTTAACTTTTTGTGTACAGTGATTATAGAGTCAACGTCTTTTGTTGGATTAAAGAGTTTGCAACTTTTACTACCGGACTTCAGACTTATTTTCTACGGACGAGTCGAGTGACTGGCTGTATATATTTTCATACCCCTAGACAAACAGCGCCTAACAGATCACACCATCAAAATCTGTTCCACTATTTGATGATATGTAAGAAAGTTTGTGCTTTCTCCTTTTCCCAAATTCACCCTCAACAAGAATAATATCAATTCGTCAAACACACCCACCTGACCAGCCTCATCCACAAAAATGTGGGTAAAGCAGCCATGCATGTCAAGGCTAGAAAGAACTATTGAGTTCTCAACTGTTGTCAGCACCAGATGGCAGCTTGCAATTTCCTGTTTGCTTGGGACCTCAAACACTTTATTGTCTGTGGAGTAACAAAAGGCTAAGACCTCGTCAGGCACAGTATTCAGTCTCCTCTCCTTAGCATTCAGTCGCAGAATTCTCAGATTCTTGCCGCCGCCCTTCGTCACAAAAGCATGCAGATGTTTGGTGATGTACAAATCTGCAGCACTGTCCCAATAAATCAGAAAGAAAACATTCATATCAAGTGGATGGCCAACATTAAAGTTTACACTAAAAACATTGTGTGCCTATTTTAGTGCATGTGGTCCAATTGATCTGCAAAGAATCACATTTCTTTTCCCCTATTCCTTGTGCACTTAAGAAAACCTAGATTGTAAAGAGCTTCAATAAATTTAATTACATGTTAAATTTTACTCTCAGCTGATTATGCATTTTACCCGAGGTAATTAACTTTTGTGTGGTTAAGGGGGTTCCTACACTGAAAATGCTAAAATCTAAAATACCATTCTAATTAACTTGTTAGACCCTCACATCAAATAATTATGGCTAAACTTGAAATATTATGGTAAAAATTTGACTTGGAAAGCATAAATTTTGTTTTTATTGTCTAAAAGGGGTCCCGGAATACAAAAAATCGACCTTAAGGGTACCATAAACTAGAATTGAAAAATCTCAACCAGGAAAGCTGCCAGAGACTTGAAAATTGACAAGCAAGTACAGATTATGTATATAAACAATCATACAGACCAGAATTTTGATATCTTAATATTTACTTGAGTTATCATGTTTTAGATAAACTGCATTTTGCGAAATGCAAAAAAATGAAATTTTGTGATAAAATTGAAAGAAAAAAAGGAAAAAGAAAAAAAGTAAAGTAAAAAGAGCTAAACCCTTCTGTATGATTATAGAGACACAATAGTAGAAGATGTGTGCAAAGTTTCAGATCATTCTACAGGGTAGTTTTTGAGAAACTTCATTTTAAATGAGTGCTGGGTATGCAAAAATGCGATTTTGAGAAAACTCAAAAAAAGTGTTTCAAAATGCCATAACTTCAATATTTATCAAAATAAACTCTAAAAACCTGTAAAATTAAGCTGCCCAACATCCTTATCAATTAAAAAATAAAGAACAATACAAATTTAAGCTATTTTATTGATTTATTTGGGTATATGATGCATAGAGGTATTCGCAATGGCAATTTCAGTCCGTCCGCTGAATCAGAAAAAAATTCATTAAAAAAAAAATAATGACAGTAGGGTCCTAAAATTTTTTGCAGTGTTTTTCTGTGATGTTACCTGTCTAATACACAATTTATCTTCAATATAATTAAACTGTGGATTTTTTAAAAAAAATTTTGTAAAATGGAAATTATAGAAGAGATAAGCGTCAATACGCAGAACCGAGATAAGATGACCAAACAAAATTTGATACACAAGTGATAAACAATATCTAATAAAATTGAAGAGAGAGAAAAAAGACCAAATCAAGGTTAGTGATTCATTTCACTATAAGGTTAGTAGGCTGCAATTGTTACCAATGTTAGTCACAAATTTTTTTTTTTTTTTTTTTTTTTTTTGTGAACTGCATGTTTTTGTCACGTGTGTTATTTGTTAGTTACAAATTAATGTGAACTAAAAAGATTTTATCTGTGGAAAAAAATTAAACTTTGATCAAAAGATATGGGCTAAGCATAATCCACTTGACCATAAGTTGCGGTGACGAGTGATTTTAGAAGCCACCTGGTACATACTGCGGACCACCCTCCTCAGACTCCAGCCTCTGCTCCTCTGCTGCCATAGCATTGCGGATGATGGTACGGCGGCGCTTGGCGTTGTCAGACGAAGCCTTCTCTGCCAACCATTCCTGTCACAAGCGACAGCTCGCCTGTTCATGTCGTAGCTGTGATCCTCAAGTAAAATCCACGACATGGAACTGCCGACATCCTCTTTGCAGGAGGTGCACAAGACTGTTAGCTTCTGCACAAATCCCAGGTTCTGGGACTTCCTCTTCTCTATTTGTAGACTGCTATGATGGCACAGAGGACATGCCAAAGGCGCTATCAGGTGTCTAAGAAGACTGAAGTACACTATCAGACACCCTTCATCATTTGTTGTTGACCCCTCATCAGCAAACACAGAAAGCTTGCGCTTAGAGGCTGATATCTGAACAGGTATCATCTCCTCTAAGGATTCGCAGGGCTCCAGTTGTGGCTCTTCAACTGGAACAGGTGGTTCTTCCTCTGGTAGAGTTGGCTCTGGCAAAGGAGGGACACCATTTCCATTTCCAACTCGAGTGCGTGCAAGAGCAAGCTGCTGCTCATCTTAGGAGGCATGACTGGAAGGAAATTAAAAAAAAAATTGCCTTTGAATTTGACAAATGAACGTACAAAAAATCGTTCATCATTGCAACTTTGAAAATGGTATAATACTTGTACTAAGAGGGTGAAGACAATCTTCATGTACACAAGATAATAGGAAACAAAAAATATTCATGAGCCTTATAAATATGGTTCTAATTTATTTTACACAGATGTCATAAAACGATCCGTATTTTTACCTAAAATCTGATTCACAATCTATATTTTATGTACAGACGTAGATCTAGATATCTAGATCTAGATGCAGTTATACTCATAGCTCAACTAGATCTAGACTAGATCTCGATCTAGAATCTAGGTATCTAGTAGATCTACTAGTGTTTTCTTTCCAGTGACGTCAATGTCGAATGCCAGTCCTTTTTTTTTTACGAGGAACTATCGAAATATTATCTAAGTACAATTGTTGGGATGTCAGCGTTAGATATCTAGACCAGACCGTAATTCAAAGCACTATCCTAGCTTAGGCTAGATTAGTAAAAATCTACTTTTAGTGATCAATCTAATCTAGATTCTAGACTAGATCTACATCTAGATTCGTTAGATCATACACTGCCATTATCAAACTCTAATAAAAAAAAATACATGTACATCTACTAGTACAAAAATACTTACCTTAAAACGTTAAAAAATTGATGAAAGCAAATGCTTTTGAAACCAATGAATTGAATTCTCCGAGAAAACACGTTTCATGAAAGTGAAATCATCAACAAAGCCGAAACAGCTGATCGAGAATAAGTCAGTTACTAGCGAGTTGTGCAAAAACAATTTGGAAGGCCAAAAAAAGAGGCTAAAAGCATCTGCCGATGATATTATTCAAATTTAACACGGAAATGTGCAAAGTTAAATGATTTAAGTACTTTAAAATATCATTATTGTTATTTGAAGTATTAAAAAGTAAATTAATATGAATAAGACTCGACGTCAATTACACTATGGCTACAAATAAATTTGATCGTAAAAAACGTAACATGACATACGAAACTGTCGATAGTCCTTTTCCACAGCACTGCGCATGCGCATGATGTTATAGGTCAAGATGGCAGTTATTGTTTTTGATAGCAACCAATCAAAAACGTGCTTGGGTGTCTTGTTTGAATAAAAATAGCGCAAACCTTTATAAACAATGACGTACGGCGTTACTGTCAAAGAACAGCCGAGGTCGTGACCTTTCCAACGATACCAAATAGTCTAGGGTTTTGAATCTCGAACCGGGTTGTAGGAACCCTTGAATTTTTAGTTTTCGTGAAGATTTTCTGACTTTTCTTGGCGTTTTTGGGTGGGTGGTGGCCTCATAAAATGCGTTTTTTTACAATGTTAGACACGTTTTCTTGAGTTAGACCTTTGCAAAGTGCATTTCAGATGATTTCTAGTTGTAAAAATGGGTAAAATTGAAAATTCGATACTGGGTCGCCAAATCGAGTCTCAGACAGCCTCCTACACCCGCGATAGGCCTTAATGCCTCGTACCTGTTAGATTGTGTACAAATCAAAATTCGACAATCTTCCCTTCGTTCTCTCAGCAACGTCATGGTGGCTTGAGCCAATGTTTCAGTTTTGCCTGTACCAAATGGACCATACATAATAAAGGGAGGAGTGTAGCCCTCTCTCTGTACTACAATGTGTCTGACTGCAATCATTTGATCCTCATTTAGAACACTTGATCTGAAAGGAAAACAAAAACTTGTGAAAAGCAACTTGATGGTTTCTTGTGAAATTTCACTGCATTATCCAGATAGGATGGCAATTCATCTTTGCATGAATGTGAGAAACAAACTTGTGGAATGTAAAACTGCCATAGTAGTTTTTTTCTAATTTTCTAGATTGCAAGTCCAATGTGGAGATTTTATGGGCCTCTAGATAAATATTTTGAAAGATATAACATCCAACCTGATTTTCGAAAGGGCATTGAGCTCATTGATGTCTGGTTTAAACTTGACCACATCTGGAAAGACCACATCAGTGCTGTGCATCGAGTCTAGGGCATAGTGCATGCGGCAGAAAAAGCGCCTGTCCATCTGGAACTGAAGCTCCATTTGAACAGTCTGACCCTGACTCACACCCAGCGCTCTAGATGTTTCTGCGTTAATCACAAGGTAGACATATTCTTTGCCACGACCGTCATAACCATAGTTGCTCTCTCCAACGAGGCTTGCTTCATATACCTGTACAGCAGCAAAGTGTACACATATTATCACTTTGAATACTGACTCAACTAACAAAAAATGGTTGAATCTCAGTAAAATATCATTTATTTTGTCATTAAATGTTTCTAAAGGTCATAAGAGAGGCAAATCATTCAAAAATCTGAACTTTCAAAATACCACATAATTTTACTTCATATATTTCATGTTACCTGATATAGATTTGTAATCATTAGTAAAGATACACACTCTGTTTGAAGCTGATCCAGCCCTCGCAAGCAGGGCAGTGCGAACACTTGAGAGAACAAGTTTTCCAGCAAGTGTGTCCTGGGTCAAGTTTTCTGCCAAGTTCACTTTGATGAACATATCGCCATTGGTTCCAATCAAAAACATTCCTGGCTCTTGCAGAGTTTTAGAGAAAGTCACATCACATGACAAATTGTAGCTGAAATTTAAATAGTGGGTGCTTACTTTACACAGTAGCATAAAATAAAATAAAGATCAAAAGATATTTTTTCCATACACCTTGCACCATGGTCTGACAAGTAAATATGTTGCAAGACATGCTTAAATAAACAATGGAGTTCATAGATTGCTCCATGAGTTTTATGAAGTTATCCAGTTTTTGACGTCTTATTTCTTCAAAGTCCTTTAAATAAAATATGGCAAGATTATAATCACATATAGACCATCTTCACCAAACAATCCTCAATTTTGTTATTATAGGAAAATAAGTTCTTGCAGCATTAATATCAATGTATGCAATGACTTCACAGTCCCATTCAATCTTTTGTAATACGACAATATGTGCAGTGGTTCTAGAGACATAAAAATAAGCTATGCTACCAAAGAAAAAAGAAGGCCCTAGAGATGACAGAAAAGATACCGTTAATTACTGCAATCATCATGTAAATATTATACTTTTACTTGACATAATGTGTGCAAGTTAAGACCAACGATGCCAGAAACCTATCAATGTCTTGAAGAGTCCTTTCCCTCAATTTTCAAAATTTTTAATGAGCTATTACATTATCATACTCTGCATTACTGTGAGGGAGAAGAAACACATGATACTTGAATCTTAACCCTTTGCTGTGTAAACTGGCCAAATCCGGCCTAAAATGGAACTGAGCCTTCTGTTTAAACGGCCAAAAGCGGCCGTGCTATACATATTGGGCTTCGGGTTAAGCCGGCCAAACCCGGCCTTGACATTTCCCTTTGTTTGAGGGTTCTATTTTGGACGAAAGCGGGGGTGAATCCCAACTGAAAATAGAAAATTACAACATTCTAAATATAGTTGAATACCTTCGACCCAGAATAACGCAGGATTCCCTGACATAGAAAGCTCGGGGAAGCCCTAACACTGAGTCTTGCTAAGTTTGTTCTGACTAGCTCTACACATAGCTTTTCTTGCTCTGACTTTGTGACTTTCTTTTATCTTTGATTGACCATGGAAACTCCAGATAGCGACACTGAGCTAGACTTTGAGTCTAATGTTGATACCAGCTCTGATCCTTAATTGAAAGAGTATAACTAAGTTGGGGCGAAAATATCTAGAGTCTAGATCTAGGTCTAGATTCTAGATCTAGACTCCAGTTCCAGAGAATCTAGAATCTTGGCTAGATACTAAGTCTGGAGGAATGCAATGCTTGGACAACTTATGAAACAGCAGAAATAAAGTAAAGTTAAACTAGTTAAAAACTTAATTTTAAACTGCAAACGAGAGATCGATTCGATGTTTCATATTGTTACAGTTGTATACCTATCTTTGCCTATGTTCACATCCCAATTCTGGTCCTACATAGCCTAGCTTAGTTTTGCTCACTTAGAACAAAAAAAAAAAAAACGAATCTTAGATTCTACATCTAGATCTAGATAGATATGAATAGATGGAAGATCAAGAATATTTTGGTTTGCAAAGAATGATGATGGAAGCTAGATTTATGTATTTCGGGTATGACATTATTTTCAGTTTCGTGAGCTAGTGTCCTAAAAAATTATGCTGTGTTCTAAAAAAAAAACCCAGGTTGATCTTATGTTTATAATGTATGTCACTGTGATTGTGAATAAGATTTACATAGATTTTTTATCGCTTTTAGCTTCTGCTCAGTGCTATCTCTTATGAAGTTTATTTTGTAGGCCTAGGCTGTTTAGTGTTTATGAAAGTCATGTTTTGGATTATGAAAACAAAGACTAAGAAAAGTTAGTTGGACTATTCCTTTTTTATTTACAATGTCTAGGTGTCTTTTTTTCCTCTTGAATTTGTGTCACTCTGTACAGTCTCTTGATTTTTTTTTTGTCATCCTAGTGAATCTGCATGCAAGGGATTCAAATGAAAATGAAGAAAAATGTTAAAAAAAAAAATACAAAAGCGTACTGAAAACTCTTCAAAACCAGTTTCATAATTAAGCACATTCAATGTTGTGCAAATTATTAAAATTTCATCAATAGTGGCCTAACTACATATTATTTTGTAGAGCCCTCATTTGACCAAAAAATGTACACAAACAAGGGTGTCCCTGTTACCAGGAAGCTAAATTTAGCATTCAAAATGGCCACCGCATGTTGTACACAGCAAAGGGTTAAAGAAAGGTTAAAAAAATTTGTTAGAGCATTTATAAAAAAAAAAGGAGTAGATCGCTTTTAACATCACATATAGATAAGTTGCTTACAAGACTTGCAACCCTACAACGGTGGATCAAAACAACAAGTAAGTTCTACAGATATAGATATAAAGAAGACTGTCCTTTTCACTAGAAAACACATCAGAAATAAAAATTATTAAAAGAATATGTTTAGTGCTAAATAGTTATTGCTTTTGCTGATTATTTTGTACAATCTACATACTGAAAGGTATTTTCAGGTCTTTTCTAAAAAAAAACTAAGCATTTGTCAAGCAGAGAAACATTGAAGCTATGAGGTTTTGAGCCAGCATAGTCATGATCCTATAAATCTTAATGCATATTCTTTACCACCTAACGACAGGCATTCTGTCTGGAGCTGAAATAACATGAGAACCCAAAAATTGCAGGCATAGTATTAACTGACCACTAGGGTGTTGGAGGAACAGGAGAAGCCAACAATATCAGCTGATAGAAATAACAATTCTTAAGTGCAAAATTATTTGCATTCATTGAGTCAAATTTCTTGACTTTTTAATAATCAGCTTCAAGTTGGCGAAGAGGAGGCATGAACAAGACAGTGTCCAAAATATATAACTTGCTCACTCTTTGCATAGCTTTCTATTTGCCTTTGATTATTGTTTGAAAGGTGTAGTTGGGGAAGAGGAGGCATGATCAAGACAGTGTCCAAAGAAAATAATTTTCTCAGTCTTTGTTTGGCCTTCTATCGGTCTTTGACTATTGTTTGAAAGATGCTAACCAACACATAGTGGCATTGATTTGTTTTTAAGTAAGAAGCTATTTCCCAAAATCAAATTCTTTTTTATGAAATTGCTTCTTTGCCAATGAGTGCATCTAAGTCACCTGATTAAAAATTGTCCATAAATATGAATGCAGAAAAAAAGTATGCCTACAATTTTGCAAAGACAATGATTTATTTAGATATCTTAATTTTGATAGTAAAGCTCCATAATTTAGCTTTTTTCCAATAATCCAACAAATGCCTATAGTCCCCCTGACATATATGCAATAACACTGCTGTCTTGAATCTGCCAGTCATTGACCTCTGCCTCACAATGCACCAGATATAAATGGGAGAGTTTACATGCAACTCCAGAGAGTAACTTTAGGTTCTTATTCTCTCTTTAATTGTCTATGATCGAATGATCTCACATTTGCACAGTACTCATGTAAAAAATTCATTCCTAAATCCAAAACTGAGGTGACAATATAAGTCTCTATCTTTTCAGTACCAAATTTCCTGATTTTCTGGTTTATCTCCAATTCTTCCAGTCTTTTCACTTTCTGATATATCTCCTATCTTCACACAAGTAGAAAAGTTCCAAACCTACCAGTCTACTACCAGTATGTAAATTGGTAATCCTTATAAAATTCATTCTTCCCTTCAAGGGTTATTCATTAAAAATATATTTATCAAGGACATGAAAAGCATGGGTAAAAAAACAAAAGGAAGGCTATAGTATAGAGGAAAGAGGATGGACCTCTGACTTAACGGTAGATGTTTAGTCAACTTTTACAAAAGGGCGTACACTGTTGTGTTGGATTTGTGAAAGCCTTTCAAGATGGGTTTGCATAAGGCTGCATAATTCTATGCTATGATCCTCTCTGTTGTTTGTCCTGTATAGTTATCTTAAATATTTTTACCTTTCTTTCTTCAAGATAGGACTGAAACTAAAACAAAACAAAAAATTGTGATTTGTCCAGCCTCTATACCTACTGGGTGTGACAGCAGCAGCATTTCCCTGCTAAAAGCAGGAGAGAGTGTCGATTTAATTGGTATACGTTAGCAGCAGACAGTCAAGTGTTGCCACATATTCCTGTGCCTATCACTGGAAGTTTCCAGAGGCCACAACACTCTCCTACTTATTTTCATTAAATGCCTTTGATCTGTCTCTTTTCTGACCTACCTATAACCTTATATTTGTTACATGTTCTCATTCTCCATCCTACAGCTTGTATGTAAACTCTCCATACTTGTTTGAAGTATCATAGATCTCTCCTATTTGTCAAGCCCCTAACCTACAAAAACCTCAACCACTAGCCCTCTCCTTGCCAGTATCTTCTCCTTGATAATTTCCAAAACAATGCTGTATGTCCCCTTCAGTAGCAAGCCCTATCTATAAATTCTTTATTTATCATGTATCACCATAGCCTTTCACATTAAAATCTCCCACCGTTGCCTTTCCTCCTCGCAAATCCTCTCCTCTCTCCACTTGGCTGTAATACCTGGAGATAATTGCTTGTCTTGTGATCTCCTCCAGCTCAAGAAGGCCATGCATCTTGTGGATGTAATTATGTTGGTTCAACTCTGTCAGTCTGTGAGCTGTCACCACATCCTCAGATGCCGAAGGTTCTTTGTACCTACACCACAGAAAAAAGGAAATATTTACATTTGGAAAATAATATTCTCAAAATTGAAATTTAGGCAAAAGGTGAAGCAGTGATTTAAGCTTCGTTTCCAAATGCCAACCCAACAGCAGCCAGGCTCACTCAAAACTTAAAGGATGCTGATATCATGGTAGTAAAACTCAGCCTCAGGAATTTTATGGAGCAAAACTTTAATAAGTTGTGTTTATATCTAATTTATCTTAAACTAATTTAAATTCCCTTAACTCAACGATCTTTCCAATTCTCAAACAATTGTTAAACTTAAGTTTTTGCTACATTTTTTGCACACACATCATAATTGTAGTTCTTCAAATAACATATTGTTCTGTTCTGATTTCTTGCTCATCCTCTTAAAACTCAAAGCTCTTTACAAAATGAGTGTCGAATCAACTTCTCTGATTATGTATCCATGTCAATAGGCCAGTAGTGTAAGCATACATAATCACATTTGTATTTTTGTAAAAAGTATATAAAGTGGTGAAATATCAAGCAGTGGCACTGGGAACACTTTACCTGTTCAGTAACTGCTTTGTGAAGTGATCAAGGATAAGATCACTGCCAGCCTGCACTATCTCCCTGTTTTGGCTTGTCCAACGGTCAAAGTCCAATTCTTCCCTCAGTTCTCTCACCTGGTCGTAAAAAAAACAAAAACAATTAAAAAGATAAGAATTACCTTTTCAAATGTATTAACTCATATTCACTCAAAAATACTCTTCAAATTATTCAATTTTTATTTTGTTCACCATTTCTGAAACTGAGCAGCAACTAGTGAAAGGTTTAAATAATTCTGGCAAAAAAAATTGTCCTTACATTATTAGCTTCAATTTCTCATGTTCTATCCCCTTGCATGAGATAATTATCGCTCTTCTAATATAAGCTACAAGATTTTTAAGTTTATTTTTGCATTTAGATAGAAAGTTTTAAAAAAAAACAATAAAAGAATTTTGATAAGGCAAAATCTCAATTAAGAGATTATCACAGAGGCATTTCCACATGTCATGATTTTCATACACAGAAGACCACATACTCTGTCATGCTGCAACTGATCGCCAATCTCCACTGAGAGTTTCTTCCTCAACACTGGTCGAAATCCAAAATCAAAAACAACCCACTGACTGAAGGAACCAAATATGCCTCCATTGAAATGAACCTGACAAAAATATGAAAAATCAAAAGGAAAAGGATTTACATTTTTGAAGAGAAAGAAATCAGAAGGCGCAGAAGATATATAAAAAATTAATCAAACTAATCAATTTTTCCTTCTCAAATTCCTGATCAATCCCAGCATTTTCGGTCCTGTCTTCTACTTGTAAATTCAGCATACTGTATCCTTCAACCATTGGATACTAGTTTTTCATCAATGCCAGTAATATATTGTATTGATAAGATTTAGTTTTCTCTTTTATTGAAAGAATACATTTGTGCCATTCATTAAGTATATTCTTGATGGCTCTACCATTTTATTGACTCTCATTTTCATGATCATCAAATACAGTAATCCTGCGACTACGAATTTTTACAGCTCTAAATTTCACTTCTGACAAGTAGATTAATTTGCTATTCTATGAAAAGTACTTCTAATGATACAACTAAGAGCTTTTGAAGAATATTGGTGTATTTGAGTATACTGTATCTCTCTAATCTCTTTTTAGACCCCGTTCCTTTTTCAACTGCACGATTTGTTGTGCACATGGATAAAACGAGCTTCATTTTCATTTAAAATGCAAGTTTTATGAGATTCAATGTCCGTGAGATAAAAAGCTTGGTAAGATAATATTGGAATCTACGGGAAACTCTAAAATATCTCTTCAAAGGTTATCTTCTTTTTGTTTTTTATTTTCCATTTTTCCATGCCCGAGACAAAGTCTTGACAAAGAAGTTGATAATACTCAAGAACTGAAGTGGCATTTAGAATTGTGTTAACAATATTGCTAACTGACTGCACATAAGTTGTGATCCTATATTAAACCATGAAATAAAAGGAAGAAGGCTAAAAGCAAGCCACTCACAGCAATTTTGTAGCAAGGTCTTCCTTTAACATCAACCTCTAAAAAAACATCACCTGAGGCCATTTGATGATGGCCCCCTGTGCTGCTCAGCAATTTAAAGTGAAGACGATCTTTATTGTGAAGAAGGGCCACCTTTTCCAGACTTTTCTGAGGACAGAAATCATCATTGCAGATGATGTAACACAACTAAAATGTCAATAATGATGTGATGAGAAAGAAGATGATCACCTTCATTGATTTTAAAAATAATTATATCTTAATTAACTATAAAAAATTTTCACGGCAGTATCTTGAGAAATGTTTTGAAGCATTAAGTTTACCTGTGAGTGGATTTCATACGTCCAAGTAAAAATATCATTTTTCTCTATCCTGTACAAAATTTCAGGCTCATTACATGTGATGTGAACACCAGGAATGTTGTCGGAAATCTGAGAATAATTTGAAAAAAAAATCGGGAGAGAAAATAATACACTGCAACAGATTTGATATAGACCATATCTTTTGAAAAAAAATTCAACTATCATCAATATTTCAAAAGTATATGTATTTCTGTCCCTCAGTCCTACAAAACAGATTTGTTACATTTGCTATTTAAGGATCAGTTAAGATACTGCAGAGCTAACAACATGAAAATACAAGATTTAGGGGACTATAGTTGAAAAGAAAAAAAGGAAAATTAACGAATAATAAGTGAAATAATGTTTCCTTCAAAAGCAATTTTTTTAAACTACAGATTACTCAAAGTCTTCTTCTTCCATACCACATTCACACTGTCTCCTTGGCTGTGATACTCATCCAACAAAGACTCAGTGTATGAGGACATGTTGCGATCACGCGCCACAGTACGTTTCATCTGGCGCCACTCAAACCTCTCCCTCCATTCGTCAAGTTCCTCTAGACTGTGGGCATGGTTACACATGTTATACATGTCTGGGACGTAAGAGTACTGGCATGACTTGTTGTGTAAATGCCTGGAGAAATGTTGAAAATTTTCTGTTCATAACCTCTACACATCAAATAAAATAAATAAGTTATTTGATAAAATTGAATCTTTAAAAAACAAAAAACCCTTGCAACGTCACTTTTCCAACTGACTCAGGAGTGCACTGTTATGCCAGACTATTTAGCCCCAAGATAACAAGTCTAGCCAAGAAAGAAAATGGAGAAGCCAGGCTTGAAATTAAGTCTGTGTAATCTCCTTTCTCTGAAAAGTCCTTACTTAAACAATATACTTACATATACAGTCGTAACAAGAGGATTGAAAATCCATCTCTTACAGGCAATAACTTAAATGATGATTTGCAACAGAAATGAATGCCAAGTAGTTTGAAGAGAAAATTTGTAAGATCAGCATTTTAATGTAGGTCAATCTTTGAAGGGTGCCTCTATATTAACAAGACGAGTGATAAGGGCAAAGAGATACCTAAGAAAACTACATAAATCACAACAACAAAAAACAACTCCAAAATAAAATCTTCGTTCAAATACACTGCTGCTCACTTGGCACAGAGGTCCAGGTTACTGCCCTGTCCCCAAGGAGGCTGTCGGAAGTTCCACTGGTGCTCACGGTCAGAGTTGACATTATTAATGTGTCTCTCACTCATGCAATGCTGATCCCATTGCAAGTCACTGTTGCAGCTGATTCCACAGTACTGGCAGTAATGCTCATGGATGTGAAGGTCACCAGGTGCAATGATCTGGTTCAATGATTTCACATTTGACTGCGGTGTTGCAGCAACACTGATCACAGACTCTCCCTTGTCTATCTTCCTTGTCTTTTGTTTCTGAGCTTCTTTGCACAGGTCACACACCTCTCTTAAGGTATTCACTGTTCAAAATAAATATCACGCCAGGAAAAGTTGAGTATGAAAGCACGGGTGTTAAATGGCCTGAGTTGATTGGCCTGCGAGGCTAAGAGCTAAAAGGAATTGTTTTTTTATGTGCCTAATTTAAGAATCTAACAATCCATTTCACATGATTTTAATTTTTAAAAACTTACTTTTTATTGAGAATGATTAATTTTCTTTTGAGCTGAGAAAAAATAAGAAAGAGAGAGAAGGCAAGAAAGAATGAAAGCACTGTCTGGTCCTATTGAAGAACAGAGAAGAAAGAGGATGATAAGGATATAGCACAGAGAAGGAGTTGTTTCATTTGATCGTAGATTGATTTTATGAATCTACTCCCATTTTAGTTGTGATGAGGGAAAAAATTAGACCATAAGTTTGGTAATATTGTCACAAGTAAAGAAACAACACAAGCAAGTGACAAATCTAATAGAGAGACAAAAAAGGAGAGTTGAGGGTGTTACGTCGAACCGCATCAATTGGCCTTGTATGAGTTAGCTAAGTTAACCTGTAATCCTCGTAAGATCATATGCCTTCAGCTGTATATTTCAAACTAGAAAAGTAAGTCTCGCTAACAACATGTGTCATGCCCCTGCGCAATTTATCTAATTTAATAATAAGGGAAGTTAGCTAGTTTTGCAAAAAATTCCAATCCATATTAGTTATCTTTAAAGGCTCTTTTATCATGTAAGTGTGAATGAATGGTAAGCTATAAAGTCCTGCAAGGCAGTGCACATCTAGGCACCTTTTCTTTTAAATTGCTTAGCCTTATAATGTACATTTAGAAGGGCCTTTAAATAGATTGGGAAAGTAGTTGTTTTCCAGTATTCTATGTCTCGATGACCTGCATCATTCGGCAACATCGAACTTAAAGGTAAAAATGCCTTTAAGTAGATTGACTACAAACGACAGATTTTCCCTTTTGATTCACTTTTATTTTTTCACATTGCACTATTCTCTGGTCCTACGTGGAGAGACCATAATGAGTTGACTTTAACCATTGCACAAATACAAAAACAAAATGGAACTGTACAAAGGGGTTGATATTAGGAAAGAACTTTTCTTAAGCAAGTTGACATAAAGTGGAAACCCACTGTATTTCTTTTTGAGGATGAAATAAAGAATGAATACATCATGTAGATTATTGGATCAAGTACACTATTGCAACAATAAATATTTAGACCTATATTTACTTGAGATTTTTAAAAAAAGATTTATAGCTATCTTGAGTTGGACCTAGTCTAGAAGAGAAAAGTAGAAGAATTATGGTCCTATCCACAAAATACTATGTAACATCAGTTACTGTAATGCAAATCAGTCCCCTAAAGATATACAAAGTAAAGAGATCAAGAATGTTATCTAATCCATGACAACCCTTGATTATTTCCTACTTCCTCAGAATCATAGGAGTAAATTTTTCTATTACTTACATAAAAATTTCCCTTTTATAAGCGTTATTGTATCATGTATCAAATTCAACAGCTTAGCTATGTTAGCAATGGATTCAATAGGAGCAGCCATGTTGTTCCACTTTTTTCTGAACCAGCCAAAAAAAAAATTAAGAATCATTGCAAAAAATATTCAAATATATTTATATATGTTTGTACCTTTTCATTTAGATCTAAATCTTTTTAGATTCAAAAATAAAGTTTAAAGTTTATCGGGAGACAAAAGAGAAAATTCACAAGAAAATTTTGTAATTCTAATCCTTTGAGAGCTCCTTTGCTTTGAGGAATTCGATATGAGGTTGGCTCTAAAATAATACATGCATAATAAGTAAACATTGTAAATATTTACATTATTGATAGTTTTGTCAAGTGCATCAGAGCATAAATTTTTATATGGTGAGGTATTTATTTCTAATATAACACAGCCTTGAAGAAACACAAAATTTTCCTTTAAAAAAGTTAAAGGATCGAGTCCATTTGCATTAAAAAAAAATTTAGATGGTTTTATGAAATTCCCTTGGTCTCATCATTAAATTACAGAATTAAATTATTTGCAGGGTGAAAATTATCATCAAATGAAAAATAAAATGTACATTGGTTCATGTAAAATAAAAATATTTATAGATCAGCCTTATTTGACTATAAAAAATCTATATTTCTTGGTTGAAAAGTGTAAAATTGACTTTAAATAATAATCTGATGTCACAATCATCTTTTCATTATTATAATCAATAAATTGTTTTGATAAAATTAGTTTTATCATTACTGTTAATATCTTTCACAGTAAGCTATAAGTTAAAAGTCAATAACACAAAATTGCAGACTTCTCACCACCATTCCTGAGCATCCAGTTCCAGACCTCCAGCTCCTCTTGGCCGTGAGGATGATTGCAGACGCGGCGAGTACATTTAGGATGATACTCGCACAGAATAAGCTTCATCCCTACACACAGCACTGAAGGAAGGCTCCGTATCTCTTTCACAGCGGGCAGCGCCACAAATGCACTATTCAACTGGAGGTAAATAAAAATGTGATGAATAAAACAAACTTTCAGAATTAAAAAAAAGCATGCAAAACAGAACTAAAAGAATTGCTCTATTGGGCTTTCAATCCTAAAACCATATAAAGTATATTGTTACCCTACATTATTATGGCATCAATTATCTAAACATATACTATTCAGAGGGCAAAAAAACAAATACAATTTATAGGGATAAAAAAAAAGTCTTAGTGTACTATTTTTAAATTTTTTTAATCTCATACTTGAGACATTTGAATATACTGAAAGGTTTTAATTTGACATCAGCAAAAGCTGAAACAGTCACACCCATCTTCGTCCTGACCTTGAAGTTACTGTGACCACGAATACATTTGTCCTTGCCCTTATCCTCCTCCGACCTCTGACCCTTCCCCCAGCAAGTGCGGCAGTACTCTGTGACAGTCACAGAAGGAATGTTGATAGGTTTAAAGCTGGCTTGCCCTTGACTCTGACCTTGACCCTGCCAAGCTGGACCTGCCTGCTGAGGCAAATGCACTCTGGGAGCCTCACCACTGCTGGGATGTGCTGATGGGGGAGCACTCTGAACGGAAGGCAATAAGGGTAGAGGATTTTCAAAAATGACCATTACCACATCAAAATGTTCAAAGACAAAGAACAAGAAA
Organism: Elysia crispata; assembly: GCA_033675545.1. Classification (NCBI taxonomy): domain Eukaryota; kingdom Metazoa; phylum Mollusca; class Gastropoda; family Plakobranchidae; genus Elysia; species Elysia crispata. The sequence continues at coordinate 439,720 of JAWDGP010006494.1, forward strand.
AAAGAAAAATTTTAAAAATGAAGGCTTAATGATTACACTTATCTCTCTTTTGCATGTGAAAACTTGAAATTGCCCTAAGAAAACGTTGCACATTTTTTTTTCTTTATAAAAAATATATTAAAGAAAGGAAGATTCACTTTGCCATTAATATATTAGGGAATTTTGGACATATGGTGGACTGAATCTGTCTTTTCTCCATTTATAGCTACCTTAATACATTAAAACTTTTTTGAAAAGAAATAAAAAATGTGTCTTTAGATTAGTGCTTAGAGTATGTCATGAAAACTCCCGCAGTTTGAAATGGGAATAGTGTTTCTTACTGCTGTCTTATTACTTTTTCTTTCTTCACTATTCCACAAAAATAAATTTTAAAAAAGCTGAGTTTTCCTTTATCAATGAAAAATGTAGCAATTTAGAGAAAAAATGAGGCTCAGATATATTCATCAGTATTATTTTTAGGCAGTCAAATGTGCTTGCCCAAAAACTGAAAACCCTGTTTGTGGCATCTGATCTATTAGAACTGGCATTGAGAGAAAATCTCGTTTTACTTTAATACCATGGTTTGTTTGGCTGTGAACAAGCTTGCACTTTGCTGGACTAGCTCATCACGTGAAATCTTGGTGTCCCTTTCAAGCATCCAAACAGCTTTCTCCACTTGGCTGTGAGCATAACGGCACCTGGAGAAACAAACATGAGGACATTTTACAAAGATTGCCTTTTCCATTTGCTACGAACAAACTTTCATAGTTTCTGAGTATTGACCTTGCATCACAAGTAAAGACATGTTTGTTTTGTGACTTTTAGACATTCAGCAGGTCAATAGCTTGATATTGCACTGCAAAATATTTTAACATTTCACAAAACACATATTTACAAGCACTCAGAACATCATATTCCAGGATTCAAAATACATATTCAGATATGTGAGGCAACCTGACAAGTCATCCAGTATGCACTTTCAGTTATAGTCGCACTATAGAGTGCATGTGTTTATGAGAAAAAAAGCAGTTTTAATTTTGTTGATATTTTAATTAGAATCAGAGTCATTGCCATCTGAAGACATTCATTGCCAAAAAGGAGGAACATAGAAAAATCACATTTAAAGTTATCTTTCTTTTTTGCATACTTTCAGTGTTTTTTCTCATTAAAAAAACCACTATTATTAGTCCATTATTACTGCATTCTCAATACAACTACAAGCATAAAAAGCATCAGGAGATGTTTCAACTCTTCGAAAAAACATGGGATGTTGCAGTAAAATGAAAGTGAAAAACATGAAAATTTACAATTACTTTTCCCCATTAAACATATGTCAATCATATTAGCCCTTTAGTATCTTCATCAATTTCTTTTGCAATTCTTTTGTAAAATTGTCAGAGATTACTGATGTAATCATATTGTCAAAGACTAAATCTTGCATTCCTATGCCACTAACTGATTAAGAAGCTTAACGTATCTGAACAGCATCTGCTATTTTGTTGATTACGCTCACATTAGCAATGAAATTTTTATAAAAAATCTTTTAAAAAAGTTAAAGGTAATAAAATATAGGAGCTTTAATAAATGAACTCTTGAAAAAGTTATCTGTGAAGAGAATTTAAGAAACAGATGACTTGTATACAATGAATGGATGTAGGATAAAAAAGTAGGTGTGAAATGTCACAGATAAATCTTGTTGACCATTTGTGTGCACTTCTTCCTACTGGAATAATTCAATCTGTATTCATGCTCATTCAGCTTGAAGAGATTCAGCAGGAATGAACTCTTCCACAGTTTATCTATTCGGAGAATTTTAAAAGCAAAGAAGATCAAGATGACTGATAAACAATAAATGGGATGAAGGAAAAAAAATTAGGTGTGAGATGTAGCAGACAAATTTTGTTGATTTACATATACACTACTTTCTACTGGAATGATTCATTTTATGTTGATGTGCATTCAGCTTCAAGAGATTTAGCAGTGGAAAAAAAAAACAAATATTTTGATATGCCGTTTATTAGGCTTTAAAACTAAATCATGGCTTTCAGCCGCACAAAATAACTTATGATTTAAGACCTGACCATTATTTTCAAGTCAAATCAAGCATTTCACATGTTGAAAAAAAAATCAAAATAAATACTTAGAGGCTGAATTTTGGAAAGAAAATTGGTTTTAAAAATAGAGCTTTATGTTGACAAAAATTTAATTTCTGATCGATTATTCCTCTTGAACTATCATAGCTCAAAAGTGACTTTACTAATTTCAGCAAATTTGTCAGATCGCCACACATATCCTATATCTCCTTTGATAATTATCTGAAGTTTTTAACGAAAAGGAGAAAAAATATCCAGAGTTTCCTTGGATTGGACTTGGTACCTGTAATTAATTTAAAGATGTTCTCTCTACGACATTAGTGCTATCTACTGCTTCACTCATTTAGGCTGTATATTTTTATTTTTTACCTGTTCTTAAACCAGTTTGTGCAGTACTGCTGATAGTTACACATGAGATAGAAAGCTCCTTCATGATGAAATTTTCTCTCATCAACAGGAGTGTAGGCAGTGTCCTTAACATGAGCAATGATCCTCGATTGTTGCCATAAGTGATGACCTTGACCTGCACAAACTGTCCCACCACTGTGCTTGCCACTGATCATTGGCCGCTGTGTGAAGAAACACTCACGGCAGATAAACCTAAAGTATCCACCAAACTTGTCTAACAAGGCCCTGACATACATCCCACTAGAGGAATGTGCAGACCCAGAAAAAGTTGTCTTTTCTGTGTTGAAATGCTTGTTACGCATCATATACTCCCCAATGTCATAGCGACCCTCCTGCTCCAGCTTCCAAATGGCTTGCTCTACTTTGTTGTGGGCAAAGCTACATCCCTCCTTGAACTTACATAGGTCTGGGTTGGCAGCGGTGACACTGTGACACATCACATAATTTCCTTTAAAGTGGCGATGACTGGCTCGCTCTCGTACTTGCACCCATACCATACGGTTGGATTCGTCCAAAACTCTGTAAGCTAAAATGCTTTGTTGACACTGATGAGGAAATGTAGATTTGAATGAGTAAAACCAGGGTCTTCCTGTGTAATGAAGGCACAAAGGACACAACACACGACATTCTAAATTTGGAAAGGGGTTATACACTTTGGGTGCCACCTGGGGTGGATTTGACGGCGTCTGCTGACTGGGTACAGAATTGTTGACCATTTGAGGTTGGCTGTAGTGTGAGCTAGGAGGCTGGTTAATCAGTGGGGGCTCTTTCATGTACGGTTGTGGCCTAGAGGATGGCACTGAGGGTGGTGGCACGAAGAAAGAGGTTGGAAGAGTTGATGGTGTTCTCACTTGATGAGTTCCATTTTGCTGCATTTGTGGTGTTTGCTGGGGCTGGTGAAATGGTGGAAAAGGCTGTTGAAAATGTGGTTCAGGCTGGAATTTGAAAAAAAAAACATATCAAAATGGTTAGGGAAAAAATTTCAGAACGCACATTCTATAGATTTTTTGAAGGTTCTATCCATCTCAATGTTTGGAGACAAACAAGCTGCAAAATGGTGGTGATGGAGGATTCCAGTTAAGATACAGTTAAAGATAATAGAAAATAAAATAAATACATGAAAGAGATTGGGGGAAAATGGAATATGAGCAAAAAGATATGGAAGATGAGGGTTGACACCACATTCAGTCTTTAGCTTATCATCAAGTAGCAAAATCAAAAACAAAAGGTCATATTTTTCAATCTAAGTGTAGGAATAAAATAACACAAGAAACCAAGATTGAGAATGTATATAAGTTTGCGTATTATACCTTGCTAAATGTTGGGCTCGTAATTATTTGCTTCAAGCTGGAAGCACTGAGATACCTTTTATTAAGGACTGGGCCTTGTTTAAAATTAATCATTCAATTGCAAATATTCAAAATACCTTTTATTCTGAACTAGGCTTGTTTAAAATGAATCAATCATAGAGCTGAGAAAGCTTCAAATTTCAACAGAACATTAGTGACAATGTATGCCAAAAAAATAGGACAGAAAAGCAAGCACACTGAGAAAGAGCATTGAATAGAATAGGTGGAAGGGGTCACCTGTGTTAATGGTGGAGAAACACTTCCTGCTCCTGGCTTCACACTCCCTGCCATGCCTGGTATGTATCTCTCAGCAGGGGGCTGAAGGGATGAATAAAGCTGTGCCATATCTGAGGAGACTGATTTAGAGCAAGAAGGAAATTTTAAGACTACTTCTGAATTGCTCAATATTTTGTGTAAGGTACTTCTGTTAAAACTACTCAAAACTAGAAATTTTAATAGGAAATTTCATGACACAGATATAAAGTTAAATCATATCTATAACTTAAATTATTAGGTTTCCTCAAAGGAATACATTTTAATTCATATCAACCCTCCATAGAATGCTTGTTCATGCTCGTAAAACTTAAACGCTGAAATTGCAATAACCTTCTGGACATAAAAAGCATAAATAAAGTTAACATAAAAAAGAACTTACATATTCCTTTCTCTTTGGCCTCTTTTACAAAGTTAGCAATGTTGAAAGTGCCATCCCTGTCCATGTTCCAAAAGGTGATCTCTAGGGGACTATGAGCAAAGGTACAATTAGCCTCGCTAAATCTGCATGGTAAGTGTCTTTGGAACTGCAGGCATAGTTTGTATTGGAATGTGTGCGGCATGCCACTAATCATAATGCGAGGACGGATCTTCAGCCAGTTGGGGCTCTGACTTGTTTTTGAGTGAACTATCAATACATCATGGGGACAAGCATGACTGTAAGTAGGTCTGTATGTGTAACCTGAAGAGGAAGTTTGCAAAAAAAGGAGGAAAATTTAAGATGGCTTTATCATGCTCTAGATGTTGAAATGTTCTTATTTTTGCACACAGTTTCACTTTTAACATTGCTACGTTTCAAAGGTTGGTTCATTGGTTTCTGATCCTGCATCCTCTCTAGGCGATTAGCCTTTTAAGGCAGCATCTGGTGCCTAAAGCAGAAAAATGCAACTGCTTACTTTCAGTCCCAGAGACAATGACTAATTACAATATCACTGTCACAGAGAAATAGTAATAGGTTCACATCAATCCTTGGGATAGGGCTAGTTAGATGAGATATGACCCCACCACCATATAGCCCAAGCCAGGATTCGAACCCTGGACCTCTACTCATCGAGATATCTGGTACCTCTGCTATGGTTCCAGAGAACACTTTCTTTCTTGCATCTAAAAAACAAACTGCTTATCATTGCTTTTGGTTATGAAAATCTCTACCTGATAGTAACAATGAACCCACAAAAAAACCATTGCTAGTGGCTCCAATGAAACTTTGATGATAGCAGAGATATATAGCATTGCTACTATGAGGGCTGAACAAAATCAACTATCTGCTGCTGTTATGAATAATGTGATATGCTTTGTGTATGTTTCAAAGTCTTGACACTTCTTCATTGCCATTGTTTCCAATGAATATCTTCCTGTTAATAACTTGAAAAGCCATATTTTGTTCATATTGTTAAAATTGTGAAAATTAAGCTACAAATGGAGCAATTTTAGAACATTTAGAAACAATTCACCTTAACTTTCAATTCAAACCCTAAGTTTCATATTGGAGATAGAAATTACTAAAAGTTTAGAAGCATAATGCACCAATAGTCAATTTTGCAGGAAAATTATAACCGCGGAAATCTGGAAGAACTGGCTTTTTTGTTATCCATATCATTGATAAGTCAACTGCCAAAAAAAAATGATGTGTGCATTGACGAGAATGAAAGGTGTAAATTTTTCTTAACTTCATGTCTTGTGATTATGTGACCTCAAATTAACATGAAATTCATGAAATCAAACATCAAATTGATAACCATATCACTTCCAATTTCCTTCAAATTTCTGCTCAAAGTATTATTTTCCAATAAGATAAAATAAAACTTTAAACTAAAGACTCTAAACTTACCTCCTATTCCTTCTTTCTCTTTCAAAAAACACAATCTGCACACCAAACGAAAGTTCACATGGTCCAAGGGCCAAAAAATAGTTGGTTTTTTCACTCTGCTAGCAATTTCATTCTTGCTAGAAGTTTGTTTCCCTGCCCCTGAGATAATCAGAGGTAAAATTAACTTGATCATTGTCATCAAACAGCTTAGTCTTACAAATAATGCATTTACTTAATCTTCAGATCATGATAATATTTTCTTCTGGTATTTAAAAAAAAAAAAAGGTCTTATGCTCTAGCTAAGTGACAAATCTACAACATTTGAATGTATAAAGTTAACATCTTCTTCCACTTTGCGTCAAATACTCTAAAATACTCTAAAACTTTATTTACCTTGAAAGCAGATTGGATTCTATTGAAAAAAAGTTATTATTTATAAAATGGCAACTGGTGCTTCTGATCTGCAATTACTCTCATGTTAATCTTAATTTGCATGGCTCATCACACAAATGAGTAATTTTAAATTAGATCAACAATTTAAAAAAAAACGAACAAAACAATTCAAAGAAACCAAAAACCATTTAAGTTTATGCTTCATATGTGTGCAAGTTTGTAATATCTTACCAATATTAAAGCTGTCTAAACCCATATTCTGAAAAATAAATAACAAACGATTAATAGTTGGAGAAGTACCATAGTGGTAACAGCAGAAACAAAAAGATTTCAATGAGTCCCCTATAAGGCTCTTGTTTGACAGTTTCAGATAACTTAACAGAACACCCCAAATCAGTGTGTTGTCTAAAGATGCAGATATCTTTTATTCTTAATCCCTATTATGTTAGATCATTTTGAGAAATGTTTTATTGAGATGCTGCGGCAATCAAAATTCCGATAAGATTTTATTGGTCTCAATAGTAATAATAAATTAAATATTTGATAATTCATTTGACCCTCTTTCATTGAAAGCATCTGAGTAACTAACTGATGAATGATAGAATACAAGGTCTCTCCTGTAAAAAAAAAAAAAGAATCTTGCATCACAATTAAACAAATACCTACCCATGGGCAGAAGACCATGAAAATACAATTTAGGAAGAGCACTTGCAAGTAAACCAAAATATTCATGCAACATGAAAATTAAAAGATATTTAAAAAAAAATTAGAAAACTGAGCTTGTCATTTTAACAAAATGTCATTTTCACTCATATTTTCTGTTTCAATAGATAAAACCCTCCAAGATCAATGGGTAGATATTAGGGAAAACACACACAAAAAAAATTTATGCTTAAGTTCAATTTCAAGAATATGGTGAAAAATCATTTTCATTGTAAAAGTGACAAATCTCAACCAGTTTTGATGAAACAAAATGCATTATGATCAGCATTTATTGACGTTTACAACGGACCTGAAGATACTTTTTTTTTGACTGGGTGGGGGGAGAGGTTGCTTAATAAGACTCCTCCGTTAGAGGCTAATGCAACTGATAATAATAAAACAAAAAAGCTGAAAAGTTTCCATAGTCCCTGTCAAATGGACAGTTCTTGGCAGACCAGTCAAGATATTTCAGTTCAACCCATGAATATTTAGCTGAGGCTAGTTTCAGACAGATTGAAAGTGAAAAGAGCAAATCTCTAATATACCCTGCCCATCCCTATCTCTTGTGATCCGCAAATAAAAAAAGAAAAATAATATTTATATGCTATAGACATGAGGCTTGATAAAAAATCTGAATCTAGGGAACAAGTATCCGAGAAAATATATTGTTTCCACACAAAACATAACAGATGCGAGATGGGGGTGGGAAAGAGGTTTGCTTGATATTCATTTATCTTTGCTAGTCACTATGCAAAAAAAGGTATGTTCAGATTTCTTTACTCAGCAAGTGCAAGCATCATGAACCCTGTATATTATAATCCAACAAATTACTATGCATGAAATGTCAAACGTCGTTAAAACTGTTAGCCATAAAATGTACCAAACTGGAATACAGATGTCACAAAGTCAGTGAGCTTGTAGATCTGCACATACAATTGATGACTTACTCGCCCTGATACTCCCTTGGGTGATGCCCCTGCTCCTGGGGTTATTCGACCTGATCCAGAGTTTGATTGGACAGAAGTTGACGAAATTGATGCTGCTGGTTTTGCCCCTCCCTTCTGGGAGAACGCTTTGGTTGCTCCCTGAACATTGGCCATCCTCTGGGCAAACAGAGACTCGTCATCGCTGTCTGAATCTATGTCTGAATCATCTACTTGAGATGTAGACTTTGCTGTTTGCTGCTTTTTCTTGGAATTCTGTTCCTGTTGTTGTTGTTGCTGTGACTGACCTAAGTAGGGTTTTTAAAATTCCAAAACAATTACGGTTTTCATATTTTGTGGTTAGGTAAACAAACTTTTATGTATGTAATACATCAGTATTTGGTACCTTTTTGTCTTCATTCACTTGTTGAGATGTGAGAGGTGGGGTGGAAAGAGAGAGAGACAGAAACAGAGAAAGCAAGGGAAGGGAACATAGAGGGAGATATGAAGAAAGAGTTTGAGAGAGAAAAGATAAGCAAGTGAACAGGAGAGAAGAGAAAGGGTATTGGAGATAGACTGTTGTGAAAAGAGTCATAAAACAGGAGAGGGGCAGCAAGAATAAAAAGACAGATAAAAAAGATAACACAAGGGACAGAAAATAGATATGACTGGTAAAAACAAAATCTATGCTATTGAATTACCATAAATTCTCTAATCTTCCAGCCTTAAGAGCACCCTTACTCACCCTTTTTCTTTTTTTTGGAGTTCATATCCTTGGCTTGCTCTTTCTTCTGTGATCAAATGATTGAAAACATGAGATAGGACATAGATGGATAAAGAGGTTGCAATTAAGACTAAAAATGTACAAGACCACTTAATTCAGATTTATGTATCTTAAAGAAAACTTACATTTAAAAAAAAATAATGTGTACATGGTAGCATCAGAAACACTTGCCCAGAATCAGTTTTTCTTGTGTGTATAAACTTTATTTACAGACTTGTACCTTTTTCTGGTTTGGTGATGTAGGAAAGATTGTTATCTTACATGAAAATTTTGAGAGAGGTAAATTTCGATTGCCTTGTTCCAGCAAACACTAATCCTTGTGTTACGTTCAAAATTTAGTTTTAAGATATTACAATAAAAAAAAGCATTTCAAGTCCCTTTAACATAAATTTTAAGTAAGCAGATCTACAATATACTTTGTTCCTCATATAAACTAATTTGATGGACAAACTTGCAATTCAACAACTTTCATTCTTATAAGATATATAACATCCTCACCTCATGAAGGTGTTATGCCTCAACGATCCAGAGTTTCTATTCTATTTTATGTGAGTGAGTCGAAAAATTTGTGATGCTGTTTTTCAAAGTCAGTATTGACAGTATTGTTTTTGTACTTGTCAGGGAGGGTCTGCTCTTTGCAAAGACCAGCCCCACTATAAAGCTTTCTCAAAAGAGTTTGCAAAATCATGGAGTCAGATTTGTCATCTGTTATTGAGCTGCAAAGAAAGTCAGCCTCTTAACCTTTTTACTGCTGTACAATTTGTTCTGCCCCAAGCTAAGGGAATTTTTGTGATACTATGGATACGCCCGTCAAGTAAAAATTTGCTACAACTCTAGATCTAGAACTTTTAGTGACAGATACCCAAAACTATATATCAAAGGCATAGCCATGGCTCGCTAATCAAGATCCAGTCAACACTAACACTCTTTCATACAGCATTGGCTACAAGCTAAACACACAAGAACAGCTTTGTGTGTGTGTTTTGCACATGTGTTAAAATTCTTTGTCCAGCTTTGATGATACCGTGAGCTATCAAAAGTTTCATGAAGACTTGAGCTTTCCAGTGATACTATTTTTATCCTTTGAAAAGTGAAACTGATTTTCAATGCAGCCAAACAAAACTTCTTATAATGAGCACATCCAGTGTATGTACACAGCGCATGGGACACCCTTCAGATAGGCAGATAGGATGAACTTACACAGAGCAGGGATTAATGAAGATCCCACTCATTCATTGTTTCACGAGTTTACTTTTTCTACTTGTGGCAGTTTGGTGATTTAATTGATACTTGAGACAAAAAAAACCTTTAGTACCTTCTTCCTTGGGTCAGCTAAGAAAGTATTTTCATTGATTGATCGAAATGGTATTTCAATTAAAAGACATTTTTCGGTTTTATAAGATTCATGAGTGAGAATTTTCATCAGGTCGAACCGCTCATCTTGATAGGGTTTTACATAAATAGATCACTGCAGTAAATATAATAGCAACCGTAAAGTCATAATTTTGTCCTTATGTTATCTTTGCTCCAGTAAAGCCAATACCCTGATCATATTTTCAAATGGATAAAGATCTCAGTTTTATTTAACCTTACATTGAATATTTTTTTTCAGCAAGTAATATCCTTTTTTTTGTGACTTGAGACATTTTTAAGAGTAAGCTTATCAAATCTGCCTGTCATTTTTAATCAATTCTACCCTCTTGCTATTGACTGATGCTTATACTTGCACTCATCCACAAAAGACAAGAGGAATATTAATTTATTATTGGCTGGGTTTTTTTTTTTTTTTTTTTTTTGGTTTTTTTTTTTTTTTTTGGGGGGGGGGGTTGCTTACACTGAAACATTGATATTCTAAAATTGGGCCAACCCATAATCTACCGATTCAAATTGAATCCTTCTATCCATCTAATAATAACTGTATTGTAATTTGAATTAATAAATACATTTCTGTAATGAGAATCAATTACCATTGATGGAAAGTGCATATTACACAGATTAAATCTTTAGAGCCTTAAATAATATTTGGAACTGACAGATCCTACATCACATGTACAGATTATGCTCCATCACATTTGAGGAAAGTGAAGAAAAACATGTTAAGTGTTTATGCTATGAATAAAATCATCAAAAGCTTAGCTATATTAGTGTTGAAAAAAGTGAAAAACTGATAGACAAACCTTGTCTGTTGAAGATTGTGTCGATTCACTCTCTAATGTGGTTTCTCCCAAAGTCTTGCCACTGCTTTTAATGTTTGACTTGCCCTTTGTCTCCCTCGGGCTAGCTGTTGGCTCAGGTGATCTAACTGGCTCCTCCTGAGAGAGTTTCGCTTTCAGTTTAGCGATCAGATCATCAAAGTTGTTCTGGAAAAAAAACAAGCCAGTAAGTAAGAAAAAGTGTCACATCAGCTTTAAAATTTAAAGGCTGAAAAAATGGTTATGGCTATATACCATAAGTTGTATTTATCTGATACTGTTGAACATACCCTACCATGATTGACTGACTTAAGATCTGACTTGGGATGCATACAGTTAGATAAAATGAATACTGTTCATTTTGCTACTTTCTGCTATAATTTTGTAACCTTTTCTTTTATATAAGAGCGGAAATATATTATAAAAGGCGTAAATTCTTAAATGATGCAAAATAAAATTTTAAAAAAGAAACGCTTGATTTAAACGGTTAAATTCAAACATAATTCCACATAACATTTTATCTGTGACCAAAACCAATAGCTTATTTCATAAATTATGTTTCATTGTATTGAAATATTCACTGCATTATTAAGCAAACAAGATTGTTGAAGATGGTGATTCTGTGCAACTTCAATTTAGAATGAGATGTCATGCTATCAACAACAACATAGCCTCTTATGGAAAACAAGGTCACAGTGGAAACAAAAGTCAGCATTGAAAAGATGATTTAATGTTATCGTGAGGTCCAACGAGCAAACAAAAATTAAGTTAACTCATCTGGAACAAATGATTCAACATTTCTTAAGGAGCTTTAAGAGAAATGAAACACAGATCTTTTGCTGTACAGACGTAATGTTATTATTCGCATTAAAGTTCTTCCAAATGCTGATTGTTCAAACCAATTTAATGTCTTTTTTAAAAAACTGGAAATATTTTCTTATGGTGTGACCAATCCAAGGATAAACTTTACGGTAAAGTCTTTCGGCGAAAAAATTGACAGCTATGCTTTCTGTAAAGAGCCTTGGCAAAGAAAGTATTAATCTGGCATAAAATATAACCCTGGTCTTATAGAGAAGGTATCTTAAACTTTCTAAGATCTAGAATCGATTTTCTTGTTTCTGCTTTCTCGTCTCTTGTGCATGAAGCTTTCAAATGATCCGTTTCTCTTAAGAATACAATGACCACGTTTGAAGAGATCTAAGAAGAAAACGTAGTGGGATTCTAGAAACTGAAAGTGAAACCAGTTGTGTTAACAAGAATTATTTCCCCACACATTCAGCGGAAAAAAGTACTTGGCAGTACTTCTTGAAAACGATTTTACCGAAGTATAAGGCATTACTGACATAAGCAGTACTTTCAAGTACTTTTTTCCTACAAAAGAAAAACAAAGTCTCTCTCTCTCTCTCTCTCTCTCTCTCTCTCTCTCTCTCTCTCTCTCTCTCTCTCTCTCTCTCTCTCTCTCTCTCTCTCTCTATGTCTCTGCCTTCTCGTAACATCCACTCTGTTTATCTCTTTATTTCTGTCACGCGCGAGACAGTAACAGAAATAGAGAGAGAGAGAGAGAGAGAGAGAGAGAGAGAGAGAGAGAGAGAGAGAGAGAGAGAGATGGAAAAGTCGCGGGTTCGAATCCTATAAAGGGCAAGCTTGCTCTCGGCCATTTTCACTTCCAGTATAGTGCTGATCATTACCTCAAACTTAAGCTAACAACTGAACACTTTCCTTAGTACAGTACAATTGAACAAACTTTCTCGTCGAAACGGAAAAAAAAAGCTTCGAATTTCTATAGTAATGCACCTGCTCGTAGAGATAAACAGCAAAATACATGTCAAAGAATGATTGGTAAGATCTCTTTGAAGCCCAAACAAAGAAAGGATAAGTTTGATTTTTTTTAAAGATAAGTGTGCTGTTTGAACATATAATAATCAATATTTTTTGTGTATCTCTCTATATATTACTAAATATTTAATCATATAGTTGTGTTATGATTTAAATAAAAGTTAGAACTAACATCTTTAAAATTCTATTTGACTTTCAAATTCCGCCCACTCCTTCATTTGCCGATTACATAACATCATTGGTCTGTTTGTTTGGTTTTTTTTTTTTACCTTTTAATATTTACAAAGACGACTGACGATCATCGGTTATCTACACCCAATAAGAAACGAAAAACTGATGATAACACCTGCACTTTGCTAGGTGCACCGATGCGAAGGCGCCCATAAGAATATCAAGCTGGGGTCCACCTAAACAACGAAACGACATCTGAGATAGAGAGCCTTTATCTAACTGGCGTTGCAGTCACCCAACTCTCACAGTGATAGGGAAGACAGAGACGATGATCTGAGGCCAATATTATTTTATCGAGGAGAGATATCGTGTTCTGTTGACGCACTGCTGTGGCGAATCTTTAATGATCTAGATCTATAATTCGGAGTGACGGATGGGTTTGCTAGGTCGATTGTATGATTACCATCGATCCATTAGGATATTAAAACTGAAGAGGCGGTACTTCAATCTAGATCTAGATGCTAGTACTCTCAACGGAAAAAAAAAAAAAGTATCAGAGCCATGAACAGATTGAGAGCGCACCCAGACCAAAGTCAGTAGATAAAAAGATTGTATTTATAATCCCTGTCACCTCGCAAAGCCGTTTGACTATGTGTCAGTGAGATCCCATGTTGACGATCTGTCGAATTCCAGCGATGAAAAGTGCTTTTTGAGAGGGGGGGAGGGTTATTATTGAGTAAATATTTTTAAGAGACGTCTTATCTATTCCGTGAATAATTAAATTGTATAATGGGGGGAAAACAATTATTTTTTTTTCACTCAATCCAAAAGATTACTTAGTTCCTTCCCGGTTTCTTGGTACCGGTATCAACGTCACCATTCTTCGATAAAATTATAGGCTTCAAGCCTGCCCATAGTACACTGTTTACCTGGGTTTAAATAGAAAATAATATAAAGAGTCATTTATTATGAATGGTTTATACAAGAATCACCGTAGAGCAATCTTAGTATTCTTGCTGAACATTTCGTGAGGGGGAATAAAACCAAAAACAAACAAACGTGGAACGCTTGTTCGAATTCATTGAGGTGTTCACAATCAGCTATTGTGTAGTGAACCGAGTAATGTCGAAAAAGAGTTCCGAAATGTCAATCCAGAGTTTTACCTACTGGAAATCAATTTAAGCTGATATTGATTCATTTTAAAAAAAAAGGTCGCCTCTATAAAACTATCAATTCGGGCACAATAAATCTTTTCAATTAATATTTACAACATAATGAGCTTAAACTTTTGCAAATCGATTTAAATTGGTGTTTCGCGTTTGAAAAGAGACGTCGAGCCAGGATGGATAAACAAACTGCAGAAACAAGAAAATAAATAAATAAGAATAAAAAAGGCTTATGCTACTAGACACACATTTGAATAAGAGATGTGTGACAAAATATTATAGCTAGTGGCCAATGGGCTGGGCAGTAAAGAACTTACAAGTTCCGACACAACAAAAAGTTAAGACGGATTCCTAAAGGTTCTATTTTTTTTTTTAAATTGTTACAATATCCGACAATGAAATTGCGACCACGGATGAGCGGCTTTGACACCGGACACTCTGCTTCATTATCACTAAAAGTATATACACTCTGTCTCGTCTAATAATAAAAATTCATTTCATAATTCGAGATCCAGATTTTAATCCAAATCCAATGACCAAAGTGATTTTCTGGCGTCAGTTTTCCACATTAGACGAGTGGATTAGATCTCAACATTTGTAGCTTTGAAGTAAGGCACTCGTTTTGAAAACAGAGGTGATGATGTGTCAGTTCATTTGGGATAAGGTCAATTATGACGTCACGATTCCTATTATGCACAGGCGCCGATTGAAGGGGAAAAGAACATGAGTTATATCTAGATGCGTGTGCGACAGATCTCACTCGCGAGTTTTAAACGCGTTGAAAATTTTGGTCACGTGACAAGTCCATTTGGTTATTCCTTCAATGCATTGAAGATTTCCAAGCCGCATGACTGTATTGGTCCCGTTAACTGTATCTGGGACTAGAGTAAGGTATTTAGTTTAATGCAATTCAAGTATCGCTTGAGACCCTTACATTAATATTCAGTCCCTTGTTCCAAAGCTAACGACATATTCATTGTTATGAGAATATTCCTAGCAACTGATCGGCGTCATTCCCAAGCTTGTGAGAGCTCGGATCAGCTCTGTATAGATCCTGACTCGTGAATCAATATCCAGATCAATTCATCAATAGCGACGTCTTACGTGAATTAAAAGATCGCTGTATCTCGAACTAAGCGATGCCGAACCTTATGAGAAAGTAAGCGCTCGGGTGTTAAAGCTCTCCCACCCCCCTCTCCCGAAATAAACATAGACACACACAAACAATGTCGATGCTCACACAAAATGAGAGCCCCGTTAATGAACCTAATCTCTTTAAAAGGTCCCATATAAAGCATCTCACCATCTTAGTAAACGGCTCGTATGCAACGATGTAGTTGATGTTACAAAAAATCCAGTAATTTCGCCACCGCTGTTCTTCATTGGAAGAAGTAAAGTAACTTTACTGACTAAGGAAGATGCAATCCGGGCTCTTTTTTTTCCCCTTTAAACGATGGGTTGTCTAAGATGCATAGATAGTGGAGGAAGTTAAAGGCTTGACTTTTTCGTCGTAAGTAATACGCGCACAAATAACCCTCCACCAGCATGTTAATTTCTCCCTTTAAAATCACTAAAATAAGGAAAAGTAACAATTTTTTCGCTATTACATGAATCCATTCTAAAACCCACTGGGTGGGATAATCTATCTTCTAACGTTCTATGGATTTCCACTCCAAGAGAGTCTCTGTCCAAATCAAAGCAAGTAGAATGTCAATGAGGTAAAAATGAAGATACTTGTAATCTATATTTGACACAGCGAAAAAGAAATTGCAAAGTGTCCAAAATGCAAAAGGTGTTCGAGAGCAATTTGCCCCTAGTTTTAAAGCCCTAAATGCCTAGTTTCAGATAGAATTTTACAACATCATAAAGATCCTTGCCACTATGTGTGCTTAAAAAGTTTCTAGTGTTGAAGTAATCAGACAAAACGATACTCGGCCTATACTAGTGCATAATGGACTATAGGGCTCATTCGCAAAACAATCTACATCCACAATTAATACATGTTTTCTATCAGGCGCAAATTGATTTAATTTACCCATATAATCGCATTTGTGAAAACAAGATTTTATTTATCACTTCTTCTACGGTGGCTTCTATTCTCCAAGCCACGAGAGGTTGTATTAAAGTGAAACAACACAGACATTTCTGGTAATTCGTGTCGTGCTTATTAAGGGGCATGCGCTGTCATGCGCGCATAGCCGACTGAGTAAGCTACATAGCACTTAGACACAAGTTGACATCTCGTTGCTTTCACTTCCCTTTTACAGGGGAGAGAAAGAGAAACATATAAATAAATACAGCAGTACAGACACGCATTTAGACAAACAGGAAGGAACTGCGGTGCAGAAAAAGATATTTGGACATAGGGAGAATTTAAAGGAAGTGGACCAAGTGCTGAGAGGTTAGTTGTAAGAGGAAGAAAGGGAGAGAGAGAGAGAGAGAGAGAGAGAGAGAGAGAGAGAGAGAGAGAGAGAGAGAGTCGTAGAGAGACGAGAGAGAGAGAGAGAGAGAGAGAGAGAGAGAGAGAGGGGGGAGAGTACTATTTTGGAGTGTATTTGCAATTACTTGCCTTTTTGTGTTAAATTAAGGGTTTGATTTTGCTTATTTCAATTTAAATAATAATAATAATAATAATAATAATAATAATAATAATAATAATAATAATAATAATAATAATAATAATAATAATAATAATAATAATAATAATAATAAAAACTTAGACTGAAAGTGCTAAATTATGCAGATCGACTGAAAATCAAATTGCTATACATTACATTAAAAAGATGTCCTCTTTTTGTTTCGTTATTTTTTTTCTTTTATGATTTGTGTCTAAAATTCAAGCTGTAAGGGTCTCACTACTTTAAAAAATCGTTGCGACGATTGATTAGAACATTGCTGGTTATAATACTGAAAAGTTGACTATGAGAGAAAGAGAGAGAGAGAATATTGCTGGTTATAATACTGAAAAGTTGACTATGAGAGAAAGAGAGAGAGAGAGAGAGAGAGAGAGAGAGAGAGAGAGAGAGAGAGAGAGAGAGAGAGAGAGAGAGAGAGAGAGAGAGAGAGAGACTTATAAATAGTTGTCCAAGCAGCCTGCACTTGGGCAGCATAATTTTACAACTAATTACTCCCTTGAGGAGTGTGAAAATTCGACGCCTCAGTTTATATTTGTTCTAGGCCCAGTTTTATTAAAAAAAAAAAAAAAAAAAGAGCTAGCGTCAATTTTTATTCACTAAAAACATTACCTATATGCCCTGTTAATTTTAGAACCAACAGTCAAGCAAAATGGGTTAAGTTTTCTTACATTTGTTCTATGTTCAACATAAGGTGAACGAAAGTTTAAAAGCCATTTTCTCAAGACTACGTCATGTGGACATACAACAAATGAAAACTGAGGCGTAGCATTGTGTACATTTTTGTTAAATTAATACCTGGCACTAGTTCATGCTTTTGAGAATGTCCACCCCTGTTAGAGAAGCTGGCATGCGCAAAGGGAACAGCAGCCTAGAATACTTAGATTGGTATCTCAAGAACTGATGCTTTTATCAATGGATGGAAAAAAATCCATGCGAAAACATAAGAACCGCAAGGCATACCATCAGGCCCGAAAACATTTTCCAGTTTCAACTCAACTAGATCTACGGGCCTTGTCTATGTGAGAACACAGAGCTCGTCTTTCCGAATTATCCTATTCCAATAACTAGATCTAGATTTCTCCTAGATCTTGAACTTGGCCATTATCGGAATAAAATTAATATCTATGTTTCCTGTAAAATTTTGAAACCCTATCTGTCCATTACATTTCAGAGGAATCCCATCATTCATAGATCGGGATGCCTTGATTTAGAATCTATGCTATGCCTATATTAATTTTCTCGGACACAAACCTAGCGGGAAAAAAAAATAAAGTTTATTATCCGTTTATAAACTTTATAGACTTGCTAGAATCTGCACGAAAACTAGAAATGGTTTATATCTTATTCATGTCAGCTTCACAACTCAACTCTTGTCACACTAATGCTAATGGTAAGATCATGACGTTTACTGTCAGTTTGAGAAGTGGATAATGAACGTCGAGTTTTCCTAGAATCCTGGAATTTCCTCTCATCCGCCACAATTTTACAAGATACGTTTTCAGTCTTCCCCGCTCCACTCCTTTCCCCTATAAATAACACATGTGTGAAATTGAGAATGTGTACGTGTCATTATTTATAAATATACTTGTGCAGCAGCAATTCCTTACTAGGCCATAACTTACTCGAATTTAAAAAAAAAAAAAAAAGGATGGGAATTCCCAAAGTAGCCTACTGGCTTTTCAGGGCCAAAAAAAAAAATGATTCTATACTTGGCCCACACAACACACACCTAACATACTGTGTAAGCTACAGCACATTTTGGGCCTAAACTTAGATTCATACGGCGTGCTTCTGTGTTTCTTTTTTTTTTTTTTTAAATCATAATGGAAAGAAGCTTTTGAAATCCTACCTTAGGTCAGTTTGACATGACCCCATTTCGAGTCATATAATTTGGGTCGGTATTAATAGTAAAATTTGTAGGAATTTGATGATAGGTCGAAGATTCGTTAATTCTAATAGTAAGAGTGATATTTTATAATACCTGTGGATCTTTGAATGTCATCATTGTTCAAACATAATATTAAAATTGACCCGACCTTACTTTCAATTTCATGAGAGGCCACATATATAAACCATTTGAACCACATTCACTCTTCTTACACATCACTTCTTAGTCATAGTCAACAAAGAACCAAACTAAAACATTCCCTTGTTTGGCACTTGTGTTTTTTGTATTACATGAATATTGCCCTTTGTGCTTTTTTTTTTTTTTTAATAATCGATATTTTTCAGCAATAGCATTCATCTCAACATGGAATTTGAACGCAAATTCAGTCCCTTTCATAGGAATATTGATCAGATCTGGAGGCAGAGTAACCAAACGAAGAAAAGCTACTGATTAAGTCTTAAATTTGACACAGCAGATAGGTCTTTTTTAAAACTTATTCCTTCTCATTGCTATGTTCATTTTTTGTCCCTATATTTCTTTCCATGCCACAATTTCACCAAACAGGACATTCCAGCTTCTTAAATAATAATTACACAATAGAGCCAACTTAAAATAACTGCTCAGGGCCAGGTCCAACAGTTAAACCAATTTGTGGGGTATTATGGATTTCAAGGATGATAAATGTAATAATACAAAATAAATATGCCTTTGTCACAGTCACTGTGGTATACGGAGAGAGAGAGAGAGAGAGAGAGAGAGAGAGAGAGAGAGAGAGATTTGTAGTCTATTGCACCTAAACAGTAAAAAGCATCAAGGCATCCACTGTTTCTTCCCCCTCATATGTAAATGCTTTTCATTTTTACAACTAGGCTTTACAGAGCCATGAGTTTTGGCTGTTTACTTACGTGGAGTCTTTTTTATAGAAAATCTGGTTACTGATCCATCTAAATGTTTGAAATGAATTCAAGTTTAACTTAAGCAGAGGCAGGGCTGTTTGTGTTTATATAAACCAGACAGAGGTTAGTGGGAGTAAAGAGAGGAAATGTTGGGTCCAGAGATAAGGTTTATATTATTATTAGACGAGGACTTATCTTACGCAAACTTCAATGTAACTACAAGCCCTCATGAAAAGACAGTACTAAGTCAAAGAACTTAGTAATTCTGCTGGAATTTTTATTTTCATTTTTATCTCATTTTTGCTTTATTGATTTCTGTCAGTTTGAATCATTTTTTTTTTGGCTTAAAATACTTTCCAACTGTGCTTTTTATTTTGCAAATGATAAGTTTGAGCAAATCACAGATAGGCATTTAATCATTTTTTCCAAGCTCATACACCAAAATGGACATATACAAAGAGATGAACAAAATGAGTAAGGAATGAAAAAAAGAAAAGATGATAGGATGGAGGACAGAGAGAAAGAGGGAGGGAGTGAAACGGAGGAAGAATGATGGACTGACAGAAAGTTTACAATGCCATAGCCTACCATGGTGTCCAAATCTCTGCCTTTGAGCGCTTGTTTTAGCGCCTCCTCTGGTCGGCCAAGTCCTTCTAGAGCTGAGGCTCTCCTGAACATGGCCTTAATGTTTTGTGGCTGGAATTTCAAGGCTGGAACCACAGGAGCAAAGAATAAGACGCTTAACTATGGTGATTTTACAGCTTGTGCATTAAAAAAAATTTTTTTTTAGATATAGAGCTAATTTGTAACAATTAAGAACGGATATTTCGTCTGAAATAAAATTAATTGTTTCTGTTTGAAAAGTCAAAACAACTTCTTAATTTTAAGTGTCATTGTCAAGAATACTTTTGTGAAAAAAGATATTAAATCTCGACAAGGAAAAGTCTAAAATGCTATTTTGGTTCCTTAGCTAGAGACAAAACAAATTCACACAAAAAGCTGCTTGGTCCTAAATAAAAATATAAAATAGAAGGCACTATGTCCCTGAAACTTTTGTAGTGGCATGTAAAAGTTAATTACTGTTGAAAACTGTTAAATCATAATTCTACAGTTGCAGAACTCTTTTGTTTTATAATTGTACTTATTTTGGTTTCGCAAGAATAATCTTTAATTTTAATAAAAGTCATAGTTCACTTCACAGGCACCCATTGATTCATAAGTATTGATTCATTAAGCTTCATGGTGGTAGCAAAATCTAGACTACAGCGAGCTCATTCAATATTATACTCCTGAGATTTTCCATGTATGCACACTTCTTTGCAAAATTATCACTTGTCTGTAAAAAGCTGTTAGATGGCTTAATGCATTCTTTATTGATCTAGATCGCATTTTTTTAAGCAAAAAATTCAGTACCCAAAATGTAATTGATTCCTTAGCATGTAAAGAATGTTGGGTAGTTTGCACTTGGAACTAGGGAACTCAAATATATTTTTGCATTATGTAATAAGCAGCTGTACAAAACGTGCATGTGAAAAGTCCTTAACATATGCATGAGAAACATCCCCAAGGCAGGAAAAGTTTAACCCTTTCCTTTCTCCCCAGATAAGAAGGTAAAATTTGTATCAGGCAGTGGACATTACAGGTTCCTAATAAATTATAATTATCAACATCAAGTTCAAATGCTTACCTGCCTCAGCATCTTTCAGAGCTTCCTTGTAGTCTTCCTGAAAATTGGGAAGATGATGAAATTTACTGGATCGATTGCACAAACTAATGGTCAAATTTCCATATTTCATAAAGCAAAAATTTGCTCTCAAAATGTCGATTTAACATATAGTGTAGGTATATACTTTCATTTTTTACATTTACATGTATTAACAATTTAAAACTATCCAAATAAAAAAAAAAAGACTAACACTGATAATAGTCACCAATGATATCAGGTCCAGAGGACTTTGTATTGTGTAACCAATTAACAGATCTTCTGTTACTATCAAAGTTATTTTTTTTTATTATTGGGTTAAGGGGCGTTAGTATTCTCACTTTGATTTAAACAAATTTTTGTCTAAGGCTGCTTCAAATCAGATATGGCCTTACAAAAATCGTTTTACAGAATTATGTACACATCTCATCTGCAATGTTAACTTACAATCTTTAAACTGCATAGAGAAGCATTGCAGTACAGAACAGCCACAAACTCCCTCTCCACCATGTGATAGAAGGTGCGCTCAAGCTGCCAAGCAACAACCAAAGCATAACTGTAAAACAGCCCAGCCTCCTTGAAGTGGCATTCCTTGAAGAGCGTGTTTCCCTCATCCTTCAAGTCCTTCATAATCAGTACAAGACTGGACTGAATTTCAAAATAAGCAATCTTGATGAATAAATTTTAACAAACCTGAGAAGATTTAACAATACATATATTCCAATACCCTATTCATTTAGTCTTAAAATTCAGTATTTAACATTTTGTTGATTTTAATTACTTCAAATAATATTTTTTTAGTCATTTCTTTAATAGATTCCATTAGCCAGCTATTTAAAGACAAAATTTTAAAGAGTTGAGTTTTGGTGTAATTTCCCTGAAAATTTTCTTCACCTTGCAAATAATGAAGTGACTAAAACTATTTATTGGTGGGAATTAGTCTATTCTATATAGATTCTCCGACACATCACCAGTATTTTTTAAAAGAAAGTTAAAAATCCTGCTCTTTGAGCTGCAAATATAATCTCATTTCACAAAATAACTTTAGTTAATAAGAATCTCTTTGGAAGCCTAGAGCCACATAGGATTCAGGAATTATCCCTTTCAGTAGAGTTAAACGAATGCCAATCTTGCCATCAGGGTGGCATCAGGTAAAATCAAGTAAGGTACCTTCAGGAACTGAGACCCCCATCTAACCTCAGAATTTAATCACATGATTTTCAGATACTAGCTACAATGCTACTTAAATCAGTAAAATGATGAATAATATTTTAATTTTAGTTACATACATAATTGCTCAATCAATGAAACGTTTCTCCCATTCTCTAAATCTGAATGTTTTATCATGGGATTTCGTACCACCAAGCTGAACCCATAAAACTAGTAATGGATTAAATAATATCTTATTAAATTTTGGTAAAGTTTACTATTACATTAATGTCATTATTCCAGTTAGATTGAAAGTTTCCTTGGTTTCCTACGATTTAGATGCAAGAACTTTTCTGCTGTTTTTATTTTCCAATTCTTTTAAACAGTTTTGGCAATGAGGGTCTCTGAAATACATGTATGTGCAAATCTCAATCTGCAATGATTGCACTAGAAATTGACATGTTGGTGAAAATAAAAGACAGAGCAATTAATAATAAAAAATGTTACCTTATTTGCCGCTTGGGGCGCTTGAAATTTTCTGTTGAAGATAAAAAGGTATTGAAAGCTATATATTGTTTTATATGATATTAAAGAAAATGAAAGATAAAGACCAAAAAATATAAGCAGTTTTTATCCAAATTATACAGCTTTGATAAGGCTTAAATTGAGACGATATTTTATTATAACAAAATTCTATACTGAATGCAGCATAATATTTTTACAAACCACTCAGCTCTAGCATTCCTTTTGCTGCCATTCATATCTCTAACACAACAATCATATTCATAATGCACACAGCCTGCTGATGCATGATGCACATTCATGACCAAAACCTGCAGCATTTTAGAAACCAAGGCCTGTTACAAATAAAAAATAACTAAACAGTTCACAAGAAAAAATTTTTTTTCAAACAGTTCAAAAAGTTAATGAGTTTTTTTACAGCTTCAAGAATTTTCAATTTTCAATGAAACTGGAAATTTACGTCCTTAAAATTATAGTACCTATCTAATTTTAAATTTTATCCCAGTGTATAGTATTCAGTTTCTTTTGTAATTACCTTAGTTGTGGGAGGTGGGGTTCCAAGCGATTAATTCTGCACATTCTGTCACTCGTATCCATTGTATGATCTTGAATTCCAAGCGTCAGTCAAATTATTACTTCCTTAATTTTTTTTTTCATTCCTTGCTCAATCCACCAGGTCTCTAGCTTGATGAGCCTGAAAGGGAATACACTATGAAAATCATTTGCTATGTTTGACAGTATGTGAAGTGTGGTAAGCTAGGAAAATATTTTTCAATAAGTGCCATTTTCAGTTGTGCCCCCAATGTCCACATTCATGATTCAGCAAAACAAAATAAGGAAGTGGTTTGAAAATCTTGCCTTTGAGCTCAAATTATGTTCAATATAACAAAGACACAAAGCACCCAAAGATGTATTTTTTATAGTGGTAGCAGCCAGATAAACACATGCCATATAAATTCACATTTCAGCTAGAGCCTTAGCAAAATGACATATTATTTGTACTCCAAGCAAACACTACAATGTCTACTCTTTGACATTGGTAGCAATAACCATTCATTGAACTGGAAAACTGTTCACTGAAGAAAATCACCTCTAAATTATAATTTCAATACCAGCAGGAAGTTGTGATCTTCTTTGCCAAGACAAAAGTTAGTGAATGGAGCTGGAGTGGGCAGAGAGGAGAGAGGTGGTCAGGCTGAGCACAAGGGGTATGGACCTAAAGAGAGTTGGGGTTACTGTAAGCTTACAGGAAGGGTCTGGAAACCACGAAAAACATCAATGTTTGTCTGCCTATCTGGCAACATAAGAAAAAAAATTCTGTGGCTGGTATAAACAAGCTTCTTCCTCCCATCTGGTTGGAGTTACATACAGTCATTTTTCAAGGCATGCTGGGATCTATGCCATCGACCACTGAGCAAACACACTACATGTAACTAAGCTGATATTAAGCAATGCCTCAAAATTTTCAATGGATCTCAGCCCATGCAATAAGCATGGGCTTACGATCATTGGAAGTTTTTCTGGTTTATAAATATGGGCTCACTGGCTAGGAATGCTGAACACCAGAAGTCTAGAGCACTCACTGGGATTTCATTAACCTTGATGACCTATGAACAGTTCTCTTAAAATATAGATCTAAATCTAATTCTAAGATTAGTCACTATTAATGATGCCACCACAGGTTTGTGCATGGTTCTTCAAGGTTGGAAAAGAACGAACCATCATTTGCTTATATCAGACAAGGGCTGTCCATCAAGTCAAGGATAGACCTGCTGATCCCACCACTAGATGGACACTGGCATGGGATTGACATGAACCTTCTTACTATCAGTTCGGCACTCCACCTACTGAGTTATCTAGCAAACGATCAATATGGTGATCTGCCATTTAACTTATATAGTGACTGATTGGGCAAGGGGTGTGCCAAACAATAACAGTTCACCTGCCATTAGTACCCATGTAATAATTTATTGCACAGTTGAGATTAGCAGAATTTGTTAACACTTGGCATTTTTTAAATATAAAGAACAGGTGACAGACAACTAACCCCAGATATCTGATTGGGCAAAAGTAAGGTAAAAGTGTGACATTCTCAATTTTCTTTTGAACAAATGAAGCTAAAAATTTTTTTGTTTAGTTCTTAATTGATCAAGATTGTTCTACAAATACCTGTGCTGACGCCAAACTAGTTTGATAAATAGGTAGGAATAAAAGGGAAACAAGTACAAAATCAGCAGGGTAAATGAGATATGTTCAAGGAGTTTGTGGTTTTGAGGGCTGAGTGTTTTATTTAGTCGTAAAGGCTTTGGATGGGCAGATTGACAAATCTAGATTTATGTTTTAGTCTTTATGAAGAATTTCTGGATTCACCACCCATGTTTAGAAATAGAATTATGCTTTTGTAGCACTTATCCAATCAGTAAGAAACACAAGATAAACCTTTTGGTTTTCTTGTTTAATTGAATTATTAAGATATCATCCGACTGTGTCGAGATATAAGTCTGAACTGGGAAAGTAAGCTCTTGGTCTCCTCAACGCCTTTGTGGTGAGCTCTCTTCACAACCTCGGATGTATACATTCGTCACAGGTTAGTCTTTATTATTGTCCAAGATTTAATAGTCCAAACGCCACACTTTAGTAATAGATAGATCTAGTTTCGACACAGAGATTATGTGATATTATGGTTCAAGCACTGGTTGAGATTATTTGCAAGTAAAGAGATTCACCAGGTAAGTTTACTGTTAGTCCAACTTTCTAATAAACGGAGCAAAACTTCGCTAAATTACTTGCATAAAAAATGAGCTTCAGGTTCAAATTTGTGTTCAAAACAAAAAGAAATTGTTACCAGAAAATCAAGATGGTTAAATCATTTTAAAAAGGTGTTAAATAGTTAAAGAAAAACATAAAATAAAAAGATTTTTATAATTTGTTTATTAAACTGGGGGTAGGCCTACATTCATAATAGAACAGTAGATCTAAACAGAGTGCAATAAATGGGATGGTGGTGCAACTTCTGCAATTGATAGACTGACTCTCTGTATTATAGATATTTACTAACAAAGTGGGTGCATGCAGTGTGTTATGCTGTGGGGAAGGTATGGCTTCCTAAAAAGGTGCTGAAATTTGTGACGTCATAACTACCTGAATATATTTCTTTTAAAAACTGCAAATATAGTGGATCTGTCTGATAAACGTGCAGTTTTCGACTTGATAACAAGTAGTATGGTACCAAACCCAGCGACCCGTGTTAACATCACATGTTGGGACTAGACATACCTTGGTAATGCCCATTTATTCAAATCTAGGCCATTGAAGAACTAGCTGATAAGTAAAAGATATTTTGACCAAAGGCGATATTGGGTCCACCAATTTTTTCCAGCCACAAGCTACCTTTTGAGAATTTTATCGCTCTATCAATGATGTTAGACAGTTAGTAAAACGAAGATAAATGTATATCTTCTGTAACTGAATAAAGTTTGGATTAATATAGAAAAATGTGAAACAAATTTTTGGAAACCTTTTTCACCAAAGGCTGACAATATAGCTTGTACACAGAAAGACACAGAATTGCCAAGAGAAAGACAGAATTTTTTTTGCTGCAAACATAAAATCCTCATATAAACTTTTTCTAACGCGAGGTGTTCGGCTTAAGAGAAACTGACGTGAGATAACCACTCTGTGGCACCAACGGATATACTGGCTGCTGCAAATAAGACCTGCCAGTGCCTCCTGACAAGGTGATGTCAGGTCGAAAGGGTTACATGATAGGACATAAGGTAGACAAAGAGACAGTTACAGGACAGAAAGAAAACAGAGAGTGAGAGGAGATTAAAAACTAAAAAAAGAAGAAAGACATTTAAAGGAGGAAAATTACGTGAATTACATTTAATGGAGTATTTTGTTATCTATAGCCTATTTCCAAAGATGTAATGGTCCCCAGAGCACAAAAGTAATCTATTTGTTTAACGGAGATGGGGAGCACCCCCGGTCAGTCAGATCGCTATGAATATTACCTGCAGTTATCTTGCGCCTTTCTTCCTCTCCCCAGAGCACGGCTTTGAATATAAGTGTACCACTCTTGAAATAGTCTTTGTGCACAGTGCACCACACTGTGTCTGATGACCCAGGCTTCACATAGCGTAGCAAGCTGTGTCTACCACTATGTTCGATGCAGGGTAGCACCAGAGAATTTTAATCCAGTGCCTCTGGTAGAACACTGGGCAGATACTCTATTCTCAACAGCGTAACACACTGTGTCTTCTACCCCATGATCCCACAAGCGTAACAAGCTGTGTTTACCACCTCGTGTTCCCAGAAGCAAAACTAAATCCAATTTAGATAGGCCTTTATATCTAGGTTATAAATGGGAGTTGGGTGTAAATCTTGAAAAAACAAAAAGTCTGGATATAGACTCTGGAGTGTTTAAATAATAATTATATATTTTAATTTTTTTTCCTTGTATTAGGCCTGGAGAATCAAGATCTAGAGTTTTGATCTAGATCTAGATCCAAGAAGATCCAGTAAAGAAACGCAAAAACAGGGGCTACTACGTGTGATCTATCTTCTTATATGCTTACATTCTGAAGAGATCAGAATCAATAAAGGATATCGTGGACTACAAATGCCCGAATAGCGTCGTGAGATTCGTAAAACCGACAAAAAATTCCATAATATCTATTACAAATGTCATACACTTTCACGTTCCACAAATAGTTCTCAGCGCGCTGCCATTTTTGATCATTTTGAAATACTAAACATGATTTCTTGTCTAAAGATTTCGCTAAGATTTTTGTCTAGTAGCTTAGATGATTCGCGTTTCTGTGTGTCAGCTACCAATTTGTAGACGTACATTTGTTATGTCAGCGTCGCAAAGCCAAGTGCATTATAAATATAATCGAAAAATAAAGTGAGCGAGTTGAAAGACCAGCAAGCAAAAGTTTTCTCCAAGGAAAATCAAAGCAAATTCCTAGAATTCATGCCGCAAATTTAAAATTACGCACAAGAATATATATTACACGTATAATTTTCGTTAACACTATTGGAAAACCACCTGTTACTATTTATAGAGAGGCGACGCCGTTTTTTTTTTTTTTTGCAACCAGTGTATGGTTCAGGCATGAATATTGATCAGTAGAATGTTGTTTATCTTAAAAAGTCTCGAAAAGTAAAGATGTTTCTAACGGTAATTAAAGATCTTAAATTATTAATGTGCATAGGTTGAAAGGCTAAGTGTTAACGTGGATCTAGTGCCCGTATTCAAAAGAATTTAACGCCATCGTTAGGTTGTCGTTAACTGGCTAACTCATGCGTTAATTTAACGACGCATTCAAAAGGCAAATTTTCGCTAACGACAGGTCGTTAGGTTATCGTTAGGGGGACTTTTTAAAGAGAGCTAACGATCACCTTAACGATAGGTTCAGGCCTACCCTAAAATTTTTACGATCGCTTTAATGGACTAAGGTGACGAACACTTTCCAATCGTTTTGGTAACCAAGGAATTGTTTTTCTCTCCCAATATGGTGGCTTTGGGAGCGTTTGAAAGAAAGACTTGATGCACTTTTTTGTATTCTTTAAATATACTTTGTAATATATCTAAATCTAAATTAGAAAAGCGTTGAATAAAATCTGATGCCTTTTTATTACTCAGCTATAATTAACGGAAAATAATCAATTGTGAGTGAATGGTTAAATAAAAAAAAGGATGGAAAGGAAAAGAATCTATCGACAATACTATGAGTTCAGTTACTGAAGTCTTAGATCTACAGAAGTGATCTGAAATGTAGACTAGCCTAGACTGAAAATTCGATCTTGTCAAATGTAGTAACAAAAAAAAAAAGATTGCAAGTTTAATGCTTTGCGAACATGATCTGCAAACACTACAGAATCTAGGAATTTGGAATGGTGAATGATGAACAGACTAAACCTACATGTACTGTTGTTTAAGTTTAATCGTCATCACATATACCAGTAAGCCACGAAATAGAATTTCGTTACAAGATGGTATAAACCTATACAGAGAGAGAGAGAGAGAGAGAGAGAGAGAGAGAGAGAGAGAGAGAGAGAGAGAGAGAGAGAGAGAGAGAGAGAAATGTTAGCTTTATTCATTTATCAAGGCTGAGCAATTGCAATCAAACTCAAACTACTTGAAATAAAGTTGAACGCCTTTGTCGATTCTGTACAGTTGCAGACTCGTACAGATTATGACTACAGTATTAATTTAATGAAATTCCTAGCTTTTCAACAACTCTCTCTTTCTCTCTCTCTCTCTCTCTTTGTTTCTCTCGTTTTTCTCTCTAAATGTATCTACATATCACCAAAGTAAAGAGAAAAGAAAGTAAGAGAGACAGGGATACAGAAAAAGAGAGAGAGAGGCAGGCAGACAAACTTACTGACAGAGGGAAAGATACTTAGATAGTAAGGTTTTCTTTACAAATTCTCATTTTCCAGTAGCAATTAACATACATGTGAGACTGATCTATGTATTAAAAATTGTCTTAAAATTCAACGCTGGCATTTTCCTAATTCAAATGGAAGTAGGCATATAGGCCTACATCCATGATTGAAATTATGAAAAGAGAAGTACATGGTTTATTTAGTGGTGATTCCACAAACCAGTTTTCAAAATGCATGAGTTCCACAGTTCTTGAAATTATATTCTTTTGACTTTCTCTGTTTGTTTGTTTCTTTTTTAAACCTCATCAACATCATCATTATAATAATAATAATAATAATAACAACAACAACAACAACAACAACAACAACAACAACAACAACAACAACAATAATAATAATAATAATAATAATAATAATAATAATAATAATAATAATAATAATAATAATAATTATTATTATTATTATTATTATTATTATTATTATTATTGTTGTTGTTGTTGTTGTTGTTATTATTATTATTATTATTGTTATTATTATTATTATTTGCTCTTACTTTAAAAAAATGTTTTTACATTTCAGCCCTGATAAGTCCAGCTTCATAGAAAATAAAAACATTATCCTAAAAAACCCATTTCTTCTAAATTTATGCATTATAACAAAAAGTGAGCACAAAGAATTGAATAAAAAAAAATAAAAGATTAAAAGAATAATTATAGTCAGATGTAATCATACATACATGTATATATGTATTGCTCTCTTATACTTTGGTAAACTGATTTTTTAAATGAGCTTAATCATCAATCATTATTGAACTCATGAGATTTTGCCTTAGGCTTGCTTTTAGAATTAGGACATTTTTTTAAATCAAGCCCAATGGAAGCCATTATTTAAAAAAAATATTTCATTCTTTATTCACTAGGGTATTTAAGATTATTGCTTTTTCAGATTAAAAAAAAAATCCAAAGGATTTTAAAAAATGAAATATCTCGAAACAAAGAGATTTCAATATTGGACTTTGCAAATGGTACATAGAGTCAATCTCTTTTTTCTTGGTGAAATTTAGGTAACCATAATGTTTTATTTACTAAGAAATACAAAAGTATTACTTTTCTTTTGAAATGCATCATGGTTTGTTTGAAGACAGAGGTGCCGATATGCGGGCCCTCCACTACGCAGATCTATCGTCAAGCCATACGATCAAGCCATCTGATGTTTGAACTGATTCAAACGGACAGACGATAATGTGTCTCCACATTAGTCAGATCGACCATCAGGCCTTCACCGTGCAGGCACAAGGCCCACAAAGCCTAGGGATCGAGAAGTTGTACTGAGCTATTTAGATCCCCTCCCCAAATGCCACAATGCCTTCTAAGCGTAAAGTTGAACTTGCGGTTCTAGCTCTTTGTCTCAACAAGTTGAATGTGAAGAAGAAGAAGAAGAAGAAGAGAAGAGCAGAATGGGTGAAGAAATGGCTTTTGGATAGAGATAAACACACTCACATAAATTTACTGTCAGAGTTAAGAACATATCCATCAGATTTCCATAATTATATGCGAATGGATGACGAGACCTACCATACTTTGCTTGAAATGGTGACTGGCGGTAACCTTGACCTAATCACATCCCCAACAAGAGCCCAGGACCTATCCCGCCCTACTACTTGTACTAGGTGAAAAAGAAATCGCGGCGAGCAGAATTAAAATAAAAACCACAATATTAAATGCGTAAGCCCTTGTTATTTAGTATCATTCTACATGGAAATTCGACGGAGAATTCGATTCTGAAGTCAGATTTGCAAAATTCAACAATTTTTACTCCACTTTTTTTCGTCCCGCCTAAGCTGACTGACGACCAATCTGAAAATATCAAGCACTGCTTGATATCTCAGCGGCTCAGATCTGTCCATCGGATTCAGATGAATCTGAATACGATTTCGCCCCACACAATGGGGATCTATCGTCAAGCTACGCCTGATCGTATGGCTTGACGATAGATCTGCGTAGTGGAGGGCCCGCAATAGAAAGAAACTTACGGGCTGGTGATGAAGTTTTTCCTTCACCAAGTCAAAATTCCACAACCAGGAACGATTTAGTTGATATTCCTGTCGGCATCTTTTCATTTTTTTTTTTTTTTAATCTATCGTTTAATCTTTGGTTTGAAGTTATTTTGAGTTCCTAAATGACATGATAGATAGATCTAGATACACCGATGCTTGGAGGCGCATGTGAGCTAGAGCGTAAACATTCAGCTTACTGACGTGTAGCTATAAATAACTTTCTGGATTGGTCTTCACTGCTGTGCGCTGTGCTCTGATGGAAAATCGGGGTTTCTTTTGCAGGTAGCATTACGTGTCTTTGGCGACTGTGACGCCATGGGAAGAGGGCAGGCCAGACAGGTTATTCCAAATCTAAATATAGTTTTTTGTTTAGTAGTAGTAGTAGTAGTAGTAGTAGTAGTAGTAGTAGTAGTAGTAGTAGTAGTAGTAGTAGTAGTAGTAGTAGTAGTAGTAGTAGTAGTAGTAGTAGTAGTAGTAGTAGTAGTAGTAGTAGTAGTAGTAGTCATTTCCTCCTCTATTCACTTGATTGGTCAACTTAGATCTAGTACAAAAAGCACTGAAGTTGTGTAAGGAAAAAACTAATAGTATAACAACAATATCAAACAAATACAACGTGCCATTATTCAACCCAGCCAAAGCAAAATAATAATAAAAAAAAAATATGATGGTGCAGTATTTTAATACAAGTAATTTCATACTCTTGTATGATATTCTTTGATTGTTGTAAAATGACTGAAATTCTACCAACCAACGGCAACATTTTTTAAAATTTCCTCAGACCTAATACCCCGTGGAAGGGGGGGGGGGAGGGTGGAGGAAACAAAAGAAGATGAAGAAGTACGACCTGTGCATATGCACCTGTTAATTAGTAACATCAGAGAGGAAGGAGCTCAGAGCTTAGTTCCAACCCCATATTGAAGCACCGATTGGCTGACTCACTCGAGCGCGGTGAATTTGCTTGAGATAAGCCGTGTGAAGATTCCCATGGTGAATAATGGCACCTGTCAATATTAGGTGTCAATAGTGCAACGCTTTAAATTGTTCCAATTCAAGGGATTTTTTTCCTTTAACTATGGATTATCCAAAGGTCCACAATTCGTTTGTCTTAGTGATAAAAATTGTACGAGATTTAATACATCTACTCTTCCCTCCTCTTCCTCGATTCTTTCACTTCTTCTTCTTCTTCCTCTTCTTCTGTTACTACTACTACCACTACTAGTACTACTACTGCTGCTGCTGCTACTACTACTACTACTACCAACCACAACCACTACTACTACCACCACCACCACTTCTACTACCTTTTTTTTATTACCAATTTTAATTTTTCTTTTCCTTGTTCTTCTTCTCTTGCTTTTAATTTTTATGATTTAAAAAAAAAGTCTCTTTCCTTTTCTTTTTTCAATGGTAACAATCATAGCTTGCATTTTTTGGTAATTGAAAAGTCCATTCTTTGTTGCCTTGTGCGACAAGCATTGCTCGAGATTGAATACATCTACTCCCCCACATCTTCCCTCCTTCTCTCAACCCCTACCCCCGTCCTTCTCCTCCTTCCTTTCACTTCTTTAACCTTCAAAATAAGATTTATATTTATTTTGCAATCTCATTGATTATCTCAAACAACTTAGGAGTCACCACGTAAAAAGCTTGTTCAACAATCTGAGGGATAAACTTTGCTTTCCTACCATTGGATTCTGAGTGACAGTATATAAAAAATCACCACCAACAAAGGCTGACGCGTGATATACGAGTATATCTATCCTCTTTGCTGATATCATACACACACACAAGGCTCTCAACTCATGCTTTCATTTATATCTCAGTAAACCCTTCCTTTTTTTTTACTCGGATTCAGGATAACAAGAGGCTGTGATTGACCTGGTTTGGTATAATGATATAATCAAATTCAACCAATCACTTCACTTTCCATCCAACACCTACATTACTAGCAATGCACATGATTCGAGGGAGACTGAGGGCAGTGATCATTCCTACTATTTGTCAGAATTCTGGGGTTGGGGTATCTAATTGAGATCTTAAAATGTTTTTTTATCACATCACCAACATTTCTATTTGTTAGTAATAAATAAAAAAGACAAAAAGGAACGAATTCTAAAACTATATTTATTACACATTAGAAAAAATAGTTTTGATCGTGTGACATTCATTAATATAGGCTTAAAGTACTTTGTATTGCATTATAAAAAAATAGTACAATTTGATAAAAAATATTTATGAGAAATATATACATAACTAATCTTGAAATAATTTTGTATGATCCGTACATGAGGCAAAAGGTTATCATCATTTCTTATTTCATAAATCTATCCTAAACCAACAGTGAGTAAAGCTTTTGTGTCAGTAGAACAATAAATATAATTAATTATAAAAAAACACAAAGCATTTCATCATCATTCATTCTTGCATGTATAACATGTTTTAAACAGCTGGTTTAAAACCAGAATTTAGGAGTCTATAAATAAATATTTTGCAATGTAATTGACATTCATAAAACCCTTCGTTTTTGGACTACAAGCAAAGTAAAAATGAGCCTCCTTTAAGTTAACATTTTGAGCTATTACCAGATTAAAAATAACCATGAATCATAATTACTGCAGTCCTTGTGCCAAAGTATCTGTCCTAAAATTCTAAAATTCTACTTGAAATCAACGTAGTCAAATCATTATTACCATCTTATATGCATAAACATACTCTTTAATGATATTCTTGAATGGAATTAGTTAAACAGAGCTTCTATCTGTAATTTTCAATATTTTATTTGGAATGTTTGAATGAAAGGTAATATATCTATCATGTGATTTGTAAATATTTATAGAATACAGCAGTCAGTTTGCAGACAAAAAACAAGACTTTATCTAACAACATTTGTAAAGTTAGACAGAAATTGTTTAAAAAAAAAAATGGAAGCTTTGTAAATTGAAGTTATGCATTTTTCAAATAATGAACTATTTTGATGAAGTCATGGTGTTATGGACAGAAAAAATGAGACAGATATATAAAGACAGAGTAATAGGCAAAATCTTGACATGCCTTTGCTTGTACTTTAGACCTTAGTAAGAAAAAAAAAGTTTCAAAGTATGCATGGAAATCTATGTCATGAAACAAACAAGAGTAAAGCAACGTAATTGTAACATAAACATAAAAATTGCATGAAAAAGATTGGACATGACTTTTTCAACTAATTTTGTCACGTTCATTTAAGTAATTCACAAAGTTCTAGATGGATAGAGCCTCAAAATACTTAAGGCAATATCTTTTTCTATAACCTCGCTTCAATTCACATTCATGATTTGTGATTTTCTACAGTATTATCAGTTTTAGAATCTGAAATAACTTTCAAACCCATGCTTTTTTGTAATGATATATAATGTGATAAACCCAATTCATTGTTTATTTATCTTAGCTGACGTTTTTCACTCGTTCATTTGTGCAACCCGAAACTCATCCGCTATTAGTCTCAAATTAAAGCATTTCCCAATTTTCAAAGCAGTTCTTGAGCAACCAGCCCCTAAGTTTACCATTCTAAATTGCTAATGTTCATTAAAGGATAATATGAAACAAATTAAAAAATAATCTAGTTTTGGAAAATATTTAGAGAAAAATAAGCTCTCAGAACCGATTGTAAGAAATTTAAGTTTGAATGGGGTTAAAATGAGAGAAAGATAACAAAAGAGGGACTTTGTCTGCTGTTATTACTTATAAGTAAAAGCTTTTAGATTTCGAATTAAACAAATAATTCTGCACAGAAAAAATTCAAATCCAGGGTCTCTTAAATGTCCCAACTCACACAAATACTCGATTGATAAGACGGGGATCTGAATTGTTGCTTGACCTAAAAATGAATATTTGGTAGTGAGACATTGAAAGTTCTTGCGTTGTTAATCACATAGGCTTTTTCACAAAAATATTGACTGATATCAATTGAAACAACATATTTCAATGATGTGCATTTTACCATTGCAGATTCAGACTGCTAAATTCCAAGGTGAATGGTGAGGTCACATGAGCCACACTCTCTCTCTCTCTCTCTAACTACAATAGCACACACTTGTTCTACACATCAAAACAAATTTGTAGAAAACAATAAAAGCAGGTTATAAGGACATAAGAACACTTGGTTTGAATCCACATTGTCAGCACATGCTTGCTGCCAAGGACTGCTCATGAAGGTGGATTGGAGAGTTATTGGTAAGATGAGGCTGATACCATTCCATAAAAAAAAAAACAACCAGAAAACAAATACAGTGTTTACGCATACATAGGATATCACTATCCGTAAAAGACATAAGACTGCATATTTATTTAAACATTTTTATAATAATTTATACATGTGATTTTTGCAGTCATGTCCACAGAATGCAAACTTTCTTCAATTAACTTATATTTTCGTTTAAACAAAACTTTTCAGAATGAAAAGTTATCATGCAAAAAACTAAGGCACTAATGCATAGTAAAGAAATTGAAAGCAAAACTTTTAGATACCTAAATCATAAAAATACACTCTCTAGGGCCCTAAGTGACGGACAGTGATCTTGAACTTTTTATGCTTGTAGCCAATTTTCTGAGATCACAAAGGCGTGCACATCTCGGAATCCATATATATGAAATGCCCTTTTATTTAAAACCTTAACAGTGAAGTAATACGTCTGAAAGGCTGTCGAGTAAAAATAAATAAGTACTTATGTTTTTAGACTAATTAACTTATAGCAAATCAGAAATAATAAATATTCATGATCTTGAAAAATAAGGCAATGCAATAACTGAGCAAGACAGATGTAAAATAAATCTTTCTCTTTGCAAACTGCAAATTTTACTGCTAAATTCTACTTGTTAGCCCTAAAGCTACAAATCTATCTTTCAACAGGTTATAAATTTTTCTCTCCATCAATTTATTGATTATGCTTGTGCTCATCTAACAGGCAGCAACTTTGATTCCCTATAGCACCAGTATTAAGCTGACATGTCTCACATTGTCTTTTATGTTGAACCTGCATAGGGCTCCACTGGAGTTTGATTAGTAAAATGGTTGGCACACAAAAGTAAATAAAGCAATCTTTGTGTCTCAATGAAGCCTATAATCTGTGTTACTGGAGAGCTTGCAATAACATTGCATTTAGTCATTGCCTTTGAATTTGGAAATAAGCAGATAGTAAGCCTTACTAAACTATCAGTCTAAACAGGGCGCAGATTAAGGAAAACCAGAACTCATAGGCTTCAAATCTTTTTTTTCTTTGTACATGTTTTGAGCTATCAAGTTTTCAATGCTTTTTAAAGTGCCATTGTTAAGCAGAGCCCTAATTCAGGCTGGATAATTGCTGTGTTCCTTTCAATATTTAGCATGTTCAGAAATAGTAATTTTATTAAGTCAAAGATAAGACAAACTATAGTATTAAAAGAACAAAAATGAAAGAACTATGCTTGAAAAATCTTCCAAACCGTAACTATGTGAGTGAAAAATAAATTTAGATCAACAATGCAGATTCCTCCAAAACTCTATGTGGGCGTTACAAAAAAAATTTCATACATGAGTTCCAAAAATAGTTTTAGCCAAGCCTAAAAGAGTGAATATCTGAGTCCAAATAAAAAAAAGAGTTGATCTTCAAATAACATAAAGAAATCTTTTGACTGTCAACCCTTAGAAGTGTACAAAAATAATTTTTTCACACATGAAAAAATTGTTCTGATATGATAAGATGTGAGATCATTGACAGGATAGAGGAAAAAAGAAGGATCAGTTTTCATTTTTTGCAGGACAATTTAAAATTAAGATAATGATTGAAGCCTCAGGTAGAAGGAAACAAAATGCTTGAATTCACCTGCTTTAAAATTAATGCTTCTTATACTAAATTCTCTTGCGACTGAGCCTCTTTGCTCTTGCTATTCCCTCCAAACTGAGGTTTTTTGGACTTAAAAAAAAAACATATTAAAGGAAGATATGAAGCAATCATTCTAAACCTTTGGATACATTAAATTTATCTTTAGATCTGTTGGTTAAAATAATAATTATTTTCATTCAGCTATTTTGAAAAAAGGTAAAATTAGATAAAAGATGCAGCAAACATAAAAACTCAGGATCATTGTTAGATAATTCTTCCTCTGATCTGTCTGCCTTAAAACAATCAAACAGATTATGTCCACTTGAGGCCATAATTGCATGAGATCTAATCTAGACCTAGATCTAGATATTGATCTATTCTCACAGATTTAACTGGTTCTCTGTTGACTTGGTTTTGCAAAGTGCTCTAAATTATTTTGTTAGAAAACAAAATACTGAAGAAGAAATGGTTAAGAAACAAAAATGTTGAGGCAGCAAGTTATTTGTTGGGTTACTATAGGAGATATATAGCGCTTAACTCATAATACTCAGGGGCTGTAGGCCCTGTCCACAGGGGGTTTTTAGCTTGCCTAAAACAAGTACATTACAAGTGAGTTAAAAGAAGAAATGGTTAAGAAACAAAAATGTTGAGGCAGCAAGTTATTTGTTGGGTTACTATAGGAGATATATAGCGCTTAACTCATAATACTCAGGGGCTGTAGGCCCTGTCCACAGGGGGTTTTTAGCTTGCCTAAAACAAGTACATTACAAGTGAGTTAAAGGTTAGCAAAAGTAGCTTCAAATATCTCACAATTTCATATGCTTTATATCTATAAAAATGGCACACTTTCACTTACACATTGGTGATAAAATAAATTTTTTGTCTATGATTTAAATTGAGCATTTTTTTTTACACTATAACTTCAGAGCTGTAAAAGTATCAGATCTTCTCTTCTTTAAACATTGATATGTCTAAATGATCAATATTTGAACCAGATATTGAGATAGTAAATTAGAGCCCAATCAAATTCCATCGACAAAAATTAGTATAAAAAAAAATAAATAAAATCCATACTTTCCCATCCAAACTGAGCACCAAATACTACTGACCCACCTCCACTGCCTGCAAGTATACCACATATATACAGATGACAAATGTCAGTGTGGCATAGGCTCCAATCTCTGGGGAACATA
Organism: Elysia crispata; assembly: GCA_033675545.1. Classification (NCBI taxonomy): domain Eukaryota; kingdom Metazoa; phylum Mollusca; class Gastropoda; family Plakobranchidae; genus Elysia; species Elysia crispata. Next base: position 478,071 of record JAWDGP010006494.1, read on the forward strand.
TTACAGTCATAGCTGATTTTCAGTCTCTGAGGATAGAGACATCGCCAATTAGATTTCAGCCTGCAGCAGGAGCACGATAAAAGACAACTGCTGACAGATCCATCTACTTTATAAGAAATGAAAACGTAGATTTTTACAAGAGTTGCCATATCTGCTTCAGTTGTTTCCATAAGCAATATTCTAAAAATGCATATGGATCACTGGCAGTTATACCTCAAGGACAATCAAGAATAAACTTTGTGATTTTTTTAGGACAACATGAGATAAAGTTGCAGGAGGTAAGGCCAGTTTTTAACCGGTTTTATAGCATTGTTCTCTGCAAGGACATGAGTTGTTTTAAACCTGGCAAAGGTAAAGAGAGGCATAGGTGATTTGAGTCCAGCTCAGGGGTACAATTGAATTCAAAGAGTCTGTTGAACGTCCTTGGTACAGCAAGCAGCATTTGTTCACACTCACTTCCATACTGCTCATGACGTTCAATGAAAATTAAAGTCTTTCATCCAACGAAAGCAAATTAATTTTTCAAATATATAATAGATGTGGAGCGAATAAAAACCAATTATGTTAATTTTGAAAAACATTTCTTAGCATAAATATACAGGATGCTTTTACCTATGCAAAATGAATTAAAAAAAAAAAGCTATCTTTGTGTCAAAAACAGAATTTTTTAGTGTCTGTTAAATATTTGCTGTTAAGGAAATGAACAAAATGTTGGCTTAAAATGTCTCACTAGTGACAAATATTTAGATAATTATGGAATCATTTGGAAAACCAACAGTTTTCTTTTGGAATGGACTTAAACATATTGCATTAACACAATTCGAAATAAACCTTTGCAGCTGGAAGCTCTATAAACAGAAGTTCAATAGGAAATGTTTAAACACAACACTGTGTGGCGATCCTGAAACCAAGCATCTTGAACCTTTGCAGTTGCAGAAGTTTGAGAATTTTTTTTTTTAAAGGTTGCCGAAAATGAAAACAGAAGGTTAAAATTCCTTCATTCTGAGGGATTTCCTTATCAAAAGAGAAGAGTCCATGGCTTTGTACATGTGAACAAGAAGGTCATCATACAAAAGATGAGAATCCTGCTAGAGGTGTCCTTGCACCTGCCACATTATTCACCACAATATTACCATTATTAAGGCTAAAGGCATAGTGGCTACTTTCAGCCTCACTATCTGTGTATGTGTAAGCATTGTTTGTCTTCTGAAACCGCCAGGATGGCCCAGCAGTGGCCCCTCCTTCTGCACCATCACCCAAATCAGCTGTAGGTGTAGGGTTGCTGCTGCTACTGTTGCTGTGGCCACCATTGATAGCACCAACCCTAGACCTAGCACTACGAGTGCTTCTGTTGGGGTGAGATTGGTGCTGTTGAAGTTGATGCTGGGGGTATCTGTGGTTGCTGTGATAGTGGCTGCTGCTGTTGCTCATTGTTGCACGACTGAAGTGACTGCTGAATGCTGGAGGAGGAGGGGAGCTTGGCACAGGTGCTTTTGCAATTGAGTTGTCACTGCTGTCATCGCTGTCGCTTGTCTGAAACACAAATGAAACAGTTGTCATAATGACTATACCACAAATCTTAAGCTAATTTATTTCTTCGAAAGTATCTGCTATTTCTTTACAAACATGAGAATAAATGATATTCATTAAAAAGTGTAATTATCATCCCATAAGTGTGAATGTTTGGCAAAATATCTGCTTTATTGGCATACATATGCTTTTTGCTCCATTAAAAGTGAGTATAACATGCAATGAAATAAAGGATATTAATATAATATACAATAAATAATGCTCTTTAGCCCTCCAAAAGTGAAGGTTTTGAAGGTGCAATTTCAAGATCTTGATTTTCAAATGTTAATTAGTGTATATTTCTTGCAAAATTTAAAAATGCAACACTACAGCACATACATAATTATATTCAATATGATTCATTTTATTTGCTGCACAGAAAAAAAATACTGCATTTTAAGAAAATTCTTTACAATGATGTCACAATCATATGTTAAACAAAAATTCATTTTGCTTGCGACCTGACTATGATGATATCTGTAATTTTTTCAAAAGCCAACTTTGTCATATAATATATAGGCTACAATAGGTCTAAGCTTCTAACAACCTCAGTTACAGTTGAAGTTTGTTTACAATTAGAATCTGGAAAAAAATAATTTTTAGACCCTTGCTTCATCTTTACTCTAATAAGGTGGGAGCGTCAGAAAGTTTTGGCTACCGCTGTCTGTAATAAAACTGCATGTACAGCTCCCTGACAATTTAACATGTTAAGGGATGTATGGGGAGAAAAACATTTCTTGGGAAACTTTGCTTGTGTGTGATTGTCAGAGGTGAAAAAGGACAAAATTGGGAGGAATTGGAGCTTCATAGAGACTGTGTGGTCTAAACACTGGTCATGCAGGCTACTATTACATAGACAACACTAAAACTGAATCTTTTCTTATTTTCTTCAGAGCTTGAATTCTTTCTCTCAAAGTATGTCTATCTTTTTCCTTGTATTTCCTTGTAACTAATTCTCATCCCTTTGACTAAATAAACCTCTAGAACTGGAAGTGTCATGTTGCTTTGGAGCATATATTTACTTTACATGTAGTCCCCACATATCATCCTTACTACTTGATATATACATACAAACCCCTTGATCAATTACGAAATCTTTCTATCAAATAAAGTTTTTATTATTACAGGAACTTTTAAGAAGAGAGATGAAAACTAAAATGTGCTGAAACTTACATCATCTGAAGAAGAATCCGCCAGATTTGATGGTTTCTCAGATAAAACTGAGCTGTTGTCTTCTGAAAGGGGAGGCTTTATAGCCGCTGCTGCTGCAGCTCCCGCAATGGGTGGTGGAATATCTTCAGAATAGGTCACACTTGCAGGGCTTGGCCTTGGAGGAGACCTGCATCAAAATGGTGAAAACCTTTATTCGTAAAATTTACAGTCTAACCAGACTATTTAACTTTTCACTATTTCCCTAACAGACATATGGAGCTCATTTCAGTCCCATTGCCCATCTAACAGGTTTAAAATGTATTCCATGCCAAGGGCATTTGTCAACCACCTAGTTTGCTCAAAAGTTACGTCATTTGTCAGGAAGAGAAATCATTGAGTGCACTTTCTTAAACCAAGCCTTCTACTTCAAAGTTCACACAATTTTTCAATTTTAACTTTCTACAATAAAATATCTTGTAAAGTAATAAACCAAGAAGCATCAATCAACAAACATGCCTCAGTCCTCATAACAATAAACCTTTTGAATATTTTTAACTGATTCTACCTGGCATAGATGTTGCTATGTGTTTTGCCATTCCTGGCCAAACTTCTTCTGGACTGCCTCATCTCCAGTGAGGGAAAACCTCCTTCAAAGGGAAAGCCTCCATGCTCGGGCTCTGGTGTGGACATTACAGTTGTGGCTGTTGTAGAGCGTTTAAGTTCTTCTGCACACAAACAAAATAAAGAAAATGTAATGAAAATCATCAGAAAGTATATAAGTAACTCATGCATTTAGTGGTTTACGTGACAGTAATATATTAAGTAATTCAAATATGGTATTGGGCTTCCTTTTGAAGAATAAAAAGAATAAACTGTTACCTGTCTCCTTCGAATAAAAAGAAGAAACTGTTACTTGTCTTTCCACCTCATCAAATCATTCTGAGGCCTTGATATTAAACACACAAGAGACAGAGATAGTGAGAGAAAGAGAAAGAGAGAGAGAGAGAGAGAAAGAGAGAGAAAGAGAAAGAGAGAGAGAGAGAGAGAAAGAGAGAGAGAGAGAGATAGATAGACAGACAGACAGACAGACAGAGAGGAGAGAGAGAAAAGAGAGACAACATGCCCAAATCCATTGTTTGGCAATATACATATATAGGCTAATAAAATAAAACCACTTTCTAGTGAAATTCCCTTAGCAAAACAAAGTTTTATATTTCTAAAGTCTTCCCACAAATCTTATCCGAAGAACTTACTGCCTTTGTTTCTACGTTTTTCTACGTAGCAAAGAAGAGTTATTATAAGGAGGATGAGGATGACACCTGTAAGAGCAACAATCACCAAGAACCACCACTCTGTGTGAAAGGCTTTTGCTTTCTTGCTCACAACTGAAACATCAAAAATTTGTATAACGTCAACTAGTGTGTTGTGGAAAATATCTGACCAATATCAAGCCTAATTTAGGTTTCATGTCTTTTAAACTTTTGACATGCGATTGCCTATTAACTTTGAACATGCAAAAAAAATGACACAATAATTTAAATTAATACTTTACTACAAGATAGACTATTTCACTGATGTCAAGATAAGTTTATCTGGACATTATGGACTAAAATTTCAGCAATGTATGGCATACCTTAAATATTCTTTGATGCATAAGATTTGTACATAACTCTACTGCCTACCTTTATCTGGAAAAAGTAAGCCAGAGAATTATTTTTCTTTTTTCATTCCAGTTGACAAAATAAACACATTAATGAGGAAAAATGTTACATCAAGCTTTGATTCCAATTTATCCTACTAAACCCACGTGAAGCTGGTGTTTTGTACACATTTGAGGCTGGACTTGGGGGACTGATGCCGTGAGCATTGACTGCCCTCACTCTGAACTGATATTCTGTGCTTGGCTTCAGGTCATTTAAGTTAATGCGAACCTCTGGCTGCTGACTGCTGACTTCCAGGATAGGAATCCACTTATCTGATCCATCTGATGGATGAGTTGAATAAATATACAATGCAGATTGTAGAGGAGTTGGATTAGCTAAAAAGGTTTTTAGTACAAGGCATCCATTACACCTTAAGACATGGAAACGATCTAAAACATAATAGTCTGAAGACATCTTTAACAACATCCAAGTTTAATTTACATCTGGGCAAAATTAGGAATGCTTCAAAACAATCTAAAAGAGAATATGAGATAGTTCTTCCTGTTTCTATTCCATCTTTGACTGATAATGTTAACTTAAAAATTCCTTCAAAAGTTGAGTATGAATAAAAATCATCAATTGTAAATTTAATACATATTTTGAAAGAGCAGAAATTTGTGCACAACTTTGTTTAACTAAATATTTTAGAATGCGAATTTCAATTCTTTTCCATGTAGACCTCATATCCTCTATAACCTGTAACTCAAATTAGGCAAATGTGAGTTAAGCTAGATTTTCCCAGACAAGGTGACAGTTTCATTTGACATCAGAACACTTTACACAAAATGAATATTCTTAATGAACATCATTTGAGTATCTTACCATCTCTCTTTCTTCGAGTCCGAACCTCCCGAAAACTCACATGGTAAGCATAGATGGGAGAGTTACCCTCACCTTTGTTTAACCAAGTCAAAATGAGATATTTCTGCTGCCTATCTAATGTAGGTTGAAGAGGAGCCTCAGGGGAACCTGGTACAAAGACGGATTGAAGTCATAAGATAATTTACAAGGAAAAGTGTAAGGATGAAGCCATAAATTAGCACAATCGCAAAGGGAAGGCTTAATTCTTTATAGAAGTCAATGGAATATTGTTCTGCAAAAAAAAACAGGCATTAAATTGGTTTCAAAGAAAACAACTAAAAAAAAATTTAGCTCAGACAATCATCAAACAATCTTTTGGGGTGGATGGAGTCCAAAGAGAATACAAAACTGTGGAAGTATGTGAGACTCTAGCTACATAAACAACGGTGAAAGTAAAGAGTAATTTGCAAAATTTACTGATACTAATGCTTGATAACTCTACTTCTACTTACTTACTTACTGCCCTTTTTGCCGTGGGCAATTAGGGCAGCTTTTCTTGCTGTTTCTGTAACAATAGCATTTTTACAAGATAGAGTTGTTAGCCCTATGCTAAACCTACAAGTAGGGGGAGGGGGTGGATCGTATCTAGTCTGGCCTCTATCCTTTGACCTGTCTGGCTTGGGTGGCCCTACCAGGAGCACGAGGCTCTCGCCGGCATAGCTCTCAGGGTTATCAAGGCACGCAAGCTCGCTCACCTCGTCAAGGTAACGATCCGTGAGGAGAAGTTCTATGCCTAAATCATATGAAGAATAACTGTTCCATACATGTTTGTTATTTTGCCAGACCTCACCTTAGAAAAATGAATAGTGCAAAAGTTACCAGGTACTTTTCATTTGATCAAATGTTTGAATTTTTCCACTTTCAAAATAATGTATTAAAGAAGCTCTTTTTTCGCTTCTCACTATTGCTAAATGCACAAAATTAACGTTCCCTTATATGATTTTCAAAGTTTTCAATGGTAAGAGGGAAAATGTTTTTCAAATCGAAATTTATGACATGTAATTCATTGGGAACATATGCCAGACATATTGTCTGATCTGATTAAGGTGACAACCACTGACAGCCAGATTTTTCACTTGCCTTGTTGAGGGCCTGTTGTGACACAACATTCACAGTTGGAGCACTCAGATACATTCCCACGGCCAATGCTGGTAAAGGCAGCCAATTGAAAGGTATAGAGCTGATTCTCCAGAAGGTTACTTACATAAAACCGATGTTCTTGGCCTGGGATCATGTTTGTTGAGGTCTCTGCTTTTTCTGTTGATAATAAACACATACAACAAAGGGTTTTGAAAAGAGAAAGATTTGAGAAAGAAGTTAAGAAGGGAAAGATTTGAGAAACAAGTTATGCTACAAAGTCAGATAGAACAAATGGAAACTATTCACATTTTATAGTGTCTCATCAACGACCATTAGAGATATTAAATCAATCAGTGTACTGACCATTAACTGTAACAAAGGACTGGAGCTCATATTTAGTGATGTCACCATTGGGAAACTCAGGTGGATTCCACAACACAACCAGCTCTGTTCGAGTAATGTTGCGAAATCTGAGGTTGGTAGGTGGGCTTGGCACTGGGAAAACAAAAACAACAACAAAACCACCAGTAGAATTTTGACAGAAATTGCTTTTTCAGCCTTTTTGTGAACATTTTATAAACTGCATCAACAGTGCCCAAATAATTATCTTTAAAAAATTTATGATTGTTATTGATCTTTTATTCTTTTGCAGGGGTAAGGATCACTTTCTTTAGTGGTATTACCTGCCTTTGGTTTTAATTCAAACACAGGCATCTTGATCAGAGGCAGAAAAAGAATACTGATTTCAAAGTGATATCTGATTTTAACATTTGACCCATAATCTGCACAGAAGAATGGTTAAGAGTATTTCACCCAATAGATGTTTTAGAGACCCTTGAACTTTTACTGCATGAAAGGCAGTTGAAAATCAACCAATAGTAGAAGAGGACTTCACATAGAGCTACATAAAAGCCTCTGCACACTACAGATAGAAAATATGAGATTGAAAAGTACTAGACAAGAAGCATTTGGCCTTGAGCAATCCAACTTTCTCAAAAAACAAGAAAGTCTATGATTCTATGTACACTTGATACAAAGATTATGACTGATTCCCCATAAAGACATTTTATATTCAACTATCCAAGGAAAATCTCTAAAAAATAATAAGGCAGCATTACTCACAGTCTTCTGAGGTGCGTTGAGGCTTTGGTAAGGTTGGAGGGCCATAGCCTGCGACGTTGAGCGCCTCAACTGTGACACAGTATAGTGTGTGGGGTGTAAGGTTTGACAATGTAAGTTTTTTCTCTGTCACAGAACGCTGCTTTACATGAGTTACTACCTCCTCCAAACATGTTGTATTTGGAGATGGCCAAAACAGCACCTGGAGTGGCAACCAGAATAGCATTAAAGCACTGATTGCATTTGAAAGATAAAAAGTGACATGCTCTAAAAGTGAACTGACACAAATATATGTCACTGATGCTCAAGAAAAAAGATTGCAATCTACACGTAAATGGGTAATCTTTTTAACACTTTTACATGTTCTGAGACAAATCTCAATAGGTCTGATATTCAGAAAAACACTTTCAAGGGTGAAGAGAATGGGAAAATGCTTTGACTATGGCACTGAAGGTTGTAAAACATTTCTGAAGAGGTAAAATTTTGAATGAATCAGTAAGATAATTATAAGAGAGACAGATAGCAGGAAGTTTTTCGAGACAAAACTTCTCTTATTCCAAATGATTGGGCATAAAACTTTAAGGGGCGGAGCCTCCTTGTTTTCCCCCACCAGCCTGCTCAAATTGTTTTAGAATCTCTTGGGATTCAAACCTACATGATTGAGCTTCCAATCTGTGTATCTTTCCATTTCAGCCAATTTAGCAATCTTATTTCATGTTAAGCAGCTGCTCAATCATCTCTCTCTATAACCACAGCACATTAACTTTGGTTATCACAGTAAACTTCGCTATGGAGGCCTTTTATTCTCCTGATGAGAATCTCAACCAACATTACTTTGATTTTGCAGCCAGATAACTATGCCTCCTTGGTCAGATGCTTTTAGTCACTGTGGGACTTTCGATTGAAAACTAGTTAAACTATGATATTTTGATGAAAGACCCTAAACGAGGTCTTTGTTTCTTTTTCTCAATTCACACAATTAGTAAAAGATTTGCTGAAACCTCTTAGTAAGAAACCTAGCTGTCAAAGTCTAGAACTTTGGCTTACACTAAAGTTCTCCAGCCCTGTTCCTTTCCCTGGCCTATTTTGTTACTACGGAATCACCATATACCTACCTTTTTTTTAAAAATTTTCAGAAGAAATGTAAAGCCTGACCGTTCGAAAGGGTCATGATAAAGATAGAATTCTATAATGAAATGGTTAGGAGAAAATGGATTAAATAATATTAAATTATATACAAAATTATTTGATTTTTGCAAGAAAAAAATGAAAACGACTTTATTTTGATGAAAAGATTAACGACTTTTAACCTGAAGCCAAGACCCCAACTCTAAATGGCTTAAATCTGGATAAGAGTTTGGGGTAGAGTGCTTGTAAACAGTGATTTAACAGTCACAACAGTACAGGCTCATTCGCAACAGTCCTGACTGTAAGTCTAAGATGAGGAAATTGGATCTATAGAACTTAGCACGTAGGTTTCTATCAAAGCCTTCACTGCAGAGCAGTAAGAGATATCCATTTAAGCAAATACCACCACCTACTGAGTTCTTCCCCACACTATAAGCCAAATAAGTGCCATGTTTGTAGGGGATGTTTGTGTTTCAGTAGCAAAAAAAACTACAACTCTCAATAATGATGACTCAGTGTTCATTTTTTTGGACATTATCTGTCACTTTTCTTACAACTGTTGATTTCACCAACAACCTGAATTGCCTTCTTTGGCTGCGAATATTACTGAATTAGCTTTGGCAGAGACAAGTTTTTGATATACTCTGACGTACCATTGGGGATTTTGCCCTTAACATAGTTATTTTTCTATATATGTAGTTAGTCTGCCCTGGCATAATGTGCATAAAAGATCTTCCTTCATTTCTCAGCCCATACTATTCACTTAGAGGATAGGAAATCATACACTGTGGAAGCTGATTTTCAACAATGCTGAAGTTAGATGTAGGACAGTATCCCTTGTACCTACTGGTCCATCTAGTTGTTGAGGCTGATAGTCTGCTTTCTGGATCCTCTTTGCACCCTTGACACATCACATCCTATCAATAATCTTTTTTCTCTTTACTTATTGCGTCAACTACAAATTGCTGATAGTTCATAAAAAATGATTGATTTGTTACTTGAAAATCTTGTCTAACCCTACTCAATAAACTTGTCTTCAAGAAGTTTGTATATCATTTTCAACTCATGTCTAGGCTGTAACATTGTAGTGGCATCATAGCTATCAACAAATTTCTTAATCTCTATTGTCCTTACGTTTTAAACATGTATAAGGTTTTATAGGGAGATGCGGATGTGAAAAGAATCAACAAACTGCACCTTGTAGCCAATGATATCGCCATTAGTTGTGTCTTTTGGTGGAGCTGACCATGACACTTGCAATTCACTTGAGCTTTTGTTTGTCACTTTGAAATCTTGGGGTGAACTAAATGGGGCTTGGTGAAAAAAAATAAATATGTCAATTAGGACTAGAGTTCATTTAATAAAGAATTCATTTACAGCATGTTATATGATCACTTCAAGATTTTCAGTGTTTTATGTTCAATTGTTGAAAGCAAGAATTATAACAAAAAAATTGCTCTCTGGCCGATTAATTCTAAAGTCAATTACTATGACCTATGAAATGTAAAAAATTTTATATTCTACCATATCATTACAGGCACAGAGAAGTGTCTGTTCAGTTACAATAAGATTTGAAGAATGGCTTCAGAATAAAGGATAGAATTCAGAATTTTTCATAATTAAGAACCAGGTAAAACTTATATTTCTCCAATTAATTTTAAATTCATTTACTATGATCTATGAAACATAAAACTTTTTCATATTTTACAAAATTACTACCGACAATAAAAAATGCCTAGCTTCAGTAATAGTAAGATTTGAAGAATGGTTACAGCTTTAAGAAAAAAATATGGAATTCAGAATTTTTCAACATGAAGATCCATGTAAGACTTATATGTCTACAAGACCATTACAAGCACTAACAGTAAGAATGAATTATATAACATTAAAAGCCTTATGCAAAAAAAAAAAAAATAAAAGGATGTGAATAAGTATTCCACCAAGCTTTAAGATGCAAAGATGTGTAGGAAAAAATGTGGAACATTACATTGGAAATCTTTAAGGATAACATTTCAACATTTAAACAATCATGCTTTTTTCAAAATAATCTAGATATGTGCAAACATTCCTGCAAAAAAAGGCAACTTCCTAGTAATAGTAATGATAGCAGTAGAAGTGACAGCAGTAATAGTAGCAATAGTGTTATAAGTAGTAATAGAAACACTAGAAAAAACAGTTCCAGCAGTAGTAGGAGAGTAGTAGCAGCAGCAGCAGTAGCAGTAGCAGTAGCAGTAGTAGTAGTAGTAGTAGTAGTAGTAGTAGTAGTAGTAGTAGTAGTAGTAGTAGTAGTAGTAGTTACAGTAATAGCAGCAGCAGCAGCAGCAGCAGCAGCAGTAGTAGTAGTAGTAGTAGTAGCAGCAGCAGTAGTAGTAGTAGTACTGGTGGGTGGTGGTAGTTGTAAAATTAGTACAAGTAGCAATAGCAGTAGAAATCGCAGTAGTGGTATCAGCAGTATTAGGAGTTGGAGTAACTGTAGTAGTGGAGGCAGCAGCAGCAATAACAGTAGTAACAGTGATCTCAGATCTTTCCTGTACATCAAACAAGCTCTCATTAAGCAGAGCAGAATTGAAAAGGCCCCAAACTCACTCACTGAAGGTGTGGGGATCAAACCTGCAATGAATTTACATGCAGATAGCAGGAAAGATGTCCTTACCCTACCGCTACCAGAGCTCCAGTAGTTATAGTTATAGAAATAGCAATATGATAATTAGTAATAAATATAAAATTATAGTAATTGTAGCAGAAACAGTCTCTCACAAGTGGGAATTGGAAGCAGAAGTAGTAAGAGCATATAATAGAAATACTTCTCTAGATAGTGGTAAAACGATCATCATCAGCATCAACACTATTACTGACACTCATCTTTGCCTTTGCTTTTTCAAGATCTTGCAGAAATCAATCATTCTCGTTGATGTATGAAATTTCATAGCTAGTACCCATACACATACAACAAATTAATTATTGTATATATAATCCTATTTCAAAATAATGGGTGCAATTCCAAACAGGTGTGTTGATTAAAGCACAAAAATAAATGGTGTTTGGTAAGGTAACAGTTATTGTCTAAAGCAGGTAGAGAAGACCTAGTAAATTTGTAGAAATCAACTTGTACTGATTGTACAAAAAATCTTGCTGTGTATTGAATCAGGAGGGCTTTCGACAAAAATCTGAGATCTTTCTTACTTCCACAAAATCTTGTGAGTGGCTAAAGTTTAGTGCAAAATTAGATTAGCTGATATTCACTGGCGAATATTAACACCACTAATATAATTAGTCTACACACAAAAATGTTTAGGACAGATTAGTAGTTTGATACGTGGAATTAACTTAACCAGTTAAGAGTTATCTATAAAAAGAGAAAGGAAATTTAGGCTGAAGCATGAATGTTACAGACCACTCTCTCTCTTTCTCTCTCTCCTTTCTTGGTCTAGGCTATCCCTGTCTTCCTTACCAATGTCTCCAACTCTAAACACCTGTAATACGCTAGGTGGGCCACGGCCAGCAGAATTCTCACTGACAACGCGGATCTCATAGCGACCCATTGTGAGCCGCTCCAGCGTTGCTGTGAATGCCCCAAAAGGAATAGGAGGTGTTTCACGATACTCTTCAGCATTCTCCTCACGGAACAAAATGATATCTTGCAGCAAGTAGCCGTTCCAGGTATCTTCAGGGGGTGGCTACAAAGGAGATCATTTACAGATTTGAAAGTAGAAGGACGGCAATAAATATTTATCACAATAATGGTTGTGCCAGGTTCTGAATGATGAAGATACTTCGGGCCTTTTCTGGACACTGAAAATATAGTTTAATGAACCATCAATCAGCTGCCCCATAAATTGCACATATTACGTAGTCCTGTAATCTTAAAGAAGGCAATAATGATAAAACCTCTCCAATTCTGAAATTTCACCTTATAAGTTCATACTATCTCTGAATCAAGTCACATATCTATGAATGTATATATGTGTTGATGTGCAAAAGAAAGGGATAAATATGTGCTTGACTTTAAAATTTTCTGATGCTTCTCTAACTAAATTGTAATCATGCCAGAGGAAAAAAAATTTAATGACTTATGAAGTTTGTAGGTTTCTTCGTGTAAAGAAAGAGAACATTAGCCCTGGCAAACACATCAAAACAAAAGGGCTATGCAGCAGTGTAGCTGATTCCATACCAGTTTTCCACTTTGATAAATTAAAGAACATCATGAAGGAAAATTACAAAGAGCCACCCATATTTTAACACACAAACTCAAAATACAACAGCACCATACAACGTTGAGCTACGGATATATTCAGTCTTTACTGAACAAGAATCCAGCTTTTCTCTACTACTTATATATACCAAAATAGAGATTTTCTACATTCAGTGAAAACACACAACAATGACAAAAAAAAGGTGTGGTTAAGAAGCCAAAGATAATCATGAAAAAATAACAAAAGAGAAGAGATTCAGTTAATTTATCTCTTCACATAAAGGCAATTCCACTATACCCAAAAGTATTGTCCACCAAACCAAAAATGAAACCAAAAACAATACTAGGCGCCAAATGACAACAGTACCAATACCAACAACATGCGATTGGCTGGGATGTGAAAGCAATAATGTAAACAACATTAAGTCACAGATTTTGTGCTGCCAGTACCAATTTCCAGGTAGGTGGAAGCCCCGACACTCCATGGCCCACCGCCCATAAAATTGTGAGCTTGGACATTGCACATGTACTTGAGGCCTGACTCAAGGTTTCCGTGGACAAACTCCAAGCTGCTAATATCAAAATATTGCCACGCAAGTTCTTGTTGGTCCTTGACAGACTGAGTAACACCTGGACCAAAGGCAGCACCTTGTTGATCCTTGCCCTCCACTCTAAGGCGCACATAATAACCCATGAGAAAATCACTGTTCCATAGCTCGAACTCAGGAGCCTTGCATTAGAATGAGACAGTGATGAGTTGATGAGATTTTCCACAATAAAACACCCAAGACATGCCTAATTTCTACCATTTAATTTCTTCAAAATATTTAGTTACTTTAGTAACTCTACGCTTTCCAATTTCATCCACTTTAACCATCCAGTATGCCCAGTAGACACAATTAAGATAATTAAAAAAAAAAGATAATAACTTTGAATAACAGGAATCAACAGGCTGTATATCAAAGGCAAATTATAAAAAACTACCCGTGACCATCAATGTCATAAATACCAAGAAATTTCATACAAACATGCTTGAAAGAAGTTCAACTTTATTGCAAGCTATCAAAACATTCATAAGTAGGTGTGTTTCAAAACATAGCTTGTGCTTGGGAAATTTTAAAGGAGTCAATCTGCAGGGTGGGATCAAACTTAAGGTTTTTGCCTGAATGCTTGCATTGGTGAATTAAGTTATTAAGAAATAATTCTAAAGTCTCTGGCATAGTAAATAAAAACTGGTAATCATACGAGTGTTAGAAACTGCAAAGCTCACATCTTACTGTCACTCACCTGCCACGTAATTTTAATGGATTGCCGTGTTAGTGGCACAATGGTTACTTTCTGGGGTGCCCCATCAGGTTCTGAAGAGAAAGAAAAAAAAAGGTCAGAGACAATAATCTCTGAATAAATGGCAAATGTCTACAAATTAAAGGGACAAGATCAGTGCAATTTATTATTTTCTTAACAATGGATATTCTTGAAGAAAACTTCTGTTTAACTTGAATTGTGTTTTTACGAAAAGTCTTGACAAATTGTAATCTCCAATGTGAAAATTTTTCTTTATGACAAATGTCTCAAAAAAAACAAACAAACCAGAAAACAAAAAGCTCTGAATCATTTGTACTTCATTCAATGAGATATCCAATTTAACATTGGATACTGTACATAAAAATATTCTTTGACCTAATTAGGAGATTTCTTTTATTTACACTTACTATGAATAAATCTTTAGGGGTTTAATACTTGTAATAAAAATTTTATCACTCAGGCAATGGAACCATTACTTGACAATTTACAAATTTCATGATTTATATATAAATTCTAACTAAATGCAACTGACTCAAGATAAATTTTCCAATTGAAAAGTAGTACTTTTTATGAGTATAACTCCTAACAGGATCACACACAACAAAAACATTTTCATTTGGTTTCATTAGGTTTATTTGATTCATAGTCTTTTCTCAAATATTCCTACATTCAATTACATGATTGCATAGACTATATCCAAGACCACTAAGAATTTTTTAAAAAAGTGAATCAGCTTACTGTCTTCTCGTGTTTGCTTCTCACTTGAAGGTTCACTAAAACCACTACTACCCAGGTCATTTGTTGCAGAAACACGAAATGAGTAGAATGAGTTTGGTTGGAGTCTGAGGAATTTAAAAAATCATTAAATTAATGTTTCCATGAATAAAAAAAAGCATACAAAGATCTGTGTGTGACACTTAATGACTTTGATTGGTTGATATCTGCATTCATATTCTTTCATTAATTGAAAACAATGATAATTTTGTACATCAGTTGAGAAGGGTAAGGTAACTGCCACATTAGTGTAAAGTTCAAAGGTTAACAAAGTATAATATCTTATGCATGGAACTAAAGTATTTTTTTAATTGATAATTATCTTCCTTCTTTTAAAGCATTCAAGCTTTATACACATTTACATACAATTTTCTTTAGTTAGCAAATTTCTAATGATGTCAACTGAATTATAAAAAATGCTAGACGAATCATAAAAATGTGCTATGGCTATTACAAAATCTCTAACTCTCGCAAACTCCAGTCTTCATAGGCGTTATAAATGATTGCCACCACAAACGAGAGGAAATTTTAACTCATACTCATAGCTCAGCCAATAAGAAGTTAATTATTCACAGGCAGAAAGTTACAAGATGTAAATTTTTAAAACTAAGCAGCAATCTATATTAGACTGAATGATAGATTTACTATGATATTCAATAGATGTTCCTACTTACCCATGTACAATGTAAGATGTTGCATCAGGACCAATTGTTTCCTGCACTGTCTCCCAATCAAGGGCACCTCGTTTACGGTATTGGACTGTATAGTTACGAATAGGTCCAAAGTTGGTGTTCCCTTCCGACCAATAGATATCCATAGAGCGTGCTTTAATCTCTGATGTACCAATTCTCACATTGTATGGAGGATTGGGGCGATCTAGTTGATGAAGAAATTTAAGATTTGAATGGAAAAAAAAAATATTGAATTTACATGCTCCAGGAACAAGTCCACAGATAAGTTTTCCAGAAAAGAAAACATGAGAATTCCAATGCAAAGGAAAAGGTGCAAACCCAAAACTGTAAGTCTTAAGTCTTTCCCTGTAGGGAATTTAGTATTATGCTCTGAAGAATTTCTTACATTATTTTGAGAATGAGGGCTAAAGACAAGGTGAAAAAACTGGTGGAGAATATTTGAAAGAGAAAACTAAAAACCCAAAAACTTAAGGAAATCTCTCTATTTGATTTCTTTAACATCTTAATAATATCAACTTCACGGCTGTTAAAGAGCGGCATTTTAGTTTGCCTGCCGCACCCGTGAAGCAGCTTGTAACCCGATCGGGTCATGGGGTCAACCACCCCTGCAGAACGGGGATTCCCCTTTCCTCGCAACTTTAGATTTAAGATCTAATTTTCACACCAAAACAATGGAGAATTTAAGCTTATGCATGAAAGGAAGAACTACAAAAATCATATAATTTGTTACATCTATATTTCAGCTATACAAAGATATATTTTTCCTCCTTCTTTTCATTTAATTGATGAAGTTATTGAGCGCTTTAATAAGTACATGAATCTAGAATAATCATAAGTTGGTGACGTTTTTTACGGGACATTTATGAAAAATTGAAACAATTTTTGGGGATGAAATTTTTACAGCATTTTATATATATGTTGAACTTAACACCCACCAAAGGGCATTAGCGAAGAGTTCTCCGTTTCCAAGTTATGCGGGTTTGAGTTGTGATAGTCCACTTCTTACAGCGCTGGTACGGCGTTTTGATATAAAATAATAAATCTAAACAACGATAGAACATCGTAGTTCAAGCTGTGGAGCGTCAATATATATGAGCGAGGCCTGATCTTAACTTTTAACAAAGTTAAAAACATGCACTAAGAAGAAAATGAAACTTGTGTGTAGGGTTGTGCATTGTCTTCCTTTACAGGTAAGTCATACGTTTACTTTGCCTTATGTTCTTCAATCGGCGGGGCGTGTGCTAAGAGTAAGAGCTCTCTCTCTCTGTCTGTGTCTGTGTCTGTGACTGTCTGTAATATTTTCAAGCTTTTATTATAACTTTCTTCAAACCTCTGACGCCTAAGTGCTTTGAGTTTATTTACGTCAGAATATTAAAAGCATATTGTAAAAAATCTTTATTTTTTTTCTTACTGAAAATGATTGTGAACACCAAAAGTTAGTAACACGCCGTTGATAAAGTCCGCACAGAGAAACTTTTGATTGCTTCCTCTATCTGCTACTAAACGATCTATCACAACAAGATCTGCAAACTTCATGGAGCTTTTGGTTGCGTTCAGATTCTAAGTGCTGCTCCATATTTAACAGTGTTGGTTTGAGGCTTCTAAGGTAGATCTATAGTGCAGAGTGTTATTTGCGGGTAGTTGCAGACTCGAGCGTGTGGAATTATTTTTAAAAAATCATATAAAGTCAATGAAAAACTCTTCGCACTTGAAACTTTCACACGTTCTTTATATTAATCTTTTAAATATCGGGAAACAATTTTTAAGCGATAAAATTGTTTCACTTTTTAAATATTCCTATTAAACTGAGGTGTTATGAAAATCAAGACTTT
The DNA here is from genome assembly GCA_033675545.1 of Elysia crispata. Lineage (NCBI taxonomy): Eukaryota > Metazoa > Mollusca > Gastropoda > Plakobranchidae > Elysia > Elysia crispata. Next base: position 495,478 of record JAWDGP010006494.1, read on the forward strand.
TTTCTGTTCTTTTACTAGAAGTATGAAGATTCACTTGCACCATCTAAACACTTTATAATTGAGAGATAAAAAATATAGCGTTGTATTCAAGACAATTTCAGCTTTAAAATAAATATTTGTTTGATATACTTGGTGTTAATGAGGCCAGGTTTATCGCGATGCAAAAACAAGTAAAAAATCCTAATATTAGATTTAAAAGCAGTGCACCGTCATGCACGAGCACACACGGTTGTAGCCTGCGTGACAGGTGATTGATCACCGATCCGCCCACTAACTGTGGGCGTCTGAGGTAGGGCCTGGAAGCAAACTAAGTTGCCGCTTTTTGGTCTGTTTTAACAGCCGTGACTTAAAACATGATTGGCAAGGTGACCTGAAGGTGCAAATTGATATCTCTGCTCAATCCAACTTAGCACCTACAATATAATGTTCCACTTGTTCTTGAACAGAGGTTTCTTTTATCATCAAACTATAATGCCTTACTAAGAGTTCAACTGTAATGTTACACTCCAGGACTGATATGCAATTTTCCTTGTCCCCATCTAAATGTCATTGTTCCACATGATGCCTTAATTATAAATATAAATACCTTGACTATAATACTTTAGTTATAATCTGAACATTAATTTTCAACTTAGCAACTGAAGTATATTGTTCTACACAAAGGAGGGGATTAGATATTCTCACATACCTCTACTTGAAATTGTATAGACCTCTACGGTGGCATCTTTTCCCCAATCATCCTGTGTTCGAGCTGTCACTGAGAAAACATACATAGTCTCTCGCTCGAGTGCAGATACTGTATGGCTCAGAGGCTCATTTGTATTCTTGTCCACTGAATTCATCTGTAATTTTAGATAAACATAACAATTTTTCCGCATAAAATTAAACATAAGAGATATCCATAAAAACTGGAAATGGGTTCACATCAAAGCAAAATATGCAGTGGTGTTTATTATCATTTATTTTATGTGCCCGCTTTAAAGTGTTCTCAGGATAAAGCCAAATATTTAGCATCTCAATCAGGTGATTCTTAATGGCTGATAAACTGCTTTAAGAGATCTAAGCTCTGTCTTCACCTATGAAGAGGAAGAATCTATCCCAAAAATAGTTTTCTTAGAAAACTTTAAATGTTATAAATGATTCAATTCTTTGAGCCTAATGACACACTTAAAACAATACATTATACCAAAAAATTCAGTTGAGTTCATTTTTATTTATTTCAGGTGCCTAAGTCAAACTATTTTCAGCCAGACTGAAGCCATGTATTTAGCAACGCAATCATGTGAATCTTAATGACTGCGAACTGTTTTGGGAGATCCAGGCACTGTTGGAAAGTCATCTCTGATAAGGACACATTTACCTCAAAAGAAGTTTTCCTTGAAAAGTGAGGCACTTTGATAACTTTTGATGTTATGAATTATTCAATTTGTTGAGCCTATTGAAATACTTTTAAAACAAATGACAAGAAGGACACAATAGGCAAAGTAAATAAAAAAATACTTTGCTTTTCAACTCTCTTAACAAACAACCAATCATGATTGCAACAGTACAACCTTACAAAAAATAGTAATTGTTTTATTCTTTTCAAATGAAAACACTCTTTTTAAATATCCAAACTATGATTTATCAGCTGATGTTCCAAATTTCAATGTATGAAGGAAGGAAGCAGTCAATTTTCAATGAAAAATTGAGGCTTCAAAGGGTTCAAGTATTGCCTACACATCAAATATTGGCTGATATCTCCCTATATAAAAACACTTTTGACCTTGAGGATATAAAAATTCATGAATTACCGGTGTATTTGGCTGATCAGCACGTCTCCAAGCGACCTTGTATCTGCTGATAACACCGTTAGGCTCATCTGGTGCCTCCCACACAATGGTGACTGAGCTTTCTGACACCTCAGGAAACCAAATATTCACAGGGGGGCCAGGTGCTGATCGCCAATACATAAAGGGATAAAAAAAAAAAGGGTTAGAAATGATTAATGCCCAGCCAGAACATGGGCAATCCATCTTTCTCCTAATCATGCTAATCATGCAGTGATAAAATACCTAAACATCCTAAAACCAAATGACTATGGACAAATCATAAACATTTTGCATGACTGCTGCTATTGCCATCGCAATCACATGTGCATCTTCAGCAAAATTGCAACAGCAAATTTTTCTTAGATTTGCTTATTCAATCAATAATTAATTTTCAAATCTTATGTTTTTTTTATTCTGAAATAATTCTGAAATTTGTGAAGAAGATTTACAGTAAATCTTGATGAATTAAAAAAATCTACATACAAAAGCACAATGCTGTGCCCAATTAATACAGCTAGTAAAAAAGATCTTGTTATTTTCAAACTTGAGATATGCGAAAGAAGTAAGGGAAAAAATAAAGTCCTCATGGAAATTCCTTTCCTTTCTATCTATGTAAAACATACTTTAAACAAAGGTAAATTCCACTTATATTAATTTATTTGATGCTTATGTACAATTTTTCTGCAGAAAAAAAGATTTAGGTTCTTATTAATGGAAGGACAGACTCGAGTCTTTAAAATAAACTGTTGTGAGTTGTTTAAGGGCCTGCATCCGGTCACAAAAATTGCTGCACAATCTGCCTCTGGCTCATGCTCAATTGACATTGTAAACATTTCTTATAATTCTTTTCCTTGCCACCCATCACTTGATAAACCTACCTCCAGCTAGAGTTCTGATGGTGACTTTTGGACTAAGAACACCATCTCCAATCCTACTATAGGCCAGCACTTGAATATCATATTCAACAAACATACGTAGGTCAGTCAAGGTGGTGGTCATTGTATCTGCCCCCTCAACCTCCTGGAAATGGGCCTCATCCTGAGAGCCTCGGGCCTTGTATTTCACCTGTAAGAGGTGTATATTCACTTTTTTAATGGCATTTGACAATGTGACAGATGAAGAAAAAACTTCAGCTATGCATTTAAGAGCAGTTAAGGCCTTTGGCAGCCAATGTTTGATTGGGCTTTGCTAAACAGTCAGTCTTGTTTGTGCGAACATAGAAAAGAAAGAATAACATAAAAAAAAATGAAGAAAAACCCAAGCTGCTTGGAGTGGATATGAGAGGTATATGAAACAGATGCACATTTGTTTATCCATTGTCAATAGTCAAAAGACAAAATAGCATAGCTCATTTAAAAATACTCTGCGAATTTTCAAGAATACAACTGAGACAGTTTAGATTTATAAGCTTGCTACAGAACCAAAATAAGGATTGATGCCTGTAACATACATCCACAACAGCTTTCTGAAGGGTGCAAGAAAATTCCTTTACCTTATCAATATCTAGTTTTTTTGGTTATTGACTGAGGGGCATCACTTTTCAGCTCTTTTTTGTTTTTCGAGAGGAGGGCTCCATTACTCTTATTGCTTTATCCTCCACACTGTCAAAGAATATCTAAAAACTTACCTTGTAACCTTTGATGTTTCCATTTTGCTGGAGTATGGGTACAGAGGACCATGTCACTTGGATGCTTGTAGGTGCCACAGCTCGTGGCTCAATATTCAATGGACTTCCATTTGGCACTGAAAAACACAAGATAGTTGTTCACATTGTTTCAATGAAGTATAAGAGGTTCAGTTATATAATACAAACTGCAAATAAAAAAAAATTTCCTCAAATTTTCCTTACAGTTGTTCCCTTACTTTGGCACTTACAAACTTAATAATTCAATCAAGATTTTGTAAGACTAGAATGGTAATTAATTAAAAAAAAAGAGAGAGAGAGAATCCTACGAAATGTAACTGGTCAAAAATCATAATTTATACCAGTGGCTCACTAAAGTTAACAAAGTTCAGAAATATAAATTCACAAGTAGGGTCTCTCATGAAAAATGAAAATTATAACCATCAAGTGAAAAAAGCAGCAATTTAGCTACCATCATAACAATATCTGAAAAAGCATTAAAATTAGAGGTAAAAAACATTTAAGATTGGCATCATTTTTACAGCTTTCATTTTTTCACTTTCCCTATTACTTGTAAACCTAAGTATGAGTTTGATTTTAGATCACATATGAACCCTGATCTCACACCAAGGCCAGTCTAGGTTGTAAATTTACCTCCTTCAGAGGTCCTCTCTAATTTCAGTTCACTGAGGATTCCATTTCCCACTGCATTGTACGCTACCATTTGCACCTCATATTCCATCCACTCCTCTAGTCCTGAGAGTGTGTGACCTTGGATATCACTGCCATTACGTAATGTAACCTCAGACCAATTCTTCTCTCTCACCAAGTCAAGGTCAGCTTGTGAGGTCGTATTAAGATTGAAGTCTGAACTCCAGCGACGATAAAAGATTTTGTATCCAAGAAAATCACCATTCCATTCTGAGCGTGGCACTTGCTGTGATTAGAAAAACTCTTTGAATCAAAATTTTGATAAAACCGAATAAAACTGAGTAAAACATCACTTCCAGAAAAAGAAGACCAGAAAGTTCCAGGAATTAGGACATGAGATAAGTTCTACTGTAGAATGAAGACATATTTTTTATTTATCATGCTCTGTATTGGTTACATGAGTCATCTCTTACATCTGGCAAAGCTTCACAAATCTTTTCAACATTCATGGTCAATAAATAATGGAAGGGGGGAAAGCTGCTTAAAAAATACATTTCAAAATTTCTGCCTCTAACAAGGTGGGAGAGGAATTCATAATGGCAATAATCTAATTAACAGACCATTATTTGTAACCTAAAACATCTAAACGAATTGGTGAGAATCAAGGACATTAAGATGCATTGTTCTAGTTTTATTTTGTTTATTACAAGACTTCTCATCAGGTATGGCGAGTCAGTCTCATAAATTGGAAATTCATATTTTTTTTCACTTTCAAGGCTGAGGAATTTTTCAGGCATATTTGAATTCAAACATAAAAATTAAGACCTCTAATGAATTTCATAAAAATGCTTAAATGCTCCTAGCAAATCTAGCATACAAAGGCTATCTTTTGCCTATGTTACAATCCTGGCGTAGATCACAGAGAACAGTACAATGCTGGCTGTTTGAACCATACTAAGCTACTTCTGCCTATATCTCAAGAATATTTAGATTGCCCACAGGCAAAAAAGGGTGAATTACTTAAGCTTAATTTCTTTAAAATAGACAATTATCAATGGTAAATTAGTGTGCAAATCTCTACAACTTGATTAAGATTTAACTTTTACATGACAGGTGCTGTGCTGTACAGCCTTCTCTATATTGCTTGAAAAAAAAGATGCGTATTGTTCATAAATAAATACCTTACAAAATCATAAAGTGCATTTTTTTTAATAAGGAACAGCAAATTTGTCTTGCTTTGCCAAATTATTCCTAGTTTAGATGTCTACATAAAAGTCCGGCTATATCACAACAGGAAACAAATTAAAACAACTTTGGATAACACTTCAAAATCTAAATAAAGCCAAAACAAGTAAAATAATGATAGTACTAATATTAATAATAATAATAATAATAATAATAATAAAAACGATCTGAATAATGAATTTGCCTTCTGAAGGTCAAAGAAGTACATGTTGTGCTAAAATTAATGTACTATGTAACAAACCTTCCATATAACTCTAATAGTGTTGGGACTGTGGGCTCTAGGTGTCACATCCTCTGGCGCTGCCCCTGGAACATCTTGCTTTGTTAGAAAGCGGTTGCTTGGTTCACTAGGCTCACTCTTTGCAAACACATTCTGAGCTAGGATACGCAGTTGGTAATAAGTGTAAGGCAGCAAGTTCTTCACCCGAATTTCATCTGCACCAGGATCATGGATTGTGTAAATCTCCTTCCACATTTTATCATCCTCAATCTGGGCCTGCATGACACAAATAATAGAGGTATATTGATTATCAGATAATCTCTTTTAAAATCTGAGCACATTTGGGAACATGAATTGTAGATGTTCACATATAGACTGGCTAGGTCTGAATCAATTAGAGGATTGACATTCAATTAGCTTGAAATAAACAAATATTTGCTAAGGGTTTTTGGAAAACCATCTGTTACTATTTATAGTGATCGACGCTGTTCTTTGTTTTAGTTAACATCAAGCACGGCAGGCTATGGTACATGCATGGATTTTAATCAGAAGAATGTTGCTTATTTGCAAAATTTATTGAAACGTAAATGTTTTCCAATCAGTAATTTTAGGAAAGAAGATTTTTTAAATTTATATAGACAGGTTGATAACAACTAAGTATTGAAGTAGATCCAGGTGTTTGTACAAGGACAGAAGTGCCCTAAGACAGAAACTGATTGCGGCTGGTGGTGAAGTTTTTACTTTACTAATCCTCAAATCTACAGCCCAAATAATATAGTTGACACTCCTGCCCGCATAAATCTTCGAATTTATCAAATCTATAGTTTGATCTTTGGATTGAAATCATTCAGAGTGTTTCATAGACATGATAGATCTATCACTGGTTGAATGCTAACAGGCACAAGGGAACCAGGGCGTAAAATTTCATCAGCTGGATACTGTTTTCTGTGTATAAGAGGAGTTTCTTTTGTATTAGCGTGGTGTCCCATTGGCGACAGAGGTGCCACGAGAGACAAGTTATTTAAAACCTAAAAATAGTTTACTGATATAAAATGGATGTATCCCAAAAAAAAAAAACAAAAAAAAAAACAGGCGTTCATATTCAGTATATCTAGATTTGAGGATTCGCATTATTTTTAATATACAATTAAAGAAAGGAACAAAGAAACATTCACTTATAGCTTGGCTACACAAAAGTAAGATTCATGAGATAGTCTAATTATCTTAGAGGATACAGAGATGTATTCACACACACACTCCTGACATAGAGGGAGAGTTCAATTGCAGTCGAAGATGTGTATTGAATGATCAACCCTCTTAACTTCACCCTATAATACTTTTCTGTCTCATTATTTACACAACTGTCGGTAACTAAACACTTCGCCATGATGACAGAGAAGAACTGTACCTATCACACAAAAGTAAGATCTAGATCTAGATTTTCGATCTTTTTGCAAGATACAAATAATTTAAAAAAAGAACTTATTGATGTGGATTCCTAAAAAAATTTCCCAAAATATTGGCACGTTTTTCTGTTTGAAAAAAAGACCAGATTTTGAAATCTTTCGTTGAAATCTATGGCAATTGTGAAATGAGAATGTGGAAGTGTTAGGCCCTAGCGGAAGATTACAATGTCCTTTCCTTTCATGATGGATTCTAGTTTTAGAATTTTACTTTACATATGTTTTGTGGAGAGGGACACACACCAAATAAAAAAAAATAATAAAAAGTGATCAATTATAGTTTGGCTATCTAGGTAAACACAGCAGAGTGGTCTGGAAATGTTGAAGGATACACAAGAAGTATCTTAATACTATGATGGCTTTTCAGCGACAGAAATGACAAGTACATTCTAGGAGAAGGGGTATTATTCCATTGAACCCACCTCAATAATCCACATGTTGATGGTTGCTCTCCCATCAAAGCCAGGTCTGAACTGCAGCATTGCAGATCGAGCCTGAATATTTTTTATTAACACTGCAAGTTGTGTGGGTGGAGTAGGTTTCTCTGGAAAATCATAGTAAAACATTTATTTATTTATTGCACATTTTGGTCAGTTGTAGGTATGCAATCCCATAAATGCTCACATTAAAAAAAAAATGAATGTAAAAGTTCAAAGATAAGAGAAAATAACAGCACCTTTTGCAGGAAGAGATGATTTATTAAAAACTTGAGTATTTTCAATTGTTTTTTAAATAAAAAAAAAACAGAGCACAGATCATCAAAATCTGAGAAGTCATACCTGGTGGCTCTGCAGAGCTGAACTCTGTTGTGACTGCAGGCCCAAATCCAACTCGTGTCTTGGCTCTCACAGAAATATTGTAAACACTGTCATAAACAAGGTTCATTAAGCTATGTGATGTTGCATTTGGACCTCTCATTTCCCTCTCTGCTGGGGATGATCCACTCTTCTTTTGATGGACAATCTCATAGCCTGCATGGAAAACATGGAGTGAGTTATCAGAAATCATTTATGTTGTACTGAATGAGAAAAAGATGACTGGATAAGATAATATGCCACATGAAATATGTACAGCAGGTTAAATGAAAAGACATTCTGAATTCTATTGTGTTACTTTTAATCCTTTTCCCCAGTTTTCAATAAAATTGAAAGACATTGCCAATTTTAAGAAATCCAGTTTCAAAGAGTTTTTTTTCTCTTACCCAATAATCAAACCTTCAACCCATAGCAGTTGAAGGGAGCAAACACTTAACCATCATTGTGATATGTGACTGTGATTTACACTGTCTTGCGGTTTGGTCTTTAAAAGTTTCTTTCTTAATAAAAATGAAATATATAATTTTTGAACTAACTACAGCTTATCATTAGGGGGCACAACAGGCATGAAATTTAACATGGATAAAAATTAATACAAAATGTCATGGCCTTACTAATACTTCTGGGAAACTATCTAGATAGATTTCTTTTGATTATATTTTTTAAAATTTTATATCTCATGTAAGAAAATGCTTTCTAAAAGCTTACATAACCAATGTATACTGATCAACCTTGCTATGTGGTTGCACGCAAAAAACACATTACAATTTACCCTCTAAAACACCATTCACATGCTCAGGAGGCTCCCATGTGAAGTACATATTCCGTTCAGCTGCTGACTCAATCTTTAGGTTTTTTACTGGACCGGGTACTGCAGTTTTATAAAAGTTTGGTGAAAAGATTTTCAATATTAAAAGGAGAATCAGATGTTCTTATAAAAATTATTTATGGCTTATATTTTTGTTTATTTCTAACAGCAAATAAAAACTTGGATTAGCAAGAAGTTACTGCCCTATACAATCAAAATTAAATTTAAGAATATTCTTTTTCTCCAAAAGAAGAGAAAAAAGATAGAAAGGCAAAAAAAAAACCAAATAAATGAAAGAAATTAAGATCCACAAAAGCTGGATACTTTAAACAAAAAAGGTGGGAGGGAAGGAAGGAAAAAACACCCTATAACTATACGACAGCTTTTATAGAAAAATTGAGGAAGATGATTGGTTCTGCAAAAAAATCGACAAAAGTCTTCTCCGTCACTCATAAAAAAATTGCCTTTAATTTGATTACAAACATATAAAAAAGTTGCACTTGATACCATAAAATAAATAGAGATTTTATATAGTTAAAGAAGAAAATTAAGATGATGACTTGAAAATTAGAAAGTTCTTTTTACCATCCTCCAGTGTCCGCAATGTTTTCACATCACTCTTTGGACCTGCACCTATTACTGTCTTGCATGCAATTTGAATCTTATACTGTGTGAACTTCAACAACTTGGTGATGAAAAAGACCTAGAAGTGACATAAAATAAAAAGCAGAATTATACCTTTCACAGACTATATAATTCAGCAACTTGTGACTGAAATTGACCTAAAAATGAGAAGAGAAAAGCTTTTGCTAAGCATATCAAAAGCTTGATGGTGGAACAGATCTAACATGATACAGTAAGATGTTGTACATACTTGAGAGTTTGAATGCATAAAAATGAAACAGTGTAGACCTACTGGGAATATGTCTCGTACTGGTCAAAATAAGTTGCAAGTTACTCAGCCAAATGTGTAGTTTTTTTCTAAACTTCTCAAAGGAGAACTTTAAAAAATTTTCAGTCCTGTGAAAAGATATTAAATTTTTTTCTTTTTTTTTTTTTTAATTGGAAAAAATGTATCCTTTGGTAAGTTATAAAGTCTGAAATTAGACTCTCCCAGACAGGTTGCTAGGTATTTCATTTCATAATCTTATTAAAAGTCAATTAATTTCAATAGCTAGTTGATAAACTTTGTGACAAACTTAAATGTGCACATAAGAAGATTGGCGGTGGAACCAACATAAGAATTCCACACATACACGCACACTTATGCATATATATAGGGCAATGTAGAAATACAGTCCAGAGGTTATATGCTTCAAGAGACTGAGATGAGAAAAAGGTAAAGATGACAAAATGAAAAAAAATTAAATGGCTCATAATTTTCATAAACTATTTACGTCACATCTTTGTAATAGAATAGACCTAGAGGTACCAGAAATAGACAAATGTAGATGTGCACTTTACATTTAGCACAGTTCAAAATATTGTAATGAAATTTCATCTACCAGAGACCAAAAGTATACAAGTCAGCAACCTTGTGATAGAGTAGACCTAGATACGACATAATTATGATGCATCTAAATCACAAATTACATATTATAATAGAACAGAAAAGCTAGACCACAACTCTTAAAACACATTATAATAGGCTATAGATGCTGCAACAAAGACATTATTCAGAATGGCAAAGTCAGATATACAATTCAGTTTTGATTGATGTGAGTTACAGAAAATGGTAAAATCACCAATTTACCACTGCTCATGTAAACTAACAGCTCCATGTAATAACAAACTAGCCACTAGTCAACATCCAGTATTGTAGGAGAAAGAGGATGAGGGATACTGAATGAATGGGTGAAGATTAGAGATTCTTTGCTACTCCCACTGTTTAACGTTGCAGCATTCGTTGCTCTGCTTACAAGAAAGCATAAAAGCATCATCAGGATCTATTTTTGATTTCTAAATATATCTGCAAATTCAGGTCTGTCAAATCCACCCCACTGATTTTGAGAAGTATTATAAGATAACTATAGGTGACGTGTTTGTAGAATCAAATCTACTAAAGAAATGAAAACAGTAAAAAGTTTGCAAGTTACAATGATAATAGCCACTGCTTTCCCTCTTTATCCTTACGTATAAGTTGTAACAGATCTATAAAATTAAGCCAATTATGTGAGGCTGACCTGTTTGCCTGTTGGATTACTGGCATCAAAGCGGACATCTTCAACCCTCTCTAATATACCTCCTTGGAAAACGTCAATGTCATACCCTTGGTTGATGCCGTTCAAATTTCTGGTGTCTGGTGGATCCCATTCCACTCTGAAGATAAGGACAAGGCAAACATGACTGAATCAGACCTTGCTTAGTTTGATTATGCTTTTTCTCCTTCTTAAGTTTTAGGAAGTCAAATGAAGAAAAAAAAACCACACCTTGCAAACATGAAAATTCACATCTGAATTTATGTCCCTAGAACATATTCACTATTTAGACACTCTGTTTATTCACTAACCTAGAAAGCACATAAGGAGTATTTTGTTTTCTTAAGTACATTGAAATATGATAAAATATCAATCTACATTCCATTAGCTTGGAGGAAAATAATTCTAAACAAACCCTTGACTCATACTACATAGTAACTGATCAGTGCTAAATAACTATTGGTTGAGGATTAAAATCCCACGAGAGGCAAGCATATTTGCAAACATTTTCAATCAATCTTCTTTTAATAAGTGATGAGAACTAACCGCCATAAGCAATATAATTCTTAAAACTAAAAAAAGAGCTTTGATCAAGTTAAGCTTCAGAGAAGTTAGACACTGAGCAGAGGCAAAAGAGAGAGCATGAAAACCAAGCACTTCTAGGTGAATTAAAGTTACTCTTAAAAATTTTAAAACCATAAACAAGATGTGAGCAAATTATATACATTATTTAGTTTCACATGAGATTCCAACAAGACCTGCTTACTTGATTGTGGTTGAGTTAGGAGAGCTGAGTTCTACATTTTTGGGAGGAGCCACTGGCTTTCCTTGTAAAGTCGTTACATAATAAGGTCCACTTCGCACACCAGCTCCCTTCTCATTGTAAGCTGCTACAACAACACGGTATTTTATGTTGAATGCTAGGAAGTCAATAATAGTTTGGCGAGTCTCAGCACCTTTGACATCTACTCTTTTCTCATCTCCAAATGCACTGACCTGTGGCAACAATCAAATAAGAAACGGCATAATATGCTACACCCAAAAGGCCTTAAATGTTATGAGAGAGCTCTAAAAGTTGTACATTTGTTCTGGCAAACAATTCCTTCTGGAAAAAGCTTGAAGACAAATTCTTGGATGCCGATTATGGAAACGACATCTAGGAAAATTTCTTTCTTGGAACTGATGAGAACCTCTGTAGAAAAATAAGGTTTGACTGTTTTAAATTGGGTCTATCAGAAGTGCATTTTAAATCGGAATATCTTCCTTTTTAGTAGACATAATATCTCTGCAGATCAAATGAGAAACGGCATAATATACAACACCCAAAAGGCCTTTAAATAATACAAAAGAGCTCTGAAAGTTGTACATTTGTACTGGCCTGCAATTCCCTCTGGGAAAAGCTTGTAGATAAATTCTTAAATGCTGGACTATAAGAATGATATCTCATTAAACCATTCCTTTCATGGAACAGATGAGAAACTCTATAGAAAAATAAAGTTTGACTCCAGTTAAATTGGCTGTATCAGGAGTGCATTTTAAATCTACAGATCTTACCTTGTAGTAGACATAATATCCCTGCAGATCCCCATTCCAGGAGGATGTTGGTGGAGGATCCCAGCCGACACTAATCTTGCGTTCACCCTGAGGTCTGCAGTACAGATTCTTAGGAGCCTCACTTGGAGCTGGGTATATAATGCAGGAATATAATTGTAACTACTCTGTGCATTGAACCAAAACTATAACAGGTTGATAGCTAGTTTGGTTTGATAAGTCGTCCGTTTAAAAAAAAATATATTTACAGACAGCAAAATACATGTATAGAAAATACTTTTTTATTCTTTCAAACATTACAAACCTGCATGCTGTTTTCATTCAAAAGGATCAGTAACTTTGGCATTTATAGATGACTATTTAATTTTTATATATATATATATATATATATATATATATATATATAAAACTTACTTCCTTGACCTGCAAGGTCAATCTCTAACCATTTAATAAATTTTTTGTCATCTTAATATGGATCTTGTTTTGTTCTTTTTTTTCATTTGTTCCGCTTGCCATATTAGTATTGCCTTTAGGCAGAGTATGACATTGAAAGTCATAACAAATATAGTTAGTGCACATATAAATGGTTATATTCCATTTGCTATCTAGAAATTGAAAAAACTTTGAGAGCCTTCCCCCCACCCTCTCTCTTGCCAAAAGTTTAAGGAAATAAAGAAGTAAGTTTTAGAATTGCAGTTTTTTTTAATTGGGGAGAGGGGGTGGACTGCATCTTATTAATCCTTAAGAGATGAAACTCATCATTCCATTCCTACCTCGAGGAGTTCTGTGATGCTTTCCTTTTGACATGTAAGGATTCAGACACTAAACTAATAAATTGCTAAAGTTAGTCAAACTAAGCTTTTCAGACACAGATTAAAATAAGCAGTGGTGTCAGGACTGTTATAAAATTGTATAGATGTAAATCAGAATTGTTACAAAGTAATTTTTTTATGATTACAGAAAGAAAATTCAAGTCCCTTTATGAGACAAAATGGATAAATGCAGTCTACAAAACAAAATCTTACGTTGTGCTGGCATCTTTATGGCTTGCGTAGGAGCTGGTTTACTGGGACCACTCTCATTAACTCTGTTGACGGCCATCATACGAAAGCGATAAAACTTTGATGGCAAAAGGTTCTCAATAATAATGGAGCGCAAGGCTGGGTCCACATTGCTGTTGATGGTCTCCCATGAACTCTCAGTGGTAGATCCAGTAGCTGTAGGATCATCAGGAAGGACTGTCAAGTATGGCGCAATGATGAACCAGTGACAGTGCATACAAAGAAGAGGGTGATAGTGGGTGAGAAATGAGTAAATCTGCACACTTTAAGGTTTAGTTTTGATGATATTGTGACAGATGGCAAAAGTGGAACAGAGATAAAACAAATAGTATAGTGCGAAAGTATTTGAAGTGATCATAAATTTGTTGCATTAGATTCATAAAACATCACAAGAAAAAATGGTCATGGCTTCATTATCCAATGTCGACAAAAATAATCTTGATTTTAAGACTACGGCTGTGGGATAAGATTGCACTCTCCCTGACCTCCCATTTCATTTCTTCAGGTATGACTCCACATCGATGGCGAGTAAGTTTTGGGTCTCTTCTTTTCATTTTTGCCCTGATTATTAGGGGCTTGATTGATATGTAGAAAAGGCTTGATATAACTTTATGGATGGACTCTATCAACAAAACCAGACTAAACTACTAGAAAGAAAAGGGAGAGACAACAGAACAATTAACATATGGCAGGGCATGTGACTGGGACAATGATTGTGACAAAGGCGGCAAAAGGAAGAGAGTGACCACAAAATTAAGAGTAAGACAACCCAGATCAGAGACAAAAGATATGGGAATAATAGACGGTGAATGAGCCGGTAAAATCAATTAGACCAAAGTTGGATGGTGATACATGGGTGCAAGCTGGCTTGAGATGATCAACTTGCAAGATGTAGCCCAAATTTTTTTTGGCCTGCAATTATCCAAAACTTGTGTCTTTAGTAAAAACACTTCATTGCTTTCCAATTCCATCTTCCATATATCTAAGACCAAAACCAACCATTGGAAATATGCTTTATCTCTTTGCCACTATCTATGGGAAGTATCTACACTATAATCTTCTACGAATTGAACAATGGCCAAATACCAAATTTCTTTTAATTGCTCGATATCTTAATTTTGATAGTACTTAAATTATGGAAATAAGGCAAAGATCTATTTGATTGGTATCATCTGATACAAGAAATAATAACCAAGACTATTAAATATTCTCTACCTCTGTTTCAGTATTATAGACAAATAATAAAAATATACATCTACAGTACAGTTCTTTTTTCTTGTAACAACTAAAGATCAGGTCTCGTTTTAGTAATGTTTATTTCTTTGAAACAACTTTATGCTATGTGATATTTTATGTTTTCTTTTGATTAACATAATCAATGAAAATAACTTGAATCATCTGTTTCATAAACAAATAATAAATCCAGAATAAGCCAAATATCCTTTTAAAATTTATAATCAAAGTAACAAATAATATAAGGCCATATATGTCTTTTTTTTAAATTGGTTTTTAAGTTGTATTGATTTTTAAGGGTTTTTTTTATATTAGACTTTATCCCATGGTGATTATGTATTCCATAATTAAAGATGTCTGCTGTGCTATAATTATATCATAAAGTCTGATACTGTAGAGAGCAAAATGCAATATTAAGCACGAAGCCATGTGTTTACTGTACAAAAAAACTACATTATTTGAAAACTAAATACCAAATTGATGAGATATCTTGTTTGTTTTTTTAAAAAAAACCCACACAAAATAGTTGCTATTTTTTGTGAAAGATGATTTTTGTTTTGATATAGGAAAGAGTAAAAAAAAAAGGGATAGTGAAAACTGATTATCACATCTCGTGCATATTTTGGTAAAAAAAATTACTTAAAAAAAAAAACCCAAAAAACCCAAAAATGAATTATAAAACAACTAAATGGGCTGACAAAATCTTCCCACTCGCCTCAATTTACTAGCACGCCAACTGTAGCTGGCGATCTAGCACCTATGCCTATAGGACATAATTGTGTGACAAGTTAACACAAGTCTTGCCACAATATAAACAAGCGACATGCATTTGTGATATGCTATTTTGAGGATTAAGAATTGAGGGGAAAGAAAAAGCAGCTAAATGAACTGTGTCTAAGAGAAGCAAGAAAGACAGCTCCACATTTCACTTTGGCACAAGCAAAAAAGACAACTGTCTTCACAGAATTAAGAAAATTTAAAGTTTTCCCTCTTTATTAAATAAGAAAAATGTATTGATATAATGCAACATACAACTCTTTTTAACGCTATGTGGGACAAATTTCTTTGCCTGAAAAGAGTATGTTTTACATTATATTTGATATGGAGAGGGTAAGATAAGGGCCCTTTGGCTTAGCTTTCATAATTTAATTCAGAAACATTTTTGTCTAGTGGTTCTCAGCCAAACACCACTAAATAAAATGCCATTCATATTTGAAAAAAAAAAAGAACAGAAAAGCATTGATAAAAAGGAATTACAGAAAGACTCAAGCCTGTTCTGGATAATGAACTTGATAATGGGTGTGTGTCCATCATAACTCTGAGTCCAGTTAATCCTCACACTGTTTGGTATGTCAACGTTCAGCTCCACTAATGTTATTGTAGGAGCAGACGGCAGTTCTGTGAATACATACAAAAATACGAGAGTCAGTATTATAGTAGTTGTAATATTAGTAGGAAAAATATTGGGTATAGTAGTGGTAGTAGTTGAGGCAGTGGTAGTTTGTGGAACTAGTTAGATTCAGTTGCAGTAATTTCAAATAGATAAGCAAAAACACAATTAATTGTAATTAGAAGG
The DNA here is from genome assembly GCA_033675545.1 of Elysia crispata. NCBI lineage: Eukaryota > Metazoa > Mollusca > Gastropoda > Plakobranchidae > Elysia > Elysia crispata. Next base: position 511,734 of record JAWDGP010006494.1, read on the forward strand.
GATTCAAAAGGACACATGTTTGTCTGTAAATAGCATATTTAGAAAAAAATAAATAGGAACAAGCATGTGACTTTATAATTACGAGATAAAAAAAAAGTAACAATACAACTAAACATTTATTCACCAAACTGTTAGCTGTATTGTTTGACTTTTCGTCCAGTAGTTGGAAAGTCATGTGGCTCTTCTATTTTAGTTGTTGCAATAGTAATAGACAAGCAGCAGTAGTTGGAATACTGATTCATACTAAAATATTCTAATTCCTAGGCTACTTTGGTTGGCCTTCCAATAAAAAAAAATGTTTAAATCTTTTAAAAGTTTTTCAAAACTATGCACTGGCAATGGTATTCAAAAAAATCTTAATCTGATAAACTGCATCTTTGTTAACTATTCTCTTGTACACAAATGGACCATGTATAAATTGGTGCCCAAGAGCCAAAAACGTTTCTATGGCAAGGCTCTAATGTATTTAAAAGATCCATTCCATACAGAGTGTCCAGCAATATCTCAACCTAAAATTTCCTAACTTCTCCAAAAATTTCCTACCTAGGTTTTGAAAGAAAATCCAAAGTCGGTTTCCACTGCGCGAGGATAATCGACAGAGAATTTGCAGGGACATGTTTAATAAAAGAAATGATGATTTTAACAGAGCACCTACGCAATTTAACGTTTTTAAAGCGGGAAATAAATATAAATTACCACACCTGCCAATCTCAAATCAGCCTTAGAGTAATGCCAATCTTCCCTCAGAGTAATTTTTGACACACGCCCCCCCGCCCTTGAAATAAAACAAAATGTGATTGTACACAGAGCCAGGTTTTTTTTTTTCTTATTGATTTAGTTATTTTTTTTTCTGTGCTCAGACTAAGATGTTGAATAACCTGTAGCTTTCTACAGCTGTGTTCCCCAAATGTTATTGCTTTCTGTGTCTTACTGGCTCGACTGAGGCACCATAAAGGTTTACTCATTAGAGCATACATAAAGGCTTATATTCTAGCTTACATATTGAGTACTACCCTCCTTATATTTATCTTTTCGAGGCATTAGAGCTGAATATGATCAATATCGATTAGGTCTAAAACTTCTCACTAGGCTCCAGCTGGTCGTGCATATAAAAAAAAAATAGGCAAAAGATAACTATTTAACATTTAGATCTAGATTTATAATTATTTGCTTTGGAGTTTAAATCACCCACGATATTTATAGTCTCGTGTCATGTCATGCCAGGCTTTGATCATAAAATCTAGATCTACAATTACCATAGATTTAGCTCCAGTTAGGATTATCATCGATCTCAAAACATGTAGGCCCTGGGGCTACTTGACTAGATTTAAAAAATGTATCTTGACTCCCCGGGCCTCCCCCCTCTCCCCCTTTCCCAGTAAAAAGCTGTATTAGATTTTATCAGATGGAGATAAGAATGATACTTCGTTGAAAGCAACGGCTAGGTCTGGGTGTGAAGATGGAGAGAATGAAACTTTTCGGACGAAAGTACGTGAAAGTAAAAAATTCGACGGCACCAATAACTTGGATGGTACAACTGCAATACAAATCTCGATATTGGATTTAAAAAGTTAATAACAAGACATACATGATACCAATATATTATATCGTCCAGTTTTATACTTCCGCACAGGTCGATAGTTGATACTGGATGACGGAAAAATAATGTACTCGTCGTAGAATAAAATTTTCACTATTTCTTTTTCCGAAAAAATTAATTTTAAATAGGCTCAACCTTACAGGATCACATGAATGTTCAAAATATACTAAATTCCGTTCGCTTATGGAAAATTCTCTTCTATTTATAAGTTTATAATTTTTTCTTTTTCAAGCTGCAAAAATTGAAATTTATTACTCAGGGACCTCAGAGAATTCTCAATCTTAGATCTTTTCAAGATCACTTGAAAATGTTTCTTTACAAATTGAGAATTTTCATTTTGTTTGCACTGATGATAACTATATTAAATACAATTTATCCCCAATATATTCAGCCTGTTTGACACTACATTGAAGGTGGGTGAGTTTGGGGCCTATGTTTTTAGTTCTGCCCTGCCTTTCAGGAGCTTATCTGATATGTAGAAATGACCTGCAATAACCTTGTGGACAGAGTATAAAACAATCAAACAACAAAAACTTATAAGACTGCCCTACCCAAGCTACTGGAGATAAAAGGGATAGACAGAAGGACTATAAACATGTGACAGGGGATGTTCAGATATTCAGAAAATTTAAAATAACTTACAAATACAAAAATGCTCATTAAAAAGATTTAGTTATTTTCTTTTTTTAAGCCATAGTACTTGGAAATTTTTTTTACTTAGATACCTTAAAGAATTCTCACCCTTGGATTTTTCCAAGATTGCTTGAAAATTTTTTCTTTGACCATAGCTGCACTGATGATAATTATATTAAATGTAAATAATAGATTTCTAAATTTGTAATTCTTTCATTTTTTTTTTTTTTTTGAGATTGTTAAACTCTGCTTCATGCATTAGCATTTTAACTAGTATATTCATCTTATTAACATTTAAGTAAGTATTTAAACAAGATATTCGAATTTTTTATCTCAAGATATGAGAACCCGAGGTTGAGCACTTTATAATGCCATTTATTATCATTCTTAGCAGTATAAGTAGTAAGAACAGCAGCAGCAACAGACGTAGTAATAGTAGTAGTAGCATTAAGAAGAGATGGAGTATTCTTCTCAGTATCATATGCAGCAAATAGCAATAAGAGAAGCAATAGAACAGAATATTCTAGAAGTAAAAGAAGTTGTAGCATGAGTATTGGCAGAATTGACAGTAAATGAAATGGTGGTAGAATTAACAGTAGCATAGTTGTAGAGGCACTTATAACAGAAAAAGTAGAAGTATTGGTGATAGCAGCAGCATTAGTAGTAATAAAAGCAACATTTTTTAAAACAGTGTAGTTGGTAATTATGGAAGGAATAACATCATTTAATAAGGAATAAGTTCATTTAATAATGGTGGTAGAAGTAGCAACTTCTTTCACAGAATATGTTAGCCACGAAATGGAACATTTTATATTAATAATATTTTCAAGAGAATAAAGATCTGGCAAAACTACCTAGGCAGGATGCCTTACTCTTTCTGTTAAGTTCTTTACTCACCAATCACATTGAGAGTGGCTTGCCTGCGATCATTGCCACCATCTGATGTCACAACACATTCATACACTCCACTGTCATATCCAATTATGCTGTATAACTTAAGTGTGCCATCATCACTTATTTCACGGCTGCCTTGAGTTTCATTGATTTGCTTCAAAAGGAAAATTTCCATCAGATTATTATTTGCTTAAGTGAATATGTTGCTAATTTATCAACATACATGCCTTATGAAATAATAATTATTGATTTGTTCACTCTTTCTGAATAAAGTACTATTAAATGAGATTAAGATAAAAACAATTTCTTCACATGTCACATCACATCAGAATTTTTTAAAAAATATGAAAACTAAGCATCATATTTAAGAATTTCATTTTAAAACTTTTTGTTTTGATTTTACAAGCAGAAAAAAAATATCTCGCTGAAGGAAAGGGAAATGAACCACTCTGGCCACTGATTCTAACGATTTTTTAAACAAAGCAGGTCCCATGGCACAATCAATAAAATGTTTAGCATTTTTGCCGTGTCTCCTCTTAAACCTCTCCGGTCTCATTATCATTTATAGAAATCAGTTTTTCTTCATACGTGAAACACCTTTCAAGAATTTCAGAGAAGATTAGCCCTCAAATTTTATGCTTCCATTTACCAAGGCCTTATCATCATAGGTTGGAGTGAAAAACCAAGTCCATGTAGGGGTGATGGTTGGATCACTGCGCACACCACACTCCATCTCTGTATCTGACGAAAGGATTCTTGACTTGCTCTGTGGTGGCCGGATGATTTGCGTTTTCACTAGAAAAGTTGAACAAAGGTCATAGTTTCTTTCGAGTGAGGCAGAGAAATTCAGCTCTAGGTATAGTAAAATCATATAACATGCAAGCATTGCTAAATAATTCTTAGTTTGAGAATATCATTCTAACATGTTCAAGCCATTTTAGAATGACACTGAATCTGTTCTTTTTTTTTTTTTCAATATAATGCTGTATTGGTTACAATTGTTATACAGTGAAGACAAATTTATTAGTCAAGTCAAACTGACATTCAATTCCTAGAGCTTGACACTTTACATGTACTACTAATGATAGAGAGGCACTGAATCTGCTAGTATGTGTTAGGGTAACAGCAACATTGAATCTGTTTTACTTCGCTTATACTGAAATGGAAGTAAATTTGCTCAACTACTGTGAATTACATCGAATTTGTTACACTGTTGGCGGGATAACATTTCGCATAGTTATTTCAATATAAAAACAGAGTGTATGTGACATTCTTTAAATGAAGATTTGCACTTATTGTTCTAATAGTAACAGATTTGATAGCATATGTCCTCTCAAACATACCAGGTAATAAGATTTTACTACAAAAATATGACTTTGCATTGTGTTTTTCTTGTTCCTTTCATTTCTTTGAAGTTTCCAGGTGTCATTGTTGCTATTACATATTTTCTTTTTATCTTCTGTAATCTTTTTTCCCTCTCAATTCCAGGATTTAAGAATAAAATGATAACAAAATGTCCCATTGTGAAATATATTTGAAAAAAATGCACTTAAATGGACTTTGCACCTATGTAGGGTGGCTTCAGATAGTGACAATGGATATAACTAGATCAAAATGACCTTCATTCAATTCAAGTGATGCTAGAGTGACTCTATGACTGTTGCACTTGTGTTAAAATGACATTGAATCTCTGTTTGACTTGATATTGTATCATATGATGACCCTCACTCCCCATGACTTATTTTTTTTTTATTACGGCAGTTACACTGTGTGCGAGGGTAAAAATCTGCTTGACAAAGGCTGGAATTCAAACTTCCATATAATTATTTGTCTTAATCATTACATTACAGGAGCCACATTACTATCTACAAATCGTTTCCACTTACCAACAACAGTAAGAGTGGCTTCAGCAGCAACTGTTCCCTTTATATTGACAGCATTGCACTTGTACAAGCCAGAGTCAGTGAGTTCCGCCCGACCAATCAAGAGCTGTTGTTGCGTAATGCGAATTCTGCCACCAACAGTTAAATTTACTCCATCTGTAAGATATTTATAGGAATGCAACATTAACATCAAATTATTATTACTTAAAGGGAATAAACCATCCTTTTATCACTAATTGTTGAAGTAAAACAAAACAAAATCAATCATATTGTTTTACATTTTGGTGGCACAACCATTCTATTTTCAAATGACAAGAGAAAAAGAAGGATAATACTAAAACTTGAATTATCTTTAATCTAATTACTTTGAACATTCTTAACACCCACTCACTTATGGTAGTAACAGTAGTTAGCAAATGAACAAACATGGTGTGCATCTTGACTGTTAACTGAGGTAATGTGTATTCTTCCCTAGTAGATCATTTTCAGTTCAATATCCATAAAATTGTAGAATGTACCTTTTGTCCAGTAAATCTCAGGTCTTGGTCCTCCTGTAACCTCACAAGTAAAGCTTGTGTCTTTGTGCTCTGCCACTGTCTTGTCTGTAGGGGCCTGAACTAATGTAGGCGGAGCACCTAGAGAAGGATCAGAATACACCAATATAAGTTGTGTCTTTATTCAGTCCACATATACGCTTTCTACCATAGAATGACCATAATACTATGATCTATAAACAAGCCTTTATTCGCAAGAAATTACTACAGCAAGATTGAAGTAAATTTAAGATTTAACCTATTACCAAACTAAATAAGCTGATTACTCTTTATGCTTGAATCATACAAGCTTTATCAACATGAGCAAAATCTGTCCCACTTTTAGCCAGAAAAACCAAAAAAAAAATATAATACAAAATGTATCTAACATTTTTAAGGGGACGAAACTATCATTTACAATATAGCATGGTATACTATAAAGTTTTGCCAAGCATGTAACAATTGAACAAATTATAAATAAACTCATTTCCATTGAATTATTTGCAAGTTTCAATGTGAAAATTTCAAACATGAAGTCAAGGTAAATCAGCACTCTTAATGAGGATTAATATTTTATGATGGAAACATTTTTCTTCTTTAGAGATGTGTAAATATGATAAGATATGAAACAAAATGTAATTATATTATTTAATGGACTCATCTTGTATGTCCAAGCAACTTACGTTTAAATTGTCCTCAATGTTTCTCAAATATAATTTTATCTATGTTTGCTTTACAAGGCATGATCTTGATGGAATAACAGTAGAAAAAAAAATTTTAAAAGCTGGTCTTACTATTGACAAAGAGTTGTGTATATGTGTTTTTCTCTCCAGCGCTGTTGTCAGCAAAGCATTGATACACTCCTGAGTCCGGAAGGTCTACACTCTCAATACTCAAAGTGTTGTTGGCATCAATTTTGTACCTGTGAAAATTTAAAGAACAAATCTACATCAGTTTTTAAACAATTGAATATTAAAAAAAAAAACCAAAAAAACTAGCCTTTCCTTATCAATGTTATGATTTTTATATCGATAAAATCCACATTTTGTTTTTCAACTTGAGTTTAATGTGTTTTACTCACCCTGAACAGCAAAATTAAACCGTTTTGGCAAAAAATTATTTTAAAACAGAACTGATATCCTATATTATTTTTTTTATCAAATTGTGTGTATCTCCAGCCTTTTAAAATCCAAGTGCACACTTCTGCATATGCTATCAAGCTTCAAGTCAGGATTTGCTCAAATTTGTATGTGTTGTTTTCAGAGAGTCAACATTACATGAAACTCCCAATTGCATAAAATCTCTGCATATGCTTAAAAATGAAAACCCTCTCACTCATGTCAAATTTCCTATCTTTAAAAGCTGTAATCATTATTTGAAAGATAGAAAGACTAATTCTGTCCTCTCTAACAGCATGATTAAAAATATAGCTACTTCGTTTAGAGACAACTCTGATGCAGTTGGGATTAATGAGTAAGTGAGGATTATAACAACAAAATTTCCAAGAATTTGGATAAAAATAACAGAGAAGTTTACAACGGCTCTCACAAAGGTGATAATAACATTCATAGCAAGAAAATATTTCACGTACTAAGATCTAAAATTTAGATCTAACTTAGACTAATTGTTTCATTTAATAAAACAGCAGACCCTTGATGAACTGGTTTACCGTCTCATAGTTGACACTCAATATAAATTATAAAATCTATGCACTATCTCCTGTTTTTAGATGTTTGAGAAATGATCATTACAAGTCTTCTTTGTGAAAAGTATGCATCTTCCTAAATAGATCTAATGTTGATTATCAATTTAATTATAGCTATGACACAATATTGTTTCATCTACAAAAACACTTGTATATTCTGTTTTCTATTCTCTTGTGGACATTATCTATTTCATAATCACACTTATCCTTCTGAGTCAAAAGCATTCTAACACATTTCACCAATCTAAGAAGTACTCTAATTCTGCAAAAGTATTATGAATGACATTAATGTAGCACTTATACCACATAAGTTTTATATTTTGGGTTGTTTGGCTGTGACTCTAATTTTAGTAAAGTCAAGTCAAATATTTGGCCTATGTCAGGTGCAGCAGAATGCATTGATTGGTCAGTTTTGCAAACGCAAAATAACTTTACCTCTGTGATACATCAAGGTTATCTTTTGCAAGCAAGACACCATTGAAATACCACTGGATTCTGGGTGCTGGATATCCAGTGGCCTTACACTCCAACTCTATTGTCTCCTGGTAGTCTTTGATCAAAAGTTTTTCAGGCTGGTGCGAAAAGCTAGGTGGAACTACAATAAAAGCCAAGAAATTACAAGAGAATTAAATATCTTTTATCAATAAATATTAGTTCAGTCAAAAGGTTACTATCATGTTTCAAAACTGATCAAAGAAAAAAGAATATTTGGAATGTGAAAGACTGCAAAAAGAAGATATTAAACATTGCAATAGTGTGACAAAGATTACAGAACTCATTAATTTGATTATCTGAATGTTCTCTTGAAGATACCTACCAAGCACAGTAAGTGTTGCTTGGCCCATGGCAGGCTGAAATATTTGGTCAACTGTCCCATCACAGCCATAGACCCCAGCATCAGCTGGCATAACAGAAGGAATTGTGAGGATGCGCCTGTTTGGGCTGATATTAAAACGGACATCCCCATCACTGATGGTACTTCTACTGGCAGTTTCACCTTTGAACCAGGTAATCCTAAGGTTCGGTAATGGTCTGTAAACATATTGGGTATGTGATTTTATAAATACAGATATTGTCTCAATTTTTAGACTTATTGTAAATATTATGAAAACAAGCTGAAAGCAAGAACCAGCAGTTAGCTTTCAATGAACATTACCCATTAGCATCTGTATTGAGGACTCTAAACCATTGGATATTTGTTATACTGTAATGTAATTCTTTTATCAATGATCAATAAATTGTAAAATATGGATTTAAAAAAAAAAGGAAAATAAAAATATTTTTAGGCAAAATAGTATTAGCAGGTATTTTCCTAAAGCTTGTGGCTCTTTAACAAAGTTTTGTCAGATCTTACTATGTTGTAATACAGTGAAATCTTTTCCCTTTAATAGTTTTAAGAGAGTCACTTAGTATAATGATCTTTTATGGGAAATGCAAAGAAAAGCTTTAAAAGAAAAATTAAGGAAATGTACATGAACTAGACATTGAGCTCGAGAGAGAGAGAGAGAGAGAGAGAGAGAGAGAGAGAGAGAGAGAGAGAGAGAGAGAGAGAGAGAGAGAGAGAGAGAGAGAGAGAGAGAGAGAGAGAGAGAGAGAGAGAGAGAGAGAGAGAGAGAGAGAGAGAGAGAGAGAGAGAGAGAGAGAGAGAGAGAGAGATTGTACAAAAATAAGGAAAGGGTGAGAGAGTGATGGGTATAGAGAGTGAAGGAGAGTTTGAGACAAGAACAGAAAAATATAAATTTATACATATATTGAGGATTAATGTAATTATTAATCTGAACAATTAATGAGAGTGCTCAAGTGCTCAACCATGGCAACTTATAATATATTTATAAAGAGAAAACAAAATAGAAAAAAAAGGTAGACAATGAAAAACGAAAGAATGGTGTGGGAGAAAAAAAGCTTAGAGGCACAAAGGTTGAAAAAAAAACTTACAGCCCATAAATCACACATTCCATTTTTACATCAGTCCCTGACACTGCTGCCACATTCTTTGGGGGTATAACAATTTCTGGTGCTACGAATGTGCTCTTGTCCGATGAGGCTGAAAAGCCGAAATAAACTTGTTAGGCCAAGAAAACAGTAGATGTTCTGATCTGAATATTTGATACATTCTGCTGTCAAGGCAGACATTATGTGTAGTTATTAATTTCTTTTCTGTTTCATTTTAAGAGAGCAATTTGACAGTAGTAGAGGTTATTTTGTTAATTTTGACAATGGCATTTCATACATGTTTGCAATGAACGTGTTACCAATTTATACTTATGAACCATGATGGCAATGACAGATCTACAATCAAATTAGTTAAAATTCTACATCCACAGACTTAGTAGTCTCAAATTAGTCATGATAGTGTTAGGAGCCACTTTGACCTGAGAGTTAGCTTATTGAATAACATTTAGGTGTTGTGGTGACAGTGCACGTCAAAGGATTTTAGAACCAGAGTAATCTTGACACTGGTAGAGATTTAATGTTTTAAAGAGCTATATTGAATAGTTAATTGTATGATGTTAGTTTGGGAGCCATGTAGACAGTTATAGAGATCATAATTATACTTTTAGATTTAGGAGACTTATTGAATACTTTCCTGATATCATCAGTCATTGCGATTAGCATATAAATATCTAGGTCAATTTGACACCCCAAAGATCTAATGAAATGAAAGCTACAACAGCAAGAGCAATTCCAGAGCAGCTTTTATTTAAAGACTTCTTGTAATGATTCATGACTTAGTATAAAACTCTGAGAAGTATTTTAGAAATGCTCAACAAATAGATCAACTTCATTGTCTTATGGTATTTTTTTAGCTTGCACATTCTGAGACTATGAGAAAACTGATTAAAGAAGGGGTTACTAATAACCGTGATCAACTCAAAGACAGCTATTTAAAAAAAATTAAGTTATTGGTAAGAGTATATAAATATGTTATCAGATCAAAATAAAGGAGACATATGTATTTTAAATTGGAAATGAATCACTAATTTACTACAATTCTCTATTTTACTGCTTCACTAACCTGTAATATTTAAAATAAAATCATGACTGAGAGTCTCCTTCACATTGTTCAGTGGATTGTGCGTCAACTTGACTTTAAAGTGACTGCCATTTAAGGAAAGTGGTATATTTAATATTACTAGACTGTGGTCCAGAGTAATGTGTACGTTGCGGTCACCCGAGAAATATGGTTGACCATCTTTCTGCCACACGATGCGAAAAAAACCTGGGTTATTAACATATGAGATATCAGGCATTTTCATCACTACAAACTTGCTTTCCTCTGCCTGGACAATCTCATCTGTCGTTTTGGGCCACACCCCTAGCTCTGAAACATTAAACAGGTCAAGTCATTAGTTTCCTTTCATTTAATTAAGACCTGGAAAAAAATGTTGGTCAAGTGTTTTATAAGATGGTGTTTTCTATGCATGTGTATTAAATGAAAGCAGTTTTGCTCTATATACCAAATCAGTAGCTGAAAATACACAGGGATAACAATAACCTGTCATCAAAATAGATACAAACTGACTTAAGTAATTATATGGATTACATGTAAATGAGACGAAGCGCTTTTTTTTAAAAAATTATATCACTTCATCAATAATGCATGGACAGGTGTACTTAAGGATATTTTAAGGAGATTAAAAAAGGGAACCACTATTTTTTATCATTTGCAGAGTATCAGATATGACATTGACAATCTTCAAATTTTGAGTAATTCAAAGCGCAAAACGCAATTTTTGGATGTTATTATACAAAACCTTTAGAATTAGAAGAGGCAGACCATTGGTTCAAACAAGAAAGAATTATAAAGAGCTAGAGTTTTAACCCATTTTTAGCCCTTCAGTGTCTTTAATATTATTTATTTCAGTGCTAAAATATATTGCTGGGCAGGTTTAAAACCTGTATGAACAAACTCACCTTTTACTATGAGGGAGAAAGGCAAGCTTTGAGTGGCCCCAAGACTATTGTACACTAAACATCGATAAATGCCAGACTGTGAAATTTGAATGGATGTGATTGTCAGGTAAGGTTGTGTACTATTTTGTATCACAACACCATCTTGAGACCACACATATTGAAGAGGTCGTGTTCCCTGAGCCTCAATGACAAAGACAGGAGCAGCTCCTACCATTAATTCCATGCTGTTGGCTTTTTCTTGGATGTTTATTTCTCTGGTTATTTTAGGAGCGTTTTCTGCAAGCAAATGAAAAAAAAAAATAATAAAATATATATATATATATACATTTAGAAACAATCCTTTATCAGAAAACAAATTACTCCAATGAATGTAATGTAAAACAGCACAAAATTTCAAATGATATAAACCTCAACATGTCACATTTACCTTATATGTGATCTTAAAATTATTGAAATGATCATCTTATAACAAAAAGGATTTTAAAACCTTTCCAATAGGAGGGGTAAACACATAGTAAGAAAAAGCATAGGTTCTTGAGGATTTGAAACTACAAAAGTTCTTTTTTTTCTTCTTTGATATTTTAGAGAGAATCAAGGTGAAACATCTTTATGATTCTTCAGTTGACAGATTGCTTTCTAAAAATATGTTGTTTTCATGTCTCATCTAGCATATTCTAAAAGCTTCCTTTAATTAGATGAAAGATGAATCAATAAATCAAAAGAAAACTTCTGTAGATCAAAGATCATAAATTACGTAACACACAACTACCTTTTAGTTACTTCCATTGTACTAGGCAAAAGGGTGAAAATAAGTTATGTTTTGTCTGTTTGATTTCAATGACACAAGAAATATTTTGGCTTCAAAATATTCTATAAGTAAAAAAAAAAAATGTCTAAGATTTGTGCTTTGCTTACTATGGGTTAAAAGATATTGGGGACAAGTTTCACAGTCTAAAACAGGTTGGAAGAGATTATAATTTGGTCTGTGAGTATGATAAAACACTGTGCACTACATATATATTTAATCATTAACAAAAGCAAAATAAGTTAAATAGCATTGTCTCATATTCAAGTAGCAACATTTTGAAAGTACTGAAAGTTTTTGTCAACAGAGGTGGATAAAAAAACACTGAACAAACTGTAAGAATGCTTGGTTTTATAGGCATGTCTTAATATGCAAATGTCCTCACCTTTGTCTGAAAGCAATTGGCAATCTGCCAGAGACAACAACATCACCATGATTGCTGCTATAGCTGTCCTTCGCTGAAAGTGCAGCAAGACTATGTAATTTTTCCATATCTCTTCCTTCATGGCTGATAACTTGTGTCATCTACCACACTGTTGCATACCTGTCACCACTAGTTTGCCAAGTCACCAAGTATGAGATACTTTCTTTGCCCATTTAAGCTTCTCCCCTCTCAATTTAAACTAAATACTACATCATGGTCTTTAAACAAAAGTCCCTGTTCGTTGCTTTATCTAATACTGATTCAAAGCTGACTCTTTGTTTATAATATAAAAAATTGTGTTCTGGGTTCTCTTGGATTTAAATTAAAGCTCCTGAGGATAAAAAAAATAATATGCATTATTATAATTACCTACAGCAAAAACGCTTTTTAGACAGCTTCAGATGCTACATATGATACTTAACGTAGCATCGGGTTATTTCGCCACGTATGCATAGGCATGCAAGAGACAAGGCCGCTCTCTCCTATGCACCTCAAGTCGATTACAAACAGCCAAGAATAACCATCAATCTTTCCACGCTCAATTTAGCACTTTACTGGCTGTGTCTATTTTGTTTCGATCATATTTTTAGTCTTGTTTAATACAACCAGGATCGGGTAAATTCGCCACCATGGAGGATATATTCGCTATATGATGAAATATAAGTTAACATTATATGCTAAGACATTGCTGCTGTTATTTTTTTTATTTTTTTTTTAAACACCTTCTTTCTTAATCAACAATGTTTGTATTTAATATACAATAATAAATTAACATGTGAGCATGTTAATAAATAAAAAAAAATTTGAAGCTACACAGCACTTTTGATATCAGCATGACATAATTACAATCTAAAAGTAACAGTTTGATGTTTATTAAAAGCCAGGTTTTATAATAAAAAAAAAGCAAGACCACTTTCCAGAACAACATTGTTTTTAAACCTTTGACATTGAATGGCACAAAATTCAATAAAATGTTATGTTGAAAAGTAATGGCAAGATTAGGCGACTGGTGTGGCGAAATTACCCTCTTGTGCTATGAAACAGTTTATTCAGAATTTACAATGAAATCATGTAAATAGTGGGAAAAAGCAACACAAAAAGTAAAGCAAGACGTTAAAGATGTAATTGTATTAACCAACAAGGAAAACAATAATGGTTTCAAAGAAACAATGAATTAGCAAGAATCAAAAAAGAATCTGAAGTAGCAGATGCGACAGAGCAGATGAGCAAGCAAGAGTGAGAAGGACAGAGACGACTTGAAATTAAGCAACTAGATTTAGGCACCATTCCTGAAACGATGCAATTTGGCTGATGAAATAAAATGCATGGTATGTCCTCCCTTGTTTGATTTGATGCTTGAACTCATCTGTGAGGGGTGTTTTAAGATTAGGCAAATTTAAAAAGAGAGGGTGAAGAGTGGCGATTTTACCTGTATGGCAGAAAAACTCAAAACTACGTTATTTGGAAATCCAGAGTTCTGTGCAACTATTGATAGCATTTCAAAGACAATAATAGTCAGTATAATTATATATCAGGAGTTTTTTAATATTTTGACTTTGTTTAAAGCATAAAAAATTGTATTATGGGTTCTCTTGGATTTAAATTTAAAGTTCCTGAAAATAAAAAAAAAAATAACATGTATTAATACAATTAACTACGGCAAAAATGTTTTTAAGACAGCTTCAGATGCTACTGATGATACCTATTTGGAAATCCAGAGTTTTGTCCAATTATTGATAGCATTTCAGAGACAATCATTGTCAGTATAATTATGTATCATGAGTTTTTTAATCTTTTCTCCTTTTCCAACTCCATTTTAATAACAGTGTGACAAGAAAATCAGTAAGAGGTGGACCATGAGTATAATTTCCTCTGAATTACTAGAATTCCCGATTTATCTAGTTGGCAGGAATTTTGGTTCTTTGACTCAGATTTTTAACTCTATAAGCTTCCCAAACATTTTTGTATAGAGACTTTGAGGTTTTTGTTTTCTTTTACACTTTCATTTAATCAAGCTCCTTGTTCATGACATAGGATCAATCATCAATTAGAGCAGAGGGATAGCTTATTTTGCCTATAACCCTTTTTTGACAAATATTTTAATGCAAATAGACATGTATGACTTTCCATGAGCCTCCACTGTAATGATCAATTGAAGATCCATTTGGCTTATATGGAGCTGGCTAACTGGACGCGTGTAAATCCTGTGATAGGAATAAAAGTGTGAAATGATAAGTGAAAGTCATTTTGTTGCTGTCATGTGAGGTCTGGTAGCTGGTTAGGGCAACTAAACAAATTGCAGATTTATTGTATTTCTCTATGGTTACATATTGCTCGTTTCCATTCGCTGTTATTAAGATTTTTAATGCACCACATAGAGGAAAAAATAAAGGGTAAATTTGCAAGTATCCGCCCAACTCACGTTAGGTTTAACAATTGAATGTCTCTCTACGAATTCGAAACTTGTAGTTTAATGTGATTTTGGAGTAACACAAAAATGCTTATATATCTTGAAAAGTATTTATTTGCAACGAATCAAACTTTCATATTCGTGTTCAGCATATCAAATTCATTAAGAATAATACAATTTTAAAGCCTAAAGTGAATTGGGCCGATATCTGCAATAATACCAAAAATTGAGTAAATTTGGAGATATTGGCCCTACTGACTTTAGGCTTCACAACTGAATATTTCTCAATGAATTCAAAACTTGAGGTTTAATGGTATTTTAGAACAACCCAAAAATGCTAAATATCTTGAAAAGTATTTATTTGCAATTCGTGCTCAACATATCAAATGCATTAAGAAAAAGGTATTATTGCGGTTATCGGTCCAACTCACCCTACGCTTTAAAATTGTATTTATCTTAATGAATTTGATATGCTGAACACAAATATGAAGGTTTTATTCGTTGCAAATAAATACTTTTCAAGATATAAGCATTTTTGTGTTGCTCTAAAATTCCAGTAAAGTATGAGTTTCAATTTCGTCAGAAAGCATTCAATTGTGAAACCTGACATGAGTTGGACCCATATTTGGAATTTTACCTAGAAAAGTACAATTTTAAAGCTTAAAGTAAGTTGCATAATAATACCAAAAATGTAGGCTATCATCTCCATTCTTCCTGAAGTAGATCTAAATGTTCTTGATGATCTATGATCCCTAGCCAAAGAGAGATATGAAACATAGAGAAATCAGCAATTTTCTTCGGTTATCATCTCCATTTGATGTTTCTCTGATTTCAAGGTTTCACAATATATAAATATATAAAATCGATAAAATTTATAAAATTACAATTTTTTTTTGCCGATTCGAAGACTGCAAATTCGAAAGTATAAATTTGATTCATCAACAAATCAACATAAATTATAACTAGATCTAGTCTAGATTTCTAGACAGAGGCTCTTCATAAATCTAGATCTACAAGATGCGGGTCTAAATATACCCTTTTATTAACATTTCTTATGCCAATCTCTTAAAATTAATATGCTATTATACTCCAAATAGACGGAAGTACAGAACGGGGCCGCCATCTTGAGAGGGTCAGTTTACAACTTGCCAATCCCCTCTGTCCTGTGCGTTTGTGAAGGCCTGAGACAGAAAATGTGACAACATGGTCCATTTTTATAACATTAAAGATTTTCGATTTACCTGCTCAAAACAAAACCGAGACTTAGCTTCAAAAAATCATTAATCCAAAAGAAAACAACAGTGGTCAGTACTCCGACTCCGTGTCCAAACGTATGCTGTGCCTCTGGTACTGTTCCGTGGCCTCCTCTCGTCGGCTTTGTTTTGATTTTCAAGCGTTTGACACAGGTAGAGTAAAATTAGGCAGTCAGTACATGCGACTGTCTCCGATGCGACACAGGTAGAGCAAGCGAGCAGCCAATCGCAGAACACTCGGCAACGTTCGGTTATCACTTACGGTACAGGTGGAGCAGCGAACAACACCGATCGCAGGGCATTCGGCTACGTTCGGCTCTGTACGCTACCCTGTGTACGCTTCGCTGCAAAGTGTATGTGTGGGTGTGGGTGTCAGAGTACTGTAGTTTAGGTACTTTATAGGACTCTGTCGTGTGGGTAAAAGTTAGAGAAAGAGCAAGGAAAAGAGAGAGAGAGAGAGAGAAAGAGAGAGAGAGAGAGAGAGAGAGAGAGAGAGAGAGAGAGAGAGAGAGAGAAAGAGAGAAGGAGGGAGGGGTAGGAGATGAAGGAATCGCTGAAGAAATCGAAGACGTCATGATAGAGCTCTTGCTTCGCAAAAGGCGTGGGAAATTTTTTGCTTGGTGACGTGCATTAAGTAAGAAGAGTCCACAGGATGAAGCCCATGTAGCTTATTGCTTACGATTATTACTTCAATTTGAACGATGTTTTAAAAGGATGACTCATGCCAGATTTTTAATTTGTATCTGGCTACTTTCGTCAACGTTTTTTTAATGATCACCTTGAGTGAAATAAAACACGAACGAATTAGATAAAATTTTTGCAATAGATTTTTCATAACTGGATTGAGACCTGGATCTCTAAGCTGTCACAAATAAATAAAGCGCAGTTTATCTATTGTATTTGCCAATAATGTTTAAACACTGTAGAAGAACAATCAAGTGTCTTTGTTAACTTGTCGCCAATTAAACTAAAACTCTATATATTTCCATAGTTTAGGACTTACCAAAATTAAGGTATTAAGCGATAAACATACAAGTGGCAAATTAGCTATGTTTAAAGTTCTAGAAAATGGTACAGACACTTCCCATAGACAGTGGCAAGGGCGTGAAGCTCACTCATAATGGTTGATCAGTGTATTAGTTGGATGAAAGAGCTGGAGTTGGAAACAATGGAGCAATAATGCAAGAAGATAACAGCGACGGATAGTTGCGAGCCAAAAAAAAAAAAACAAAAAAAAAAACACACACACACACACAAAAATTGTACTATACCTTGCAGGCCACCCAACTCCAGCCAGCTTGCACATATGTGTAAGATCTTTTGCTTCTGTTCATTCTTGTGATATTGACCGAAGTCTTACTTCAGAGGAGCTGTTAGCTGTGAAAGGCACAAGAGATTTGCACTCTGTGATGCCTAGTAGCATGCTGAAGGTCCGTAACCTCTCATGCTTTTGTTGCCTTTTAAGTAGGAAGGGGCGTGTTCTAATGTGAATTTTACAGACAATTAGAGACCTGGTCGTATTAAGACTAAAATTAAGTTAGTGAAATCTAGAAGCAGCAGAAGCAAGAACGAAATATTTACTCGGACTTTTCATCTCAGTTTCATCTCATTCCCAGATGCTTAGTGAAGTAAAATCAGTGCTTGCAATATACTTCGATCCCCAATGCCAAGAACCCTTTTCTTACAACAGGCTGTTTGTATCATTTTTTTTATTTCAAGTTTGTCAAAGGTTATCAATAAGATTTTCCCTCATGTTCATTTTATATCCTTTACAAGTTCAACAATTTATTTTTATACATGTCGTACAGTTGACAGCATCGCTATAGGAATTCTTCCTGAGCCATGGCGCTACCTTTTTTCCTATTGTGTAGAAGGTGATGGCGCCACCTTTTTCTTTATTGTGTAGAAGGTGATGGCGCCATCTTTTTTCTTTATTGTGTAGAAGATGATGGCGTCACCTTTTTCCTTATTGTGTAGAAGGTGATGGCGCCACCTTTTTCCTTATTGTGTAGAAGGGGATGGCAACTGCATGCCAAGATTCCTTTCCGTCTATACTTTTGTCTCACAAAAGAGTCATCTTGAATAATGTCTAGTAATGTTATTTTAAAACCTGGCACCTGTGGGTCTTTGGCAATGGATGCCTGCTGCTAACGCCTTGTCAATTACAATAGATTCATTTTACGCTGCAATAGGTCACCAGGTTTTTCATAATTTCCTAAACAGATCAATTGTTCCAGAGAAAGAATACAAACTTTATGTTATTTTCTGTTCATCGGTGAGGACTGACATGAACAATGATCATTGAATACCAAATCATGTGACCCCTCTCCTGCCCCTGATTAAAAAAAATATATATATAGAATGTAAATTGTTATTCTGCAGTCATCTGGCCTTTAGTTTCTGTAATTGGAGAAGTTCGATTTTTCTAAGTTATTATTTTTAGATTTCTTTCACGTTTGTGACAATTTTGATCCGTAGATTACTATCCCTAGTTGTCTTGTCATTGACTTTCAGGGTGTTAATTTTTAGCTTTTTTGTGTTGGAAATTTCAATTTTTGCTTCTATATGATCCAGTCTTTTCTTGCATTGGCCTTTACCAATGATTATTTTCAAATTTTCCATAGTAAACTTTGTCCTGGTAATGAATACTTAAGAAAGCCATCTATTTGCTTATGAAAATACATCTTACTGTAATTAGGTTAACATATCTGTTTATATCATTTCTAATTCAAATTTTATAGGCATCCTTTTTTTATTTTTTTTTTAATGTTGTCCGCTTTTTCGTGTTGAAAATGCACTGATGTAAAAACAAAATGTCTTACTGATGAGTATTGTACTTGAATTTTCAATTTCTTTAACTTTCTAACAAAATTTTGTTGTCTCTTATACCATATGTGCCACATATAAACTATCATAACAGACTTCTGTTTTGACCCTAATTCATTCATATAAAGAGTGGGAGCTGGTTCAATTTCTTTGAATTACAATTATGTTGTCGTTTTTTCGATCTTGGTTAATGTGAAAAGGGCACTGATTTGGTTTAGTGGATTGTACTGCTTTGGCGGATATAAAAGAGGGTGTATCGCAAAAGTCTGTTGCCACGTGTGACGCCGTTCAGTATTCAACTTTGGCCTATGGTGATCACCTTTCTTAATAAGACCAGTTTATATGAGCTGTAGAAAAATTGAAGAGCATTTAAAAATGAATGATAAATTTGTTATTATTGGCTCGTAGTTGACGCTTCAGAGTCGGGTGCAGAATGACCCCTGGTGACACAAAACTAGAGCTCAGACTATCATTTAAGTTACTTTGTATGATATTTTCACGGCATTTTCTAGTCAAATCAAGATGTTTTATTATTTTTGAAATTTTGTAGATCTTTTGAACTCTTGCCATTGTATATAATACAATACTCAAAGACATTAAAAACGCAACACTTCGTATTTAATTGATCAAAAATTCATTTTTAAAAATTTTTGTCTTAAAGCTTTAATGGGAAAAAACACTGACATTTCACAATAATACTGTGAGGATGAGAGAAGCAAAAGACAAGGGGGTTTGTATGATTACATTTCATACGCATCTAGGTCAAATATAGCAAAAAAAAAATTCACTGTAATGTCTTTACTAACAGGTGTGTCCATCCTATGCGTTGATGTAGGTTGCTATTAGTCTCCTCATGGATCTGATCAGGCTGTGGGAGAAAATCTGCCCACTCTTGGTGTAATATTGCTTCCAGTTGCTGAAGATGTTCAATATTTTCCCTTCTGTAAATGCGACGCCGGAGCTCATCCCTGCCGTGCTCAATGGGACTCATGGGAAAGCTGGCCAGTCCCTAACATTGACATCTTGTTGTTGTTGCAATAATGACCACATAGCACGTGCTGTGTATGCCCTGGCATTGTCACGCTGAAACACTTGAAGACGATAAGTACTCAGCTCTGGAACCAACATCGCCTGAAGAACGTCTTTAATGTAGGTGTAGGCACTGTCTGGTCCTTGAAGACTATGTAGACGAGTCCGATGGAAACGAATACCGCGAAATACATGAAGACTGTCGTCTCCTATTTGATCATGCTGGGCAAAAAGTTCTCCTTGCCTCGTCACACTCGCCTTCTATGTCATAATGGTGCAGGTTGACTCGGCTTTCTTCTTAGAACAAAACTGCTTGCTACTGTAACCGGTTGATCTGCAGGTGCTGCCTTGCTCGTGTTAGGCGGCATTGGCGTCTCTGGGTTGTTGTCTTGTTGAAACTAGACCCACATGGAGTCAGCGGTTGAATAGATCTTCGATCCGAAGTCGTAATCGAACAGTCATGGCAGGGACTTGAACACGTCGGCTCCGAATTTTTACTACACTTGTTGTACACGTTTGGAACCGATTTTGTCGATTTTTTTGTTGTTTTTTTTTTTTTTTTTTTTTGATAGTCGTGACATGTGGTTGCCCGCTTCACACTGCCGGTTGCTTGAAAACGTTGAGCCAGTCTTCAAATTGTGCTGACATTACAGTTCAGCCTTTGAGCCACCAGCTCTTAAGATATTCCAGTTTCAGTCATACCAGAGGCCCTCTTTTTTCTTTTTTTTTTTTTTTTTAGCTCATCAGCATTAAGTCTCGACATTTTCTAAGAACTGCCGAGTTGACTGACGCAACGTCTGATTTGTTTTTCTTTATTTACGGTCGATTTTGAGTTTTGAAAATAAATTATGCTCAACAACAATATTTTTAGTCATAAAAAAAAGATGAAATAAGCACTTTTTGCGAATTCAGCAAATTTTGTCAAAATGTAAACAAATACAATTAGTCAGTACTTTTCACACATGACTCAAACTCTTACGGTGTTCTAAATGTTGCGTTTTTAATGTGCTTGAGAACAATAAATGCTTTATATATTTGTCATGGATATGCACAATCAATTATGAAAATAAAACAATAAAATGGAGCCCGAGTCCCACACTGACGTTAGTGAACAAACCTAAACAGAAAAAGAAGAGGATAGAGTACTTAAAAATATCATTGTAAGATTCAATGAAATTCAAGGCAATGTCCATTAAAGATCAGCAAGATCATTTATCTATGTTTATAGAGGCAGCAAAATTCTGCAGGCTTCTTGAAGTATTACTTATAAATAATATTATCCATTAATACGAACGTGACCCAAGATGCCGTAACTAGGCATCCATGATGAAAGTAATCTAGCAGTAATGTCTTGCACTTCCGCATTCGCATTTCACAAAAAAAAAAAAAAAAAAAAAAAAAAATCAACAGAAGGCCTCAAAATTTGTTGTATTTTTTTTTCAACGGAAAAAAATTATGCCAACATTGTGGGAAACTTGTTTTGCGATAAGATCAAGTATCTAGATTTACATCTCACTTTGAGTCGTAATAGGTACGGCTCTTCACCGTCACCATGGCAGAGCATATAGTTTACGACAGGTGTGCAGAGAATGAGATAGAAAAATATTATTAGATGAAGTTAAGAGGTTGGTTCAGACAATTCACCGTAGCTAAATTTTGATCTCGCCCTTAATGGGATGCATGTGCTATCTGGGATAGTGGTCCAATTTTTTTTTTCTTCTAAAAATCCGGTCATTGCCATATTAAGATTCAAAGTCAAAAGTAAAAGTGAATCACTTTTCGACGACTGTAAGCTTAAATGCTTTTGGCTCAGGCCATAACGCATCGAGAAGTTTGTATTCACGAATAGGCCTAAATATCGGCCCTATTGTATATGCATTTGTATTTATTTTTTATTTTAATTTTTTCTTTTTTTTTTTTTTTTTTTTGGGGGGGGGGGGGGGGGGGGAAGGGGAGGGAGAGAGAAGGGAAAGGGACCTTTAAAAAAAAAAAAAATATATATATATATATATATATATATATTCTTGCTGAAAATACATCTCCAGGTATTTCAGGATATCAATCCTTCTGGTAATAGATCACGTGTCAGTACATTTTATGATTTATTTAAAAGCGTTGCATAAATCATTAGAAATGTGCTAGAAGTCTTGACAATTCTGTCGGCTAAAGTTGTAGACAAGGGAAAACTATTCTGCACTTCCACAATTATAATTATGGATGAAAATCTCAGAGAGAACCGATTCTACAGAAAGGCTGACAATGTTGTCTATATATGGAAGATCAATACTGAATCTCGGTTTCAATATTATTTCAAATAAAAATTCAATAATTGTAAGCATTTTAAGCAAGTAGATCCAAAATCTAAAATGAAAAAAAATAGTGCCCACTATTCCGTCATGATTTATCAAAATCGGAAAAAAAAAAAGAATCAAAATGTTTCAACAGTAAGAAGGCCCCTAGATATTGTATTCGAGTACATGCAATCATGTTGATAGTCCATGACACGGTTGGTTTTTTTTTCCATCTGAATATAGTTTATTGTTTCTATCTCAAGCTTTCCTTTTTCTCTTTCAGCAAATTTACTTCAAGTTTTGCCTTTAGACGATTGTACGTATACAGGCAATGCTATTTTTTAAACAAACTGCTTATTGTGGAAATGTAAATGAAAAATTTCGTTACCCGAGCTTTCTTTACAACTCAATTTTTCATAATTAAATTTCTTTTCCTGTTTAACAGAGATGCGTATTATCACCTCACCTATTCAATATTAACACAGAAAGAATAATGAAAGAAGTAGCAAATGACCGCAAAAATGATGATTATGAAGAGTCTTTAATATAAGGGCTACGCCTGAAAGATTTGAGATATGCTGACGAAATTGTACTCCTAGTTAAACACCAAAAGGCTTAGAAAACATTACTTAATCTATTGAAAAAAAAAAAAAACACGCACACACAAACCTAGATGAAAAGGGCTTGCACCTAAATCTAAATAAAAAAAAAACCAAACAACCAAAGTAATCGACATAGACAAGTGTAAGGAAGATGCTGTAATAACACTGATGGATAAGAAATATTAAAGATGAACAATTTTGAATATCTAGGTGCTAGGATTGAAGCCTATGGAAAAAGTACTCCAGAAATGAATAAGACTGGCAATGACAACATCAAGACTAGCAAAAATTACTTCTATCTGGAAAAGGCAATGCACAAGAACAAAACTGAGGATCTTTATAACTGCATTATATGGCTATGAAGCATGGGCTGTTAAGGAAATATGCGCCAAAAAGTTCACTGTTTTTGAAATGAAGTGCTAAAGTAAATATTGAGAACACCCCGCAAAGAAAAAGTTACAAAGATGTGCTGATGAAAATTGGCATTTTTTCAACAACACTCTTACAGAACGTAAGAAGACTTAATCTTTAATTATTTCGTCACATCAAACACCATGAAACCCTTGAGAAGCAAAAGTTGAGGGCAAAAAGGAAGAGGAAGGCCAACCAGAAGACGGGAGCAAGTCGTTGAAAACTGGCTGGAAACAACAATAACCCAAGCAGGAAGTCTGGCTGAAGATGGAATGCTATTCCTCGGAATGCTTGAAGAAGGAACGTTTCACAAAGAGATAGATCTGCTGCCAAGAAGAAGAAAAAGAAGAGATTATTAGCTATAAATAGTATAATTACAATTATCACAAATAATATAACAAGATATACTAGTCTTAGAACTAATACATAGAACACGCTCAGTTTGAAACAAACGAATCAATGCACTACTATTCAAGTGAGATAGTGAATTTTTCAACTTGTATGGTGGTAAATTGACGTGCAATGTAGGCCTACCTAAAATAATAGTAGTTTTATTTATATATTAAACTTCTGATGTATGGTGTATGCAATATAGTTTACTGGAAGTATGGCAGTTGGAAAAGTGGGCCTCCTTTAAGTCGGATCCCAAACTTGGATTAGTTAAGATTCTATTCGTTCTTGCTCTGACATCCCTTAGTTTCTCTAATCAATATGACTAAATTGGTTAGCTCGAAGATGCTAAGAGAATCTAAGTTTTTTAATACAATCGCTTTTCTTGGCACAAAGAAATTTTATTTATATTTGTGGGGTATCATCGCCTTTTCCGGTCATTTTTAGAAATCCTTTTCAGAAGTGTTCTTCTCTAGTATATTCAGTATACTGAACAATAGTCATTGTTGATCTGTAAAAATCTGGAGCATAGCTTTGCAGTTGCCTTTTAACAGATTTTCTAAGTATCACCCTTGAATGTTTCATATTTATTACTCTTTCAACGTTGAACTTTAAGTCTTAAGCACGGGGTTTGAAGGAAAGGGGGGGGGGTCATCCAATTGAGAAAAATCAAATAAATAAAGCAAACTTTAGAGAACAGCTCTTGTTTTAAGCACGGGGTGGGAAAAGAGGGAAAAAAGGGGGGGGGGGGGCGGTCCAAATGAGAAAAATGAAATAAATAAAGCAAACTTTGATGAGAAGCTCGTTACTCCTCAGTATATCTACAAAGTTTCCATAGAAAATTCAAACCTTACTAAATTGTGTGGGTGATTCTACCATGCCTGAAGGAACTTGTCTTGAAAATGATATTTAAATTCTCAGTTGGCTCGTTGGCAATGATCTATAATTCATTTAATCCTACAATCTTTTAGTTAAGCATTCAGTATTTACAGAAAGAAGGAAACTTAAGATCATCCCCATGAAGGCAATTCAGCCTTATTGCTCATATTGATGATACAAATAGTATTTTGCAATTCATAATTTTACGGCATTGACGACAAAATGTATTGATTATATATTTACGAAGATAGAAATTGTTATTTCAACCAGCGTAAAGCTGAAGACTTGAGATGTCAAATTAATTTTTAGATAAAGGCGCGGCTCAAACTGATGATGATAATCAGAGGCTTTAGACTCCTTTAAGGCAAACTATATTGTCACGTCTGTAAGACAGCGTTGAAATGGTAAGCTCTCAAACTCAAGCTAGTGCAATCATGAGTCAAACTGGCACAGCACGCGTGATGAAAATAATAAAAAGGAAGCGAGTATAACGAATAGAATTTTAGAACTAAGGCAAAATTTTATAAAGATTTTGCTGTTATACACGCTTCTTTTAGCCTGCATGGTGCAACCGAGGCTAGTCTGTTTGATCTGTTAACTAAAATTAACTTGCACAAGTTACAAAATGATACACGCGAAATCAGAAATCAAAATAATGTCACATCTATGAGAGTATAACAGTGTATACATTCATATAGCCTTCTTGTTTGTTAATTTTAAAATATATAAAATAAACATCTGTAAGTAGAAACTTTGTTGTTCCCATGCTGGTCTTAGCATTTCCTCATCTTCAGTGTAAGGTTTCATGCTTGAGCTTTTCTGGAATAAAAAACTAATGGGTTAATGTGAGAGTCACTTCTTTATATCATAGAATGCATGACAGACAGGGAATTGTCTAGCCCAACAAAGTGGCACAACTTTATGTGAATTCGCATCCCTTATTGATCAGTTGTTAGCTTGTGACCAATGGGATAAAAAGCTTCCGGCTGGCGGTGCTGAAACGAAAAGGCGACGCTCCCAATACTTTATCCCCCGTCACTGGCCGTGATTCAACCCTGAAGATCTTGGGCGTTCGTTTTGCCAGATAACCACTGGCGCTCTATGTTAAACTTAAGAAAGGGGCGGAGAGCACAGCACTGATCATTGAGCTCACTAGGCAAGCTGACAACGATAATAATATGATTAGCTCAATGGCGTTGAAATGGTTAATTGAGTCCCCTGTTTTTTCTTGTTTCTACCCCAAAGCTCAATCATTGCCATCATCTCATGCTCCTCCTTTATTTTATCAATATGGCTACTTTTTCCTTATTGTTTTCTGTATGCATTAAAAACATCGAGACATCATGCCATAGTCATTATGTTGGACCACAAGTTAAAACGGTATATGAAATGCAACGGATGGGCTGGGTTTAGGGGCGGGACTGTAAGCTGTCACTTTCGCATTAGTTCTTCCCCCCCCCCCCTTTTTTTTTTCCTTGCCTGAAAGAAAATAGTAATAAATGTAAAAGTCTTGTGGCTGACTGCGGAAAAGGTTTGCATGAGAGTAAAGGGAGCTTTGCTAAGTTTTGTTATCATTGCTCATTTCTTATGATTTAACGAAGATAAACTGTTTTCTTTCCTCTCTGTACTTTCAAATTAAAAAAAAAAAGATTGGGAAAATGTTTTTCTTTTTTTATTTTATTACTTGTTTGTTGCCTTTCATCGTCTTTTTCGTCTCCATACACTCTTTTCCTTTTTTTTTTTTTTTACAATTCCCTCTCTCTTTCTCTCTCTCTCTGTATTTCTATGAAGACCCCCTTTACAGTATCGTTTTTTCTTTAATCTATCTCCTCTTCTCCTACTGCTCTTCTACTGCTCTCCTCTCTTTACTTCTTCGACGTCTATCAGTTTAGTTTTCAGTTAGGGGCCTCTCTCTCTCTCTCTCTCTCTCTCTCTCTCTCTCTCTCTCTCTCTCTCTCTCTCTCTCTCTCTCTCTCTCTCTCTCTCTCTCTCTCTCTCTCTCTCTCTCTCTCGCTCTCCCTGACAGTGTATCTGTTTAGAAATTGCATTCTTGTGTGACGCTAGTTTAATTCTCCCAGATCGTTCTCTTCTAAAGATCGAAACTGTTTGATATCTTTCTCCATGCATAGACCTTACTGTATTCCATATCCATACTTACCGTCTTGTTTATCTTTACACTCTATTTTTCTATTTTGTAACTCAATATTATATTGGATCTTCATTCCTTCCTTTATAGAGCTTGAATTTGAAACAATGACCTATTTCACAAATTAGACATATTTACTAGATCTACCATTTATGACTTTTACCTTTCACCAGAAACCACCGCACGAAAAAAAAAGAAGTAAGAAACTATCGCGGAAATCATAGGGTAATCAAAAAAGTTTAGGCTTATAGTTGCTCATACAATT
The DNA here is from genome assembly GCA_033675545.1 of Elysia crispata. Classification (NCBI taxonomy): domain Eukaryota; kingdom Metazoa; phylum Mollusca; class Gastropoda; family Plakobranchidae; genus Elysia; species Elysia crispata. The sequence goes on from JAWDGP010006494.1 coordinate 538,628, forward strand.
CTTTGACTGGAGGTAATTCTCATCGAAATTGCAAGGAAAGTAAAGAAATCGAAACCTTAAGAATAATTATGATGAACTTATAGAATTTGGTATAATCTAGAGAAACCAAACTATGCCCCATAGTCTTCTACATTGCGCTCATTATCTGTCGATTACGATTTTCCTCCCTCTATTTCTCCGATTATTGAAGCTCCACAGGAGCATATTATTCTGGACGTTTTCAACAATAGCAATTACGAGTATGAATTGCAATAAAATTACATTGGCTTTAAATCATGTAGGCCTTATAAGTCGAGTAACGCGAGATGTAAATGACTATAGTGAAACCCTATCAAATCGGTTATTTGCTTCTAGGATAAATTATCAATACATCGAGTTTGTTGGAAGATAGCTTTAAAAGTGGTAGAGATCCTATCCTCAAGATGATCAAACAGGAGGGGATGTCCCGTCCTTTATCATCAGGAACTTTAGCTGTTCAGTTTGCAGGCCTATTATACCTGAGTAAAACTCTTACAATGAACAATGAATTCGAGCTTATTATTAAGAAAAGAACATCTTTATCAAATGAACAGAGTACCTTTTTTTTAACTTGATAAGTAGAGCATCTGTTTTTAAGAAAACTGGTTTTCAAATTTTCTAGTTGACAATTCCATAATAAAGAGTTGCCATATTATAACGATATATAGGTCTACTTATTTAGCTCAAAGACTTACATCGTAGGTAAGCAATCAATACAATGAATTACTCAGGAGATAAGTCACTACAAGAAAGTTACCCGATCGATCATCCAATCGCAAATTGAATTGGTCTAATTCCCTAAATTACTCATCACTAGATTTAGCTTTCTCCAATACAACCGAGTCTACTAGCAGGACCACATATTCCTTAGGATCCATAAACACCAAAGAGGTGTACATTTGATAACCCGTTTCCAGAATCATTTACCAAGATTATCATAAATATCACTATGCGTTATTCAATAAAATAACCCACAGGAGAGCGCGATATTCGTGTATAGCCCTTTGGCAACACTGAATTAGTCAGTGGATACTCCAACAGCAGAGCACGCTAATTCGTGTATAACCCATGGGCACCACTAAATTAGTCACTGGATACTCCATCAGCAAAGCTCGCTATTCGTGTATGGCGCCTTGGCTTCACTAAATTAGTCACTGGATACTCCATTAGCAAGGCTCGCTATTCGTGAATAGCGCCTTGGCACCACTGAATAAGTCAGTGGATACTCCACAAGCAAAGCTCGCTACTCGTGTATAGCCCCTTGGCACCACTGAATTAGTCACTGGATACTCCACAAGCAAAGCTCGCTATTCGTGTATAGCGCCTTGGCACCATTGAATTAGTCAGTGGATAATCCATCAGTAGAGCTCGCTACTCGTGTATAGCCCCTTGGCACCACTGAATTAGTCAGTGGATACTCCATCAGAAGAGCTCGCTCCTCGTGCATAGCCCCTTGGCACCACTGAATTAGTCACTGGATACTCCATCAGAAAACGGGCCCATTCGTGAATAGCCCATAGGCACCGGTGAATTACGCAGTACGTATTCCATCAGCCGAATCAGTAAGCGAGGAGGTAACAGTACTAACACGTCAGCAACAACGAAATTACCAAATGACCAATTACCCTGAATATAAACCATCGGCAGAGACCTTTTCACTCGAAATTATCTAGTGGCAAAATCTATAATTATGCATAAAACTGTAGAGGAAAGGCTTATAAATAATGATAACTTACTACCGTTATCAAGTCAGATCATAATTTAAGACGGTTTAATACATGTGGGTTTAAGGCGTCAAACAAAACGAGAGAAAAAGAATTAGAAGATGGAATATGATTACACTAGTCTTCGTCCTAGCGCGTGGGTTTAAGGCGTCAAACAAAACGAGAGAAAAAGAATTAGAAGATGGAATATGATTACACTAGTCTTCGTCCTAGCGCGGACCTACTCAGTGTTTGACTAAAGAAAATGGCAATGATTTACCGCTAATGTGAAACTTGGCGTTGGTCATTTGCTGTCAGGTGATCTTTCAAAATAATAAGCTATGAAAATTGAGCTGGGTCTTTATCTTACGGTGTGGCGTTGCCCTTAAGTATAGTATGGTCAAAGATAGCAATTTCTGTTCTGATGATACGGTTTGTATCGCACTGTGAGTGATATAAATTGCCATATTATTTCTAAATTTTCCAGTCAATGAGCTTTAAGTATACGAAAAATGTGAAAAAGATTATCAAATTTCATGGAAGATCTCTATAAAATTGATATAAGAATCTTGGGTTTTCATGTATGACTCAAATATGGTTGGTCTATCGGTCGCAAAAGGAGTGATTGTAATTCGTGAATGAGATCATTCGGGCTATTATTTTTCACGCAAAATCAAGTTTCCTCATTTCCTAGCACGGCGAATAAATAAAACCAACCATTACCAAACCAAATGGACAAAAACGGAGCCTATCTTCATGCTATTACACTACGGTCTCAGAAAACCATAATAGCTACCACAGTGAATTACATTCAATATGCCGCATATTTCATCAATATAAAAAAATGCTTGTAATTTCTATTAAACTTAAAACATTGCCTCTATTTTCATTGTATTATACAGATTTGTGTATTTTTTATATAAAAGTCCCAACGAACAGTAAACTTTTCCAGTGATGTTTACAGAATGTTGACAAACAGCTCCTCGACTTTGGCCGTTGCCATGAGAGACATCACAAGCGAAACAGCTCTATGGCTGAGCACTGTTTTGCTGAAGTATTGCTTGAACACCCTCCTTGCCATAATTGCCACAGTAACAAACATCCTAAACGCGATCGTGTTCTGTCGTATGGGGTTTGCCAGTGGCCTCAATCAGAACTTTCTTCTCCTCTCTGTCATGGACTTTCTCTACAGTGTTGGCCAGGTTTCCATCTGTGGTGGTATTATCGTAAATGCACTAGGCCTATGGAAATCTCCTCTTTCTCCATCAAGCTTCTACAAACTAGGTTTAAGTGTGAGCAGCTTGCCTCAGTTTGCGTCCGTCATTACTACTACAATGATAGCTGTAGTTCGTTGTTATAGTGTTGTCTTGCCGCTAAAGGTCAAGATTATTCTCTCCCCTCGACGACAAATTACCGCCATTCTACTAATCTTCTGTGTTTATTTTGGGTTTGCATTGAATGTCTTCTTCTGTCTTGAACTGACATGGACGTACAAGGAAGAGACAAACTCCTCCCAGCTGACGCTGACGACGTGCTCAGAGTTCTCCAGACGACAGCAACTGTACGATATCTGCCGAAGTCTACTGCTGTATACAGCTTTCACCACGGTAGCTGTCTGTTTACTGGCTCTCCTGGTGGCCCTATGGCATTCCTCTAGATTCAAGACTTCCGTAAGCAACAAGCGCGACATCCAGGTGATGAGGACGGTCACTATTGTATCTGCAATCTTCGTGCTTTGCAACCTACCAGCAATGGTAATACCAATAATTCGGCAATTGTGGCCGGCCTTTAAACTCCGAGGCTATCTGACACGATCGTTTCAACTTTGGCTTATGGTTATAGAAACAAATACATTGATTAACACCTTTGCGAATATCTTCATTTTTTACTTCTCAAGCACTTTGTACCGAAAAGCATTTCAGGAAACATTTTGTAAAATGGCATAGATAGAGAAAAATGTCGCTGCCAAGTTTATGGGATATCTGACCATTTTTAAACATCCAATTCATCGCCGAATATACTTAAAAACAGTGTCTTTAGTTATTTCGGTAAAGCAAAAAGAAGGAGAGCACCAATAAGCAAGCAATAGCAGAAGTCGGCTCGACGGAAAATCTCAGCAGCTGGTCATGAAATTTCTTTCTTTTTTCCCCTATCACAGTGCGGAAAGGACCATGAAATTGAAAGAATAGAATGGGTGTGATATTGCATTAAAGCTGGCCTCTCTTTGTTACTCTGAATTCATGTTTTTTTTTTCAAAACTAAATTACTATGGTATTAAAAAATATTCATCAAAAAATAAATATGCCTTTTCATTGATGCAAAGTGTGTCTAAAAAGGAAGTGAAGTTCAAAAGAACACACTTAACATAAAAAATAGACTGAAATCTCTGTTAAAGTGGTGACAAAGGAAGGTATATAAAGATTGCACTCTTCCTTTTTAACAGGTTACCAGGTCTAGCTATGAGGAAGTTCTCTTGGCTAGTATATTTTGTTATACCCTAAAGCGAAACAACTTTGCGCGAGAAAATGAAAATAAAAAGAACGTAATAAAAGTAGTAGTAGTATTATTATTATTAGTAGTAGAAAAGTAGTAGTGGTAGTAGTAGTAGTAGTAGTAGTAGTAGTAGTAGTAGTAGTAGTAGTAGTAGTAGTAGTAGTAGTAGTAGTAGTAGTAGTAGTAGTAGTAGTAGTAGTAGCAGCAGCAGCAGCAACAGCAGCAGCAGCAGCAGCAGTAGTAGTAGTAGTAGTAGTAGTAGTAGTAGTAGTAGTAGTAGTAGTAGTAGTAGTAGTAGTAGTAGGAGCAGCAACAGTGGCAGCAGTGGTAGTGGTAGTAGTAGTAGTAGTAGTAGTAGTAGTAGTAGTAGTAGTAGTAGTAGTAGTAGCAGCAGCAGCAGCAGTAGTCGGAGCAGCCACAGTGGCAGCAGTGGTAGTGGTAGTAGTAATAATAATAGTAGTAGTAGTAGTAGTAGTCGGAGCAGCCACAGTAGCAGTAGTGGTAGTAGTAGTAGTAGTAGTAGTAGTAGTAGTAGTAGTAGTAGTAGTAGTAGTAGTAGTAGTATAGTAGTGGTAGTAGTAGTAGTAGTGGTAATGCAGTAGTAGCAGTAGTAGTACAGTGGCAGCAGTGGTAGTGGTAGTAGTAGTAGTAATAATAATAGTAGTAGTAGTAGTAGTAGTAGTAGTAGTCAGAGCAGCCACAGTAGCAGTAGTGGTATTAGTGGTAGTAGTAGTAGTAGTAGTAGTAGTAGTAGTAGTAGTAGTAGTAGTAGTAGTAGTAGTAGTAGTAGTAGTAGCAGACGTAGTCGGAGCAGCCACAGTGGCAGCAGTGGTAGTGGTAGTAGTAATAATAATATAGTAGTAGTAGTAGTAGTCAGAGCAGCCACAGTAGCAGCAGTGGTAGTAGTGGTAGTAGTGGTAGTAGAAGTAGTAGTAGTAGTAGTAGTAGTAGTAGTAGTAGTATTAGTATTAGTAGTAGTAGTAGTAGTAGTAGTAGTAGCAGCAGCAGCAGCAGCAGTCGGAGCAGCCACAGAGGCAGCAGTGGTAGTGGTAGTAGTAATAATAATAATAATAGTAGTAGTAGTAGTAGTAGTAGTGGTGGTGGTAGTAGTAATAGTAGTAGTCGGAGCAGCCACAGTAGCAGCAGTGGTAGTAGTGGTAGTAGTAGTAGCAGCAGCAGCAGTGGTAGTAGTGGTAGTAGTAGTAGTAGTAGTAATAATAATAGTAGTAGTAATAGTAGTCGGAGCAGCCACAGTAGCAGCAGTGGTAGTAGTGGTAGTAGTAGTAGCAGCAGCAGCAGTGGTAGTGGTAGTAGTAATAATAATAGTAGTAGTAGTAGTCGGAGCAGCCACAGTGGCAGCAGTGGTAGTGGTAGTAGTAATAATAATAGTAGTAGTAGTAGTAGTAGTAGTAGTCGGAGCAGCCACAGTAGCAGCAGTGGTAGTCGTGGTAGTAGTAGTAGTAGTAGTAGTAGTAGTAGTAGTAGTAGTAGTAGTAGTAGTAGTAGTAGTAGTAGTGGTAGTATTAGTAGTAGTAGTAGTAGTAGCAGTAGTGGTAGTAGTAGTAGCAGCAGTAGTATCAATAGAATTATTGGTAGTAATATACAAAAAAATGATATCAGAGTGCAGAAAACTCCATGTGCAATAAGTTATTGTATGAAGCAGGCTTTGAAGCTATACAAAACGAAAAAGTAGTGTGTATCAATTATACAAATATACAATTTTTATTAAATCATAAAGATTCTGAAGGCTAATGTAATTAAGATACAATGAAATGAACAGAAATAAAAAAATTTTAAGAGACATATCTTCAGAGCAAACAAACTCTGATACAATATACTCGTATCCACGACAAAAATAAAAAGACATTATTCCATGCGGCATGAATATAATTTAAGATCATATCAGTGTCTATTACAGTTTTAAGTGATCATTTAATGGAATGGCCATAGTCGCATATTAGGGTTTTATGCAAGATCCCAGACCTTTATCTGCAAAAGTTTGAGGTTCATACCAAAAAAAAAAATAATAAAAATAGAATACCGCATGTTAGAGCATAGTAAATAGAATAAGCTGTCCCCTAAAACAGTAAGAACTGTGAGCAAAGAGAGGACATTATTTTCACTTGCCTTTAGATCTTAATTAAAACAATTTGTTCCATTCATTTATGAAGCCTGTGCTTTAAACTTAGCCTTCATCACCAGCTGTAGATGTTTTGCAATATATTTACCAAATGACCACTTTTATGTATTTGGATAATGTCAGTCAACCTAGATCAAGAAATCTTAACCTCATCTAAAGTTTTTAATTTGTTACAAAAGCTGGAAGAAACTGTCCTCCACTAGAAAGAAGACTGTACAGTGTTTGGAGCACAGATGGATCTCTGAAATAAAGAATAATAAAGCCTGATTAATTTTAAGGAATGTTAAAACACTCACACATTACTTAATTTCTATCTGTGAAAACAAAAGGAACAACCATCTAGTTACAGGAAGTCTGTCATAGTGTAAATCAGACAAAAGCAGATGAACAGATTGATGGTAGCCACTTTTATTGTAGGAGATATTTCTAGGATTGAAATGGATTTGGATCTGCATAAATCCTACTGTAACAGCTTCTACAAATCCATTTTCCCATAACATTTAATTCTATAACAACAGGTTTTATTCCTTCTACTCCTATATCAATACTGCCACTATTTTAAAAAAAAAATTGAGGAAGTCCTTTGATGTGGTACGTATTCTATCTCAACAAAATTAAAAATAATATGTTGAAGTGAAAGTTATCCTCTGCATTTCAACACATAGCACAGAAAATTGGAACGCTGTAATGACCTACTAGGCAGACATTGTAGCTCGTAGCTAAATGCAGTTAAGCCCAATTGAAGTAATGCTGAGTAATCATAGTTATCTGAGGTGTGAAGACTGAAATGCACAAAGGCCTTTGTTAGGAGATTAGTATTTGAAATCATTGACCATTGCTTAATCTGTTTACACCGCCAGTGCCCCCCACTTAATTCGACATTCCTCTTAACTCTGCATAACTAAAAAGTCCCGAATAAATTCCTTTGATTAGTAATAATAAAAATTCTAGCAAATCAACATTTTGGTCCACTAATTTATCCTAATTTGACCGAATTTCCACTATGATTCTGTATCTAAATCGTCCAAAATGTCATTTAATTCTTAGCCTAGCTTCATGAGTTAGATCTAAAGATCTGTTGTTTATGGATCAGTGCAATTTAAGACAGGGATTGTGTGAGAAGAAATGGGAGCGGTGTTGGATGCCCGGGAAAGTCAGTAAAGAGTCAAGCACCTTTGTGTGCGTGCGTGAGAGAGAAAGAGAGAGGGAAAGAGAAAGAGAGAGAGGGAGAGAGAAAGAGGGAGGGAAAGGCTGGCACCCCCGACCTCGAGCCCAAATGCTAGCACTGCATTTAGGATTAGAGGTGGGGAGAGATGTTCAATGGCTCTAGATCTAGTTATGGGGTGGGTTTTTATAAGTATTAAATCTGAGGCTAAACTGAGTCCTCTTTACGTCCCTACATTGTAGAGCAATAAGCAGACCTAAAGAGACTAACTGAGATTTTAAAATTTATAAATTTTAATATTATATTTTAATATTATCTCCTTATTTGACTTTCTCTTAATTTGACGGAATATTGTTGGTCCCTTTAATGTCGATTTATTAGGTGTGCACTGTAGTAAAGAACTAAACAGTGTTTCTATAACATGATCCTTTCCTTCTTCTCTCACTCACTAACTGCTCTACCGAGATTTGAAAGTAGACTTTTGACTTGACCATTGCCTTAGAGTCTATTCCTTGGATTAGAGAAAATGCAGCTGATAGTGATGTCAGCTGTAGAGATATAGTTGGCCAAATTTTGTAAAAAAAAAACTTTCTCAAACCAATGCAATTTTTGGTGGATTATAGTGTCTTATAAGAGTGAGGCCAAGTAAGAAGGAGGAGTTTTTCTGACAAGTAAACAGGCAAGACTTGGGGGCTGGGTGAGTAATTGTAGAAGACCTTTTACAATATGGTATATAAAGGGTTGTTATTATGTGTTTCATTGTATGAAAGCAAGGTTTACTGTTTGAAATTTTTAAAACAACCCCTCTCCCCCGAGATTTTTCGGACCTTAAAGTTGTCAAGCTCCGACTAGTCTGTATATAGGCCTTCTCAATATTCTCCTCGTTCTTAGATTGCTATAGTCCATAATGGTTTGTCATACAGCTGCCCACATTTATTGCACCTGTATATATATCCAAATTAAAAATTTTAACATTTTATTAGTAGCTAATCACCAATATTTCCGTTTTTCAGAAAAAAAGCTAGATTTGTAAAAGTCTAGATTGAACTGGACCCAAGAGTTTGCTTCTTCTGAAAGAGGCCAATTTTTTTTTTACACTATAGATACTAATAATTCCTAGTTAGAAAAATTAATTACACTATTACCTTTTTAAACTGAAAAAAAATTACATCACTAAAAAATTGTCATTAGAATGGCTTTTTAACATTTTATAAATTAAAAACAAAGGACAAAGATACAGTTAAAACCACAAGTATATTGAACTTAAAAAATGTTTCCTGTCTATTATGGTACTATCTAATAGTACAGGGATCTCAACTCAAAATCTTGAACACCACTGACCTTTTCGCAGAAGCGCGCAACACACCAAAAATAAAAACCAGCGTGCATCGGGGAGCAAAATATTAGAGTGTAATACAATTACACAAGACTATCAATTTCTTATATTGAAAAGGCATGAAATTCCGCGGATCCGTGGAAAATTGAAATCCCTGCTAATATATAAATTTCTTTACTATGTTTTCTATTCTCAAGTTCAAACTGGAAAGAAGAGTTTCTGCATATTAATTTCTAAAAAATTTTTTCATAACTATTGAAAACTTTTTTAAGCAAAAAAAACAGAGATAAAAAAAGAGCTGTCTCACTCTTTTTCTTACAATTTTTTAAAGTCTAGGAACATAGTTTTTCCTCTGCTTAAAAAAATAAAATTAAAAAAGTAAACAAATAATTATAACACCCTGTCGAATGTATCAAGTTTAGTGGTTTATATTATTTGTACAATTTATCGGTTTATATAAATTGGTTTAACCACATATTAACAAAGCCATTCTCCTCTAGTATATACACTATTCAAAAACCGCTTGACTGTGGCTACAGCACAATGCTCTTTCATAGTTATTATGCTGATAAGTATTTTATTCTTTTTTGTTTAGATCTGTGAAAAAAATCCAAAATTCAAACCCGTTCAACACATAGATCAAAAGTGTTTGGTATCATTTTGTTTGGACAATTTTTTTCATGTCTATCTCATCACCTAGTGTCTGCTGAAAGAGTTTGCCACCATTCAGACCTGATGAGGTCCAACAGCCGCATTTGAAGGTTGAGATAACTCTCTGTGAATTTAAGGCATGCCCACTCTTTACTGCCTTTTAAGTACTGCTCTACATCCTTGTTCTCATAACCTGAAAAAAAAAAACACTGAGCATTCTGAGAAAACAAAATAGTCTTGCAAGATAATTGCAAGAATCAGATTACATATAAATACAGTAATTAAGCATTTATGGATGTACAGTGCTCTGTTCTTTTACAGACTTTTACCATACGTATTTATGACTTAATGGGCATGTCAATTTTTGAATTTCCCCAAAAGGAATGAATAAAGTAAATCTTATATTATTTTATCTGATAAGCTCTATAAAAATATGACAATTTTTTATATACACTACTATGAATAATATTGACTATGAGTGGATTGTCGTAATTCATTTAGTGCTTTTTAATATAAAAAACAATTTACAATCATCTTTTCCTGAGATAGATTGATAGAGAGAGAGAGAGAGAGAGAGAGAGAGAGAGAGAGAGAGAGAGAGAGAGAGAGAGAGAGAGAGAGAGAGAGAGAGAGAGAGAGAGAGAGAAAGAGAGAGAGTGTATGTACAATATATAGTGTCATTTAGGTCAATACCAGTTGCATGATAATGACAGAGGGTCAGTTCAAGGACAGTAAGTTGAGAGTCAAGTGTATGATTGTAAGAAAAGAATCAATTGTGAGATGTAGATGAGTAGACATTCAGTTATATGATGATGGTTAAGAATTGATGACTAAAAGGCAAGTGCTAGAGATATGGGAACAATGAGAGAATTATGTGCCAATGGGACACATCTCAATTTTATGATGTGATGAGACTCACTTATAAATTAGGACATGAAGTTATACCTGCGTGATGGTCAGAGAATGCAACAGTTAGGAGATCACATTTATGATTTGGTCTGTACTCCACTGAAGGTGAGTCTACATTTCTAAATTGCACTGGAAAAAAAAAACCCCATGTGAAATAGCAATTAAGGAGACTGGATCGATAGAAATTTGACTTGATACTATGATAGTGGTATTTAAAAAAATACTTCAATGTACAGTCTTCAATGAAGGTTTGAGTCATATATAAATTTAACTCATAAAAGAAAGTATTATAAGAACTCATCTGTATTTCCTTTCCTGAACTAACAGTATTCTTTGAATTCCAATAATTTAATTGTCAATTAACTTGTCATTTCCGTGAGTTGTTTTTCTTTTCAGATCTAAGATAACCCCATGGTTTGGGATGCAGTTATATAAGAGATATAATTTTTTATAATCCTATTTCTGGCTGATATATTAAAAATTGTTTGAGTGACAATCATACTTATATAAGAAAATATTTGAAGTTTATCTGAAAATGTGTCCTAAAATATCTTTCTCTATAGTCATAGTTTAAGTTCATCTTAATGTCCCCAAGTTTCATTAAAAAGAAATACATAATAAATATTTTTCAAAGAAATGTTATCAAGTTACCAACTCTTTGAAATATTAGCTTTCGGGCCATCCGAAGCACATCAAAATTCACACTAAATAAGATTTTTAAAGAAAATCTGCTTTCTCCTTTCATAATTAATAGCATTTAATATAATGACAAATATATAAATCCTCTTGCAACTAAATAAATAGCTTCTTTGATAATGTACATTTCAATGGTTAAAATACATTAATTCCTATCCTGACACAATCTAAGAAGTCTAATTAAACCTTGCGACAGGTAGTCAGATTCTTCTTGAAGACTAGCAAACATAGAGAGGACAAATTCCAGGGTTCTTTTCGCTCTGTAAAGTGTTCCATAAGATGATTGGGCTGAAAATGAAAACGGCAATCATAAATAGCATCAAGTATTTGCAATACAGAACTTATGGATACTAATAAACATGTTTCTATGTGTGTCTAATAACATTTTTTATAGCTTAGTTTGCATGTACTAATCCTCTTACCACAGGAGAGAAAGGAATAAATGTTACAACAAAAAAAGAAATTAGGAACATTTTAAAAAAAATTCTAACATTTCTATGCTAGATTTCTACCAAGCAATATTTCTACCACACCTGCTTAATATTTTAATGTAACTGCAACATTTTCGTCCTATTAAAAAAGCACCAACATCTTTATCTTCACTAAGCCATACAACAAGTTGTAAGGCCTGCCTATGCAGACAAAAATTTTCTAGCCTTCATATGCAACACTGTTAGACTAAATGTGCAATATTTCTAGCATACCTGTGAGCTGCGATAGATTAAGCCCACGAAGCATCTCCAGTAACCTTCTATGTGCTCTGAGGCAAGTAGTTGCTCGAACACGTGTCCACAGCTCCTCACCAATATTCCACTGAATATGCAAAGGGAATAACCATGAATATTTAGTCCCTATTATTTTCAGTCACATAACATACAAAAGAAGCAACAAAAAAAGTTGGTGCATTTTTTTGCCTGACAAAAATGATTTATGGCTTGCTCTGCATTTGCCCGTAAAAAAATTGACTACAAAAATATATTTCATAAAAGAGGTGGATGCTCCAGATGTTGATAAAAATACTTCCATTTACACTTTATATTTATCCCAATGAATGCCAAAGAGAAGGTTAAAAAAAAATCTTGTGGCGGATCAAGTTTCTGATGGATTTAATATAATTTTTTTTAGATAAAAACATGTTATTAAATGGACATCTCTCAACTTTTCAAAATGATTCTGAAGATTTCAACAACTCTCCAATAAGTTAATCCATATATTACAGAAAAATTACCTCTCCTTGAAGCCTTTCTACAAATTGTTGCCCGGAATCACTTGGGGAAACTCTTTTAATGAGCCTGGCTGCAGAACACTGCTCATGAAGAGAATTGTTTATATTGACCAACTTGACAAGCTTTCCAGGAATTTTAAGGTCTGATCTGATGAAAGAGGAGCAAAAACTTTCAATAAATTCTCACATTCTCTTTACAAAATAGTTACATCTATTTATGTATTCCTTCCAGAGCATCCAGCAGCAGATTCTATGTTTATACCCCAAATTTAAAAGAGATTTGAGCAGAAAGTTCTGTGCAAAGAAATTTAGTATGTATGCCATTCTTTGCAAGTAAAACCATAGGATAAATATTGAAAAAACAATATCATGTATCATAGAATTTAACTACATACTACATCTTAATATTTCTTATAAAAAAAAAACCTAATATTTAATGATATAGAGGATATAAGTCTACTACAATCATTTGACATTTTTTCTCTGCTTAGCCATTATCTTCTTAATTATGCTATCAATCTCATTGCATGACTTTTATCTCAAATGCACACCACTCCAATTACTGCTAATGAGGTTCATCAAACTGTTGTCATTTGAGTTGTTTGAACCAATCTCTATTAATCACGTACCCATTTCTTTTCAGAGTGAAAAGCTCCACTCTAGACTCAATCTCTGCCTCGTTTGACTCTGAAAGACTATGTATTTTCTTTTCATCATCTCTGATAAGCATGCAAGTGCCTCCTGATTGACTTTGTAACCCATGTGAATGTGTAGGTGAAGAAGTTGGACCATCAGCAGCATCTAGATTTGAAACTTCGGTTTTTTGTCTATCTTCCTTTACAAACAATATTGCATCTTCACCACTCTGATTTACTTCCTCCTCAAATTTTGAATTGTCTCTGTGACAACCTTTTTCATTGCCACTGTGTTTTATTGCAGGCAAAGCCTTGTAGCTACGACGACTGAGTCCAGAATCTGGTCTGGGTCTTAAAGAGGAATGCCTGGAAAGAGAGTGTGCCTGGTTTGTTCTTCGTGAGGGCATTTTAAAGTTTTCAGTTTTGAATGGAGCAGACATATGTACAGGCACATACTGATTTTTCCCACTAGCAGGCCGGGAAGTTCTTTGACTGTGAGAGTTTGGTTGCTGAGGCCGAGATAGATTCTTGTTTTTGGTAGATGTATTTTTGTCAAGTGTTTGTGATGGCTGAACACATGCTGCACCCATGTTGCGTTTTATTATAACACCACGACGACTATTTCTCTGAGTCTCAGCTTGAATGTGATTAAAATTAGAATCATCATTGCTCAAGCCAGTCAAGGATCTTCCACTGAGTGGAGGTGTGTCCAAAATATAAGTTTTAGCATCATGGTCATCACCAATCTCTACCAATTGTTCTTGTGTACTTTGCTTGTGGGCATCAAATTTATCTCTTAGAGTAGAGTGGGACAGCTTCTCTACCTGTAATTTATGCTAATATACAGAAAAAAAATTGTTAAATAAATTTCAAACACATTTATGTACTAAAAAAATAAGACTTCATCTTTATAACCGATCTACATTTCTTGTGAAATTGGCAAAAGGTAAAAAAAAAAAAAACAGATTAAATCTACAACTAATTTTATCCAAGGGATCACAATGCCATTAATTCTTACTTTAAATCTGACTGTGACACCAAGGTTATCCACAAAAGCTTTCTTTTCTTTCCTTTTAAAAGCTTAACTCATGTAGTATATGTAGCATAAAATTGGGATCATGTTTTCGGTTAGTGCTATGAAATTAAGCACAAGCAAAATAAATACATTCTTTTGGAAGCAATAAACAATTTTTTTTAAAAATGTGTCTTATGACCAGTTAAAACGAGTTGCGTGCCTCCTCATATCATTTTTGCAGCTGTTCATATTTAAAACCATAAGAGAAAACTGCATTATCATATTTCAGTGAATTGACACTAAAATTGTTATCTTTACAAATTATAGCTATTCAAAGAGGAATTTATCTACTTTCAATATATTTACTGTTTCTTCAAAATAAAAAATCTTGAGATCCTACTCATAAGGACTGGCTGCAAGAAATTTTGTTACTGTATGGGCTTATGGTGATAATAATCTTAATACCGATGATCATTTTTGCATGCTCACTTTTTCAAAACAAAGAACTCCACATTAAATGCCTCATAAAATCACTCTACAATGGATAAAATTGTTAGAGCTTTGAATAGCTATCTATAAACTTGAGAAAAAATGACTCATGCTTAAGCATACAACACTACAGAGTGAGACAGTGTACATCTATTGCGTATCTGTAACAGATTTTGGAGTGATCTGTTTGGCTTTGTCTACGGGTATGAAAATATAAACAGCCCGTCTGTAGAAACTAAGTCTGAAGTCCATTAATAAAAATTGCAAACTGTTTAATCCAGCACAAGGCCGACAGATGGCTAACTGACAAAAGGTTTTGACTCAATTACCACTGTATATTGACTCACTGCTCACAAAAAGTTGACTCTTTAAACTCACTCTAGGTAGACTGACTGGACACAAATTCCACTCTTATTTATACTAGTAGTATACAGACTGGGGATTCTGGACCACCTTGCACGAAAAACATACCTTGCCTACATGCACTCGAACCCCAATTGTGCATGTACGCAAATCACGCCCGGCCTACATACACAATTACCCTAATTCTTCATGTACGCAAAACACTTTTTTCGTACATGCACTCGCGAGGCAATTCTGTAATGTACGCAAAACACTTTTTTCGTACACACCCTCGGGAAGTAGTTGTGTATGTACGCAACTACTAACGAGCACTAACTATTAACAAGGGTTAACCAGACAAAGGGCCCGCTCCACCCCCCTGGCGGGCACCCCAAAGAGAGCTGATTCGCAACAAAAAACAACCAGCTGGGCCGAAACCAGATAGTTTCTTGTAGATTGGGCACCAATTAGATAAATGTATATTGTTAGGTATGCTATTAAAGATGAAGGGCCAAAATTACTGCTTCTGGCTTAAGAGAGGGGAAACCAAAGTCTGCGGGAAAAGCTGCCTGGGGGAGTATTGCAAAATACACCTGGCTAGGATCAGCAATGGCAGTAAAGTCCCTGTACCTTGCAGGGGGTGTGGGAAGGGAGTCCAAAGCGATATCCATCTTTGTAGGGCCTGTGGGAGGGACAGGGTCCTACTAAGGCAAAAAGCTTTGGAGCGGAAAGCTCGAATAGACTTTAATCTAGTCTTAGAACAGCTAGTTTCCATTCGAATACCCATTTAGAGATGTGCTTTGTAAAATGTATACCCATCCAACAAGATGGACGCGTACATAGAGCAGCTACAGGCACAGATACCAGATTCGGCTCTCCGCAATGTGGTTAAAAACATCCTGGATGAGCCCATTCCCGAGGCTGTTAAAAGACGTTTGCTGAAGCCTCTACAGCCTCGGAAATATCGGCCTATTCCTCCGCCGCGAAAGGCAAAAGCGAGGAAAAGGAAGGCCATCCAGGAGGAATTTGACCCCATCCCGAGCCACAAGGTTCTGAGGTCTGTGGGGGATTACCAAAATGAGCTCCAGGGTCTGTTTGAGCCGGAAGAACTCGCCTTCCGGCAGACGCCATGGGCGCTCGGAAATTTCCTGCGCGGGTGGCAAATGGATGTGCCCCAGGGGCACCCACAGGGTGCTGACCCCAGAACCTTTCTCGAGAGTGTAGAACCCCAGATCCGCGAAAAGCTCGAGGAGGAGCTCGAAGCCCTCGGAGGAGGGTTGAAATTCCAGCTGGCTATAAAGGTGGAACTAGTTAAGGCCAATTTAGATGGCAGCGAGGAGTTCATGGAGCCCATTATACGCCACAAACAGGAGGCCGTCCTTCAGAAAAACGAGATCAAGGCAGCCCTCGAGGAAGCATTCCCGAGGCTGCTGGAAACCCTCGAAAAATGGACCCAGAGAGGATCTGGGTGGGCGGTAGTGCAGGTTCGCACCCTTTGGTTAGATATCGCCCGATATCAACCTCTCCGGGGCGGATCCTACATCCCATTGCCGCCGGAACTGAAAAGCAAGAAGGCGGTGGTCAACCTGAAAAACACAGACGACCACTGCCTGCGATGGGCCCTCCGATCTGCCCTGTTTCAAGCTGTAGATCACTCAGACAGACCAGCCAAATACCCCACCGAAGATGGACTAGACTTCACCGACATCGATGCCCCCACACCAATATCTCAGATCGGCAAGGTGGAGCGCCAGAACGACCTTGCCATAAACGTGTTCGGCTGGGACAAGGGAGTGATCGTGCACCGCCTCAGCAAGCGCCCTCGCAAGCAACCAGAAGAGGAGGTCAGGATCAATCTGCTGTTGGTTGAGAAGGCCGGCAAATTTCACTACACCTGGATCAAAAACCTCAACCGCCTCCTCTATGACCAGAGCAAGCATCGGGAGCGCAAGCACTTCTGCTAGCGCTGTCTCCATGGCTATTTCAGGGAAGATCTGTTGGAAGCTCACAGGCCGGAGTGCAAGGGAATTGACCAGAAAGCCGTCAGGGTGGAGATGCCCCAAGAGGGCAAGCTCACCTTTCAGAACCACCACAAACAGCTGCCCGCGCCTTACGTTATCTACGCCGACTTCGAAGCCCTCACCACGAAAGTCGAAGGGCCGGAGCTCGACCCGACAAAAAGCAACACCCAGAGGACACAACACCACGAGGCATGCAGTTACTGCTACGTGGTGGTGCGGTGCGACGGGAAGACAGAGGCGCCTGCCGAATACCGGGGGCGCGGCGCAGCAGAACACTTCCTCCGAGCTCTCCAAGTGGAAGAGCGTGGGATCCAGAAAGTGCTGGCGAACCTAAAGCCATGAGAATGACAAGTGCAGACTGGGAGAGCCACAGGACTGCGAGCAGATGCCAGGTATGTGACGGACTCCTGAAAGGAGACTCTGTAAAGGACCACTGCCACATCACCGGCAAGTACCGAGGAGCCGCCCACAGCGCCTGCAACCTCAAACTGCGGCTCAGCCCCAAAACCACAACCATACCAGTTGTGTTCCACAACCTGCGGGGGTACGACAGCCACTTGCTGATGCAGGCTATATCCAAGGTGGAGGGGCGGATGAGCTGCATCCCCAACAACACCGAGAAGTACATATCCTTCTCCCTAGGGCAGCTGCGCTTCATCGACAGCGCACAGTTCTTACTAGCCCCCCTCGACAAGCTGGTATCCGCAAACAAGCCCGAGGCCTTCCACATCACAGCCCGCTACGAGCCCGACCGCGCGCTGCTCATGCGCAAAGGCGTGTACCCCTATGAGTACGTAGACTCCTGGGAGCGCTTCGAGGAGACCAAGCTTCCACCGAAGGAGGCCTTCTACTCCAAGCTCACAGGCGCAAATATTTCCGATAGTGACTACACCCATGCCCAGAGGGTCTGGGAGACCTTCGGGTGTCAAACCTTAGGCAACTGCACCGACCTCTACTGCCGGACCGACGTGCTGCTCCTTGCCGATGTCTTTGAGAACTTTCGAAAGACCTCCCAGAAACAATATGGGTTGGACCCGGCGAATTATTACACCAGTCCAGGCCTATCTTGGGATGCTCTCCTCAAAAAGACCGGAGTAGAACTGGAGCTGCTCACAGACTATGACCAACACCTCTTCATCGAGAAGGGTATGCGAGGAGGCATCTCGATGGTGTCGAAGCGCCACGCCAGGGCGAACAACCCCGCAGTAGAGGGATACGACCCGGAGAAGCCCAACAACCACATTCTCTACCTTGACGCCAACAACCTTTACGGGTGGGCCATGAGCCAGCCCCTTCCGACTGGCGGATTTCGATGGGTAGAGGACTGTGATGGGCTGGTTGGTACAATAAAAGACCAACCGGCCGACGGGCCCGAGGGTTTTATCCTAGAGGTGGACCTGAAGTACGCCCAGAAGCTTCACGATGAGCACAACGCCTACCCGCTCGCTCCAGAGCGCATGGTGGTTCAGAAAAAGTGGATGTCAGAGTATCAGCATGGACTTCTGGGCGCAGGGGTGGTGTCCGCCGAGGTCGAAAAACTGGTCCCCAACCTCCGCGACAAGAACCACTACGTGCTCCACTACCGCAACCTCCAGCTTTACTTGGGGCTAGGGATGAAGCTGAAAAAGGTACACCGCGCTCTGCGCTTCGAGCAGAGACCCTGGATGGAGCCCTACATTCGGATGAACACCGAGCTGCGAAAGCAGGCCACTAGCGCCTTTGAGAAGGATCTCTACAAACTGATGAATAACTCTGTCTTCGGTAAGACCATGGAGAACCTGCGAAAGCGAGTCGAAGCTGGTGCGCTCGCACGAGGAGGACAAACTCCGCCGGTTGATCGCCAGCCCGTCTTTCGCCAGAGCAAACATCTTCGACGACGACCTCGCCGCCATAGAGGTCCACAAGAGCCGTCTAGTCCTCAACCGCCCCGTATACGTGGGCATGAGCATTCTCGACCTATCGAAGACCCTCATGTACGACTTCTACTACGGACAGCTGAAGAACCAGTACGGAGACCGGTGCCAGCTCCTCTACACCGACACCGACAGCCTCCTCCTCGAGATCGAGACGGAGGACGTCTATCGGGATATGATTGCGCATGCAGGTCTATACGACACGTCCGACTACCCACGCGAGCACCCTCTGCACAGCGTTGAAAACAAAAAGGTGCTGGGGAAGATGACAGATGAATGTGCCGGGCGCCCAATCGCGGAATACATCGGCTTGCGCCCCAAGATGTACAGCATCCTCGAGGCTAACGGGGATAACGTAAAGAAAGCCAAGGGCGTTCGAAAGTACGTCGTGAAGAAACACATAAGACACAAACAGTACAGGGTTGCTCTCTTCGAGAAAACAACCTTCCACCACGGCATGGATGTCCTGCGATCAGAGCGCCACCACATCTATGGGCAGCGCCTCCACAAGGTATCGCTGTCCCCCTTCGACTCCAAGCGGTGGATCGCAGAAAACGGGGTGGAAACTCTGGCCTATGGGCATGCCAGGGCACAGGGATGCCACACCAGGGGCACAAATGAGAAAAATTACATTGACGAATTGCTCAACGGTTGAGAACACCATCTGGAGGCAGTTGAGTGTCAGGAGGCACAACCAGAAGCTCCTCACGGACAAACCCCCGACTAGGTCCCTGACTTGCGGAGTCAAGATAATAAAGCACAGGCTCGCCGGGCTTGGTCACGGTGCGCCCTAGCCGGTACACCTGGAGGGACCACACAGGGTCAGTGGCGCGACGCCGCCCACCCTCGAGTTCGCCGGGCTGATAGAGGAAGCGAACACCAACCCCAGAAGGGAGCTTCTGCTCTTGAAGACCGACAGGGCGGCCGGGAACCGTAGAAGAGGGCCCTCCACTCACAGACTTTGCCCTCAGAGGGGCGCTTACCGGTCAGCCGGGTGACCTCTCCATTCAGAGCAGAGACAACCGCCGCACCCACTCTGTGGATCGCCCACCAACAGGCAGCCGCATCTCCTGGGCGTATTGGTGGCCGAATAGCCTCTCAGACAGAGTTCTGTTCCACCGCTCCACGATTCCTTGGTCCCGGTGGTCACCGATCCGGCCGCGCCTGATATCGACGTTGTGCCTAGCAAGGAGTTGGCTAACTGCTCCCATAAATTCGCGTCCAGGGTCCACCTGCAGCAGCTTGGGCCACTTCAGAGGCCCCCGTTTGTATATGCGAGACAGGGCATCGGCGACCTCTGCTGCGCCCTTGCTAGTCAGCGGCTCGGCCTCCTTGTACCGCGAGGCAACGTCGACTACGGTGAGGGCGTACTTATAAGTCCTCCGCCCCACGCGGTCGTGCGGAAGGAAAAGGAGGTCAGCTTGATGGACCTCATTTGGCACCCTGACATCAAACTTAGGTCTCGGTATGCGCCGCCTCGCAGGCAGATAAATCTGCCAGATGGCTTGTTTCTTCAGCCAGTCCTTAGCCACATCTTCAGGGGCCCTGGCTGCAGACGCAGCTTCTTAACGGCTGTGAGTCCCTTCCAGTAGCCCCCGGGGATATAATAAATCCTCGACAGGCGAGAGTTTTGGCAAGACTTGCCATGTACTCCAGAAGCCCAACCAACCTCCAACACTCCGATACCACTCTGGACTGCGTGGTTTTGGCGGTCTAACTCTTCGGTTCGCCGCTTAGACCATGCAGCCTGGGCGGTCTGCAGCTGTTCCATGGCCTTGTCGTGTCTTTTCTGTTCTTCGGCTGCATCTCCTTTGTCGAGTTTTGAGAACAGGTAGTTGCTACCTGAGAACGCCAGAGCGTTCACGAGGGCGCCTCCAACGAGAAGCGCGACGTTAGCCATTGTGCTAATACATCAGATTTGACGGTATTATATGTCTCTTAATGAGCTGATCCTTGGTGATTATGGCCGTGCCAACGCAGCTAAAGAGCATCGCGCAGTCGCGTACCGTCAAATCGAGCTTCGGCAAGGGCCCTTTGATGGCCATCTGGCCAAGTTTTGCGTACCCTATCGCAAAGCCGCTGACAAGTGCGGCGTGGTAAAATGAATTGACGACTGTTTGTTCGATTGGAGAAGCCATGGTGTTGTTATTCCATATAATGGGGATTGTGCACAACCTTCAATTGCTGAGCAGGACCCGCGCTGCTTTGCAGGACCTGGGGTTTTTTCTTCTCTGGCGGCGGCGGTTCTGCACGGTGAAACTTAGACCAATAGGCCAGCCCCCCGACAGCGGCCACCAGTACGCCTACAGGCTAGGTAAACAACGCAGGGCCAGCTTCTTCTTCTTTTTTGTCGCTGTGCCGGGGCGGAGCGGCTTCCTCGTTGCTATGCGCGGCGGGCGGCCCCGGGTCGTCCACGAACGCTGGATCCCGCAAAGCCTCTTTGGCTGCCGCTAGTTCTCTTTCAAGGCGCTCCGTCTTGGCTTTCCTGGCGGCGGCGCCGGCACGCCCCGCCGCAGCCTTCTTCTCGTCTTTCAGTTTAGACGGCCGGCTGGGTGCCGGCATCGTCACCCTCAAAACTGGCTCCGCGGGCTCCGCCGGCGTGGCTGTCTCCGGTGAGGGCGACTCCACCGGTGGAGTCACATTGCTGTCTCTCGAGTCCATCTTCTTCTATACGCCTTGGGCATTGGTGTCCAAATTGGCAGTATTTCGCCGTGGTTAGCGCCGCGGTGATCGGCGCCAGAAGCTTCCCGTAGCGATAGTATAATTCGCAAGCAGTGCTGTTGAGCGCGTGGCCGACAAACGGGTCGGACTCTAGGTCCTCCAAGAGCGGCTGTCGGTTCTCGGGAGGAATAGGGAGAAACATACTGACCACGCTCGTGTACAGCTGTATAGCCGCGCGCCCCAGAGTTTTTGTCATGGCAGCCCCCAGTCGTGCCCCGTAGCGGGCGTAGAGCTTTCCAACCTCGTCGTCGCCCAGTGCATCGATTTCTTCCGCGGACCAGGCCTTCCCAAGGTACTGTCTGACCTGCCCCCCGGCTACGACGGTGGCCAGCCTCTCGCGTTTTGCTGCCTGCGGCTGTGGCACCGCTGCGGTGGTTTCTTCGGCGAGCAGCAGTCCGTCGAGCAAATCGTCCATCTTTGTGTGCAATAAAGAAATAAGTTTCCGAGTTTCTCGCCTAGCTCTAATATATTCGCCGACCCCCAACAGGAGAACCACAAGTGTGGTCAGGGAGAGAGCTGTGTTTAACACCAAGAACAACATCTTTTAAGCAGGTGATATACAGCCATAGGCACATGGTTGCGTAGTCTTCAGCACCAGCGTAGCATGTTTTTCCAAGGCCAACCGGCGACGTATGTCGACTCGCTCTTCCTGTGAGGCTATAACATCGTTCTCCCGGAGGCACTCCTCGAAAGAGTCTCGGTCTTTACAGTGGAATAAAGCCACCCACTGGGTCTGTTCACGCTGGTCTTTGAGGACCGAGTTGTATCGCTGAGACAGCACCCAGACGGATTGCTGGGTGTGGCGGCCGGAGAAGGCCGACTCCGAGAGAGTATCTCTCTTTTTCGTCATCGCCTGCGAGGCGCTGCAGTCGTCGATGATGAAAAGGGTCGGCTCGCCTTTGAAACGGTGGTACCAAAAGCGGAGCCAATCGTGCAGGCGTTCGCCCGGGTCGACAATAAACACCTCGGGGTCACTCCACACCCACGGGCGACCCTGGTAGGTGGTGTTGTGCCGGATGGTGGGGCATAGTATGACGATGTGGCGGAAGACACCGCTATAGGCCCCCTCGAGAAGGTCTAGGACGAATACTGTCTTCCCACAGCCTGTTTGCCCGCAAATGATCGCCGAGTGGGCGGCGCGCGGCAAGTTGTTAATACAAGATGGACGTGATGCGGCCATCCGCCAGGTTAAGTGGGGCATCCATGATGAGGAAGACATACACATCCAATACGCCGGCGGCCTCGGGCTTCTTCGTGATCTGCAGTGTCACACCTTCCGACGCGTTCTCGATTCGTCTCCCCGTGCCGTGGAGCTGATCGTCATCACTGGACCGCATGTCAAGCAACAGGGAGAACTTGGTGGTCAAGTACTCTGGGAGAGACACATCCGCAAGGTCGAGGTCTTTCGCGACAATACCTGCTATGGGGTCTCGCTTGGAGCCGCTTGCATAAAACTTTATGGCCTCGTCCCACAGCTGGTATGCGCGCAGGCCCTGCGCATAGAGCTCGTTCGGGACGCCCTCGATGGTAACTTCAACTTCCGTAATCTTGGGGTTGTAGAAGGCCTCCGTGTCGCGCTGGAAGGCAGCCGCGGGGTCCACAAAGAGCAGCAGGATTCCCTTCATGGAGCGCGCTGGGGTGTTGATGTTGATGTTCCATAATGTGTCGCTCTTATCTAGGCGGAGCTTGCGGTGCCGGAGGATACGCTCGTAGAGGATCGCCAAGCGGCTGGCGTACTGGGAGCGGATCAGTCGGGCGAGTTCGGTGTTGGTGATCTTATCGAACTCTAGACTGATGTTTTCGACCGTGTAGCTGCCGCCAGCGGCGGTGGCCTGCATGGCCGAGCCGTACTCGTTAAACGTGAGTTCATACTCCAGTCGGTCTCCGAGCCCCGCCTGGTAGAACGGCATGTGACTCTCTAGAATTTCAAAGTCGAGTGGCACGAAGAACCTGTTGCTGTACGCTTCTGAAATGGCCTTGTCGGCGAGGACGTTTGCGGCGTCCCCCGCGCCGACACGAAGCTTGGTCACATTGCGGTCGGTGGTGGTGTCTATGCCCTGATATTGCGAGTTCTCGCACTCAAAGGCGGTCTTCCAGAGATCTTGGTAGCAGTAATAGACGTCTGAATCATCGATCGACATAACCTAGTTTCCGCTGAAGCGAATGGTCACCCTCTTGCAGATTGCGCGGCCTATATTTTGAACCAGCGTTCTGTTGGCGTCGGTCGACGACAGCGAGATTGTGAAAGCCAGCCGCGCGGTCCTAGGCACGATGACATCGTCGGCCCCAAGTTGGGGAAGCGAACCAGCAACTGCTGGTTTTGGTCGACCGTTGCGGGGTTGTTGGTCACTACAACGGACTGCCTCGTGGCCTTTGCCCCAAGGGGATCACGTAGGCGCCGGTACGGGTTGAATTTTCTTCCGAAAGCACTTGAAGCCATGGTATTGAATCTGGGTAAACTGGTCTTCAATATAAGAACATGTCGAAATTTGGTTTTGATGTGTTTGAGCGTCCCAATGTTGCCCGTGGTGATAACATCGCCTTCGATGATGGCATCCCCCTCGATGATTTAATTCCTAACGACACTATCACCACGGGCACTGACGCTGAAACCTCATTCAGTAACACTCCCGAAGACGTATGGGAGGCCCAAAATGAAACACCCTCATGGGCTGCCAGTAGCATCCCATCAGGTGTTTCTCAAGAAGATCTTGATGATGCGCAACATACAAAGGCTCTCGTAGATAGGTGGCAGAGAGAGAGGGGGAAAGTGCAGCAAAACCTAGAGTTCGCATCTTCGAAAAAGGGTGATCTCTGGCTAAGGTGGGGGAATCGGTGGCTCCTCCTAACCAAAGTGAATAAGCCTGGGGAGTTCCTCGTACCCTCGACTCTCAAAAGGTACCACGTCGATGTAGCTAGGGCGTTGGGTGTCTACAAGAGCACCGGCCTATCTCCTCAGGATGATGCGGTACTCAAAAAAACCGACCAGCGGGTGGGCGAGGCGGACTCGGAAATAGAAACAACCCCGCTTGAAGATCTTGGGCAGACCATTATAAAGGTCGAGGCCGCTGTTCAGACCGCGGGAAATATCTTCGCTGTGCCAGAACGGCCCGGCGTCCCCCCAATGACCCAACGCGAATTTCTGGGCATCTGCCGGGCCCTGGAAACGATCCGGGGGGAACACACAAACAATCTAGCCAAGCTCACGGAACTGGATAAACACATCGCCTTGGAAGAACGCAAGCTAGAAGAGGCCCCGGACGAGACTACTAAAAACATAGTTGCCGAACGCCTGCGTAAACTGCAGAATGAAAGGGGCCCCCGCCTTGAGGCCGCTTCGTCCACCAGGGAGGCTCTCCGGTCCCAGATCAGCCGTATACGTGAAACCCTACACCGGATCCTACATGAGGACAAAACCCTTGCCGAGCGAATAAAGACCCTCTTTCGTGAGCAGGGAATTACGATCGCGTCGATCCTTACGGCACTCGGGATGACTATTTCTACAATAATTTTCGCTCTCACGGGCGGTTCTGGAGGCGGCGCCGCCCCGCCGCAGCCGCCCGGTAAGGGCGGGGTCAAAGAGTGGCTTAAAAAGCATCTCCAAAGTCTCGGAAGAATCCTGGCTAAACTGGCTGGCAAGGCGGCAGCCGCCCTTCCAGGAGTTATTGGGTCGATCGTCTCCTGGCTCCTATCCCTTCTCGGGAAAACCGCGGTCTGGCTGGCTGGTAATCTTTGGGCCGTTCTTCTGGCTGTCGGGGGCTTACTGCTTGTGGCGGCGCGCGAGTGGCTTCTACCCAAGAAACCAAAGAAGGCCTAGGCCGATGGCAATACCGACTACGATTAGGGCTGTTTTTTCGTCCTCGTGGTCCTCATAGTCTGCTTTGGCTGCGGCTGTTGTTGTAGCGGGGGGATGGTTGGTGGCCGCCTCTGACGGTGAGTCGGCGCCCATCGGTATAACGAGCCCCGTTCGCCGGTGTGGTTTGCGGCGTCTGGTGGGATGATATCCTTTTTCAGGTCGCTATTCAGACCCAGGCTCTGGGCATCTATGGCGATTATGATCAAGTTGTTGTAGCCCGCTATCTTACCAATAAGGAGAAGCATGTCGCTTGGGGCCATGTAAAGACCCTTCCCAAAGGAGTAGTTGACCTCAGAGCGGGCATACTGTAGGGATTCCTGATAACGATTTATCGCTGCGGGGATGTCCACAGGAGCAGAAATAGCATCCTCGAAGTTCGCCAGAAACTGCTTTTGCGCATCGAAGGCCGTCTCTTCGCCTAGAATGCCTGTGCGGGTCTGTCCCTGGGCGCCAAGAATGGCCCACACGCAGGTCCGGATACTATCATTCAACCTCTCGACCCCGGGGCGGGTAAAGCCATATAATATGTTGAGTATGAACTTTTTCCAGGCCGTGTCTGCTCCGGGGGTGTCCTGCGTGACGTAGTTCCCACGGAGAGCTAATATTTTTTTAAGCCGTGGGTCGTATCCGGAAATCTGGGGGTTGTGGACTGGGCCGAGCCCGCGGTTGCGGCCCCTGACCTTCCAAACAAAGTGCGTGGAGACACGGAATTTGCGGCAGATTCTCTCAAACCCCTCGCGGTCGTAAAAGTTATTTACTGCATCCCAATCCTGATTCTAGGGTAGAGGGGCCTTTATCTCTTTAAGTATACGTCGTATTTGATAGTACGCATGGAAGCGATAGAGGGACCGGAGAAAGCCATCAGCGGCATTCAAATGATCCTCCACCGAAACTCCGCAGCCTGTGGTGGCGCACCAAACGGCAAAGTTGAGCTGGTTCTGCCAGAACTGCATCGGATTTAAACTCCAAGCCGCAACCTGTTCTTCTGTAGACACCGTTAGAGGGTATTTTTCAAAGATGTTGGGATACCTAGCCTCGAACCATTTATGCGGGTCTTCAGACTGGACCTGAACCCGGCCTATTGAGAGATTGCCCACATCGTGGGACGCGGCATGTTGGAGGCCGGGCTGGTACTTGGCTTCGCCATTAAAACTGAAAGCTTTCGAACTCATATTGGTCCGATGCGGACCCGGCTCCACATCGAG
The DNA here is from genome assembly GCA_033675545.1 of Elysia crispata. Classification (NCBI taxonomy): domain Eukaryota; kingdom Metazoa; phylum Mollusca; class Gastropoda; family Plakobranchidae; genus Elysia; species Elysia crispata. The sequence continues at coordinate 565,161 of JAWDGP010006494.1, forward strand.
CCGGTGTTGAGACGTCTCTATATTACCCATATGTTCCACACGCTTTCGAACGTTCAAAGGGGGGAGGCATTCCCCCTCCTGCGGTGCATCGACAACCGCGATGGACGCCTCGCCATTGGTTTGCGATCGATAACCTTCACCGCGGGGTGATACAATATTGAAAAGGGGGAGAAATTTTCTTGGAAAAACACCGGCTCCGCGGTAGAAGAATCCCTCACCATCCCGCCCGGCCTGTATGGGTTCGACCGGCTACAGGAGGTTCTCAAGGGGGCCAGCCACACGCTAACGGTCTGTGGAGAGAACGGGTTGATCACCCTAACAGTCGCCCCCGGGTGGGCAATCCTTCTATCCGATGGCTTGCTGGCGCTTCTCGGCCTGGACGACGGCCTCGGCGGAGTCTGGCTCGACGCCGGTGTGTATACGGGCGATCGCCCTGTAAACTTTGCGACGCGGCAAATGCTGTGGGTCCATCTCGAAGAACTCAACACATCCGGAAATATCGCCGATGGGGCTCCTTCGACACTCCTGGCCTGCGTCGGGTTGGGGCGACACGCCTTCGGGGACATTAACACGGTCCGAATGGAGTGCCCCGAATTTAAGCGCCTTCGCGATGGAACGATAAGCGAGTTGAAGGTCTCGATTAGGGATGCACATGGGAAAATTTCCAATCAAGACCTCCCTATACACGTTGCGCTTGAACTCGTCGCCAGACAATGAGTATCTTCGGCGAGAGGATCAGCCGCCCGGAGCCTGACATTGGCACGATCCTATCAGACTATGTCAAAAAAGACTATGTCGATGGGCAGGACGGCCTCCGGGTCCTGAAGGCGGGCGACACCATGACAGGTGACCTAACCATGGCTCGGAGCCGGGTGCGCGGGCTGCCCACGAGTAAGGCGGGTCCAAGATTACAAGGCGACGAGGCGGTCTCTCAATTCGAGACCGTGGAAGTCATCAGCGAGGCTTTAAAGTACTTTAGAAAGGTTAATAAGCCCTTGATAACTGTATGGGCCGAAAACAAGAGATCGATGGTGGATAATCGATATGAGTGGTCGTTTGGTAGCGATGCGGCTAGGGGCTATGCGAATGGGGGCTACCCCATGTTGGCCGCAGGCAGGGTCCTCCGTATGGGTCTGTCTACAACAGCACCTCATAATGGAATCTCCGACGCCAGTGTAAATATTTCGGTCAACGGAGTGGAAAACAAGACATATGGCGCGACCAGGTTAGCAGGTCAAATCTCTGGTGTTTCTATTTTTGAAACCCCTTTAGAACTGACCCAAGGAGATACCATCAACTTCAAATCAGCCACGCACAACCCCAAAATAGCGGGCGCGACGGTCTCCCTCCTAATTGAACTTGACCTCTGAATGTTAATTTCTAGTGGCCGCCAAAAATGAGTATCTTCGGTGAGAGGATCCACCGCGGGCCTGACACGGCTGGAGACTACGCAAAAAAAGGACTATGTAGACGAACAGCTTGCCCTCCGTGTCCTAAAAACGGGCGACACCATGACGGGTGACCTGACCATGGCTCAGGGCCTGATTCGCGGGCTGCCCCTGACTCAACCTATGGGCACGACAACAAACAGCGATGAGGCTATCTCTTCTTACCATGTAATAGAATTAATCAATAAAGCTTTTCAGGCGGATCGGGACGCTCGTAGGCCCTTAATCACTGTTTACGCAGAAGAGAACGGGTCTCTGTCGAACCGTGAGTTTGAGTGGTCCTTCGGGAACGGCGTGACGGGTGGAAACAGCGAAAGGGGATACCCCCTCGCGAAACCGGCCAAACTCAAGTATATGAGCCTGGCTATAACTTCATCGAGCAGCCGGCCTTCAGAGGCGCGGGTCAACATAGTAGTCTACGGAGTGGAGAACCGCTCGTATGGAATAATCAAACCCCGTGGCCAATACTCTAGTGTTACAGAGTTTCAAACCCCTCTCGAGCTGGCCCAAGGAGACATGATTAATTTCAGGACGGCCTCTAACAATGCGGAGGTCTCCTCAGCTGTGGTAGCCTGCATACTGGAGATCGACACTAATTAAACCCCGGCCTAGGTAACTTATAGTTACCGACATGAAACAGGAAACACCCTCAGCCCCTAGCGCCATCGAAATGACGCCGACTTCGGGCGCTCTATATCCAGAACTGTCGGGCCAAGGCGCGCCCCCGGACCAGTCCTACCGCCTTCAGGAGATCTCTCGGATTCGTGAGCATCTCGAAGCCGAACGGGAGAAACGGGCGCAGCTGGAAAAAAAGTACCGCCGCGCGGCGAATATTGTGGATGGTTGTGATACGACTCTTCTCTTGATCAGCGCATTGACAGGTGTCGGCGGTGTGGGTCTCTTGAGCACGATTGTCGCGGCCCCCGTGGTGATAGGCCTCGAAGCTACCGCTTTGCTTTGCGGAGTCGTTGGAGCGGCAGGAAAGATTGTGGGCCGCCGATTGGCCGTCAAAGTAAAAAAACATTGTGAAATCCGAGTCCTGGCATCTAGTAAGCTGAATACAATCTCTGACCACGTTTCTCGCGCCCTCATGGACGGAGTGATCTCCGACGACGAGTTCAAGCTAATCGTCGAGGAGCTTCAGAAGTATGACCAGCTGAAGGCCGAGATAAGGGCCGGGTCCCGAAAAAAACAGACCGCCGCACTGGACGAGGAGACGAAGAACGCGCTTGTCCAACGCGGTCGAGACGAGGCCCGAGCCGTCTTCATGAAGAAATTGGGTGCTCAATAGTCTTCTTCGCAAGGCCCCGCCCACCTCCGTGGAGCCCCTAGACCGACCTCTGGGTTTTTTTTTTACTTTGTAACCTTTGTTGGGGTACACCTTCAGGGGGCAAAAAGGTAGCCAAATCAGGCTTACCATTCAAAAATTGAAACAAAACGTATCAAAATGCTAAAATCATCATCGCGCACATCGAAATGGCGATCAGGACCGCTGTCCGCCCTCAATGTTGGATTAGATTAACACACCTGTACACGAGTATCTAAATGCAAAATAATCGCGTGTAAAAAATAATTATTTTTGCACGTGAAGAATTGGGGGTTTTAGCCCGGCGAAAAATATGAAGCTTGCTTTTGCTTACTTTAAACCCGTCATTTGTTTGAGGCTTATTTTAAGCATCAAATATATCGACATTGCTTTATGATGAATCTAATCCACACACACACACACACACATATGCACTAGGCGCACGTATCTAAATGAATGCAAAATAATCTCGTAAAAAAATAATCGAGAGTTGCGCGTGCGTAAGTCAGGCGCGTGTTTGGTGTACATGAAGAATTGCCGCATGTACGAAAAAAGTGTTTGGTGTACATGAAGAATTAGGGTAATTGTGTATGTAGGCCGGGCGTGATTTGCGTACATGCACAATTGGGGTTCGAGTGCATGTAGGCCAGGTATGTTTTTCGTGCAAGGTGGTCCAGAACCCCCCTGCGTACATGCGGGGCAATTGCCTGTGCATGTACGAAAAAAGTGTTTTTCGTACATGAAGAAACGGGGTAATTCTGCATGTAGGTCGGGCGTGATTTGCGTACATGCACAATTGGGGTCCGAGTCTATGTAGATTTGGTATGTTTTTCGTGCAAGGTGGTCCAGAACCCCCACTCTGTATACTACTATACTAAATCTTATCCAATTATATAGAAAAGGAATAACATAGTTCACACGAGAACACTATTGGTATACGTGATGAATAATGCGCTATAAAATAGCAAAAAATCAAAACAAAGGTAAACAAGGAGTGACGAGATCATTACTATGCTAGAACTAAGTCAAAGAATCTAGGCCACACAAGTTCAAGGACGCTTTCCTCACAATGCGGGCTGTGTTCGATAAACAAGGCTAAGTTCTTAGGCTTGAAATACAAACATTATATAACTAAATAAAACAATGTACATAGATCTAGTTGATCAGCTACCCAAAAAGTATGCACCTATACAGTGTGAGGAAGTCAATAGCACAATGCATTAAAGTATTTCTAATCTGAAGCCATAGATAAAAGGCACTATTGCCAAAAAATAACACTACAAAAATCTTTTCCAAAGAGAGATGATATTCCATCATAACTTTGCCACCGTCAAGTTTAATTTAATGCACACAATTTTGTGAAAAAATATGCAGGGTTAAAAATTACCTTTGCCTTTACTTGGCGTGTTATTTGTGCTTTCTGCAACAGTTTCTCTACAGTAAGCAATGCTTCTTGCTCTTCTCTACTAAGATCATCCTCTTTTTTGTTAGGTTCTGTTGATAAGCAATTACAGAGTAAAAGTTAAACTAACCTTTTGGCAATTTATTCAATCAAGAGGAAATTTATCTTGGAAACAATTGAACAGTGCAAAGTCAAAAAAGAAAACTATAATCAAAAAAGGCCTCCAATAATGGGCTTTACCTTTGCAACCATCCAAAAAGGCACAGTCAAAACATTAGTAAAAAATAGGCAGTTGTTTAATAGTTTTTAAAAAAAATTCAGGTAAACAATACCTGGATTTGTCAAAAACTAAAGCTTTCTCTTTGAATGACAGTTTCACTTTACACAAGATGTACAGATTTATCCAATTTCTTCACTTTCTATCTAAATCATAAGCCTGTACGCCTCTCACAACATTGACATGTTGTGAGCTGTGCATAAAGTTGGTTGAATGTGATACTCAAGGTCACCACTTTACAATTAATCTTACAATCATTAAATACAATACATTCATTAATATTCCCAAACTTCTGATTTCTCCTCTCTCGTTATCAAGCATTGCCAAGATCTTGCTTGATTTGATTGAAATCACCATGATTCATGTTGGTCTCCTTAAAATTGTGAATAAATCATCTATTTTAGTATTAATTATTATTGTTCAAAGGAACAAGTTATGTTTTTGTTTAAAGATTAATTCAAGTTAAAAGAAAGAAATTTGATAAGGTATTGAAATAATGCCTTCAGAATCTCAAAAAACTACAAGGATATTTTATAAATTTTCCAAACCTATTTTTGAACTAGAACTGTTTTCAGATCCACTGTTTGAGGCTCCACTTTTCTGTTGAGGCCTAGGATATTACGAAAAAAAAATAAAACAACATCTGTAATTAAAAAAGTATTAACACAAAGAAACGGCAAAGCACCTCACATTGCAGTTTAAAATGGGCTCTTATGATCAGCAATAATTTGTGGCTTTACAATGTGGGCCCTAATTTGTCTTGAGTATATAAAACAAAATGATGTGTTAACCCTGAAATATTTTATAAAAAAAAAACAAAACGGATAAACAATTTAAATGTATATTATAGCCCAACTAAAGGTAGTCTGAGACCATTACTTCATTAAAAACTCTTTCTGTTCTGTCTCTGGCGTCTCTCACTACCAACCCCCAACTCTGTCTGTCTATCTATCTCTCTCCCTCCCCCTCCATCTGAGAGGCAAGAATGGAACATTTTTGCAGGTGTGAAACTGAGGCTGGATAAATGTTAAAAGAATTTACCATTTGCTATTTTTGTCAAAAGTGTCCAGAAACATGTAAATTATTCCATAGAACCATTACTACAAAAGCTGCACAACCCTTACCATGGCCTAAGGAGCTCACTGAGCATTTCACATTCTTCTTCCAATGCACAGCGCTTTTTGTTGATCTCGCCAATCATCCTCAGCAGGTCTTTCTCCATTTAAAATCTGAAATGTATGAAGTTGACAATTTTCACTCCATTCTTCCTTTTTCAAAAGATCAATATTTAATAGTGAGATGTTTTTATCTTAGAGAACATTTTTCCTAAATTGTCTATTACATTAATCTGGTTACATCTTGCTGAGAAATAATTAAAGTGGAATACTATAAGGTTAAAAAAAACCAGATTCCTCAAAATCATGAATTTCTTTAGCTCCTCTGTTTAAACCTGCTGATTCTCTCTTTGTTTTGTTATTATTTTCAGCTTTTTGTCAATCATGTAGGGAGTAATTACATGTATTTATCTAAATATCTGCCTTCGACTCTAGATAGATAAAATTAGCTTTTAAATTTGACAGATTGTGACTTTAAAAGATAATTCCTTTCATCACAGTCACAGATCTATGTGTCAAACACAGCTGTCATTCAAATGTTTTAAACAAACACGCTTTGCCCTCAGGTATCTCTGACTGAGTGGACAATTTTGTTGACAGATGCGCTAGCCTTTGATTCCAGTTGGCCAATTTGAGCAACACACCTCTCTCCTCCAATCTTACTTTATCCCACACCAATAGATGTGGTACAAATGTACCAGTTGTCTGTCAGCAAATGCTAGCTCTACCTACTGCTTAGAATTCAAAAGGGCTTTTTGTAAACAAATTTGTGGCATGACATGAGCACTGATGAAAGGTAAACCTTTAAGCGTCAACTTCGTATTCAATTAATCAGTAAGTGGTTGTAAAAATGAAGAAAAACTGGCCAGTGTTAGAAGAAGACTCCCGTGATGATTGTTGCAATGTCAGAAAGCTCAATAGGTAGAGCATTAAAGTTTAACCCTATCCCTACAACGTGGGTCATATTGACCCAAGACGATGTTCAAATGCAAATTTTATGGAAATTATAAAAGGTGTTAGGTTGAGGCTCTAAATATGCACCATTCATCCATTTCCCCTCATTTGATCAAAAGTGTGGTCAATTATGTCCATTGTGTGGTCAACAGTGTGTCATAGAATTTTACTACCCTTCTTCCTACAGCGTGGGTCAATGTGACCCATATAGAAAATATAAAGATTTACTATCTAGCTTTACATGAACCACCTATTTGTTTCTTCATGGCAGTCAGTGATTTTTAGAATTCTCTCTCTTGAATAAACAGAGTGATTTCCCTTGAGCACTAAGAGTAATCTTCCCTTAGTGAACCAGACTTCCCTTTCCTGTTTATAGTAGAGCACAAGCTGCACGTGTTTGAATGCATTCAGTTGTGTCAGCAAGATGTACCACAATGTATTTCAATCATTAGCATTTGATGTTGATGCTGATAGCAATGGTGATTCTCCTCAACCTGAAGCTGACATATACTAACCTTGAAGGTGAAAGGGTTGATGGGAGTCATGTGGAGACCAACAGATGCCATTGAGATTCGAGCTCTAATTGGTGCTTACATCCATTTTGGAGCGATGAACCAGAACATTTTTCCTTCGGAATTGATATGGGATGTGAGGAATGGCAACCAATTGATGCGATGCACGTTCTCAAGAAACAGATTTCTCAAACTTGGAAACATGCTGCATTTTGATGACAAGGCAACCAGAACAGAGAGAGGGATGTTTTTGCACCCATTCGAGATGTATGGGAGAAATTTCTCAGCACCCTAAAGACGCACTACAACCCTGGCCCATTTGTCACGGTGGATGAGCAACTTATTCCCTAGAGAGGCAGATGTTGCTTCCTCCAATATCTACTATCGAAACCTGACAAATATGGACTGAAAGTGTTCTGGTGTGCCGATGCAGAAACTATGTACCCACTTCAAAGCCATATCTTGGAAAGATCGCCCGCAGCCCTCAAGTCAACCTAGGAAGGAATACTGCACTGGAGAACTGCTTCAACCTTTCTTAAGGACTGGTAGGAATCTGACCTGTGATAATTTTTTCACAGACATGGAACTCACGAAGCAACTCAGTGCAACCAAAATGACTGTCGTAGGAATGCTGAGAAGAAACAAAACCTTTATACCACCAGAGTTCCAGGATCCCAAAGGCACCGAGAAAGTTAGCTTATCAGAAAGACTGTATGTTGGTGAGCTATAACTCAGGGACCAAAAAAAATGTAATCCTCCTGTCATCCATGCACAAAGATGGGAGTATGGCCCAGAAGAAATCTGACGAAACGGTCCGTGAGGTGGTTGATTTTTTTATTTCAACCAAAGGTGGGGTTGATTGCCTTGACCTCATGGCCCACTCAATGACAACAAAGCGCCAGACCAAGAGATGGCCAATGTTTGTATTCTTCCACATTTTAGATATGGCAAGTAATGTCATCTTCAAAATCAAATTTCCTGAACACAAACTTCCAAACCAGGACAATAGAAGACTTTTCCAGTTGGATATTGCAATGTCTTTTTTGCTTCCACAAATAGAGAGACGAAGACTGTTGAACAACTTGCCCATACAGCTGACGACATCGATGGACCTTGTTTTGGACACTAAAAAAGTCACACCAGCTGCAACTGTCTCTGCTCCCAAGAGAAAGAGATGTGCCAAATGTCCATCAAAGGCAGACAAAAGACATTCGTGGCTTGTTGCAAATGCGATCTCCCCATCTGCAAAGACCACACTGCATATTATTGTTTGGCATGTCCTGGTGGACAATAGAAACTCGTTGACTTCATAGTTTATGAACTCAAGTTAACCAAGATTAGTACAAGATGACCGTTTGTTCATGGTTTCAATCCTTATTCTATCTATCTAGGTCGTGTAGGATGTAGCCCTCCGTTTGACCCTTCCATTTGTCCCTGTCTTTAGCTGTCCTCGTCCAGGAGGTGCCGTAGTATTGGTCTAGATAATCTCTCCATCTTCCAGGTGGTCTTCATAGTGTTTTTTTTTTTTTTCATGTCTCTTGGTGTCCAGAGTGTAGTTCTCTCTGGCCATCTGCTGTCCCTCGATCTAGATAGATGACCTACTTACTTGTATTTTGTTTTGATACAAGTACAATATCGATGACCGTAATACTCTTTCTGATGTATGTAGGCCTGAATCGTATTGTCTTTCTGCTTAATATTTAGCATCTTTCTTTCCATTTTTCTTCAAAATTGTTCTTAGTTTATTCACTGTTACTTTATTGCTGTTACTAACATGTTGAATTTCATGTGTTATTGTTGTTGTTAATGTTAATGATGATGATGATGATGATGATGATAATGATGATGGTGTGGTTGTTGTTGTTGTTGTTATTGTAGCATATGTTACAGCAGTTTTATTCAAATCATATGTCGGGTCAATATGACCCACTTTGTAGGGAGAAGGTGGTTGAGGATATAGGCTATACTAAAGTCACCGGGTCATATTGACCAACCTTGTACTTGTAGGGGACTACAGAACGAAAGTCGAGTAGGGATAGGGTTAAACTGATAATAGGAACCCAGCCTTGCTGGATGGTGGGATAGGCAAGTCTATCCTTGGCTTCTAGTGAGGAATATCATTATACAGGTGTACTAAGACATCAGGGAAAAGAAAAAAGAGAGTAGGGAGGTGAGAAGGAGAAAAAGGCCATATGATTGAGGATAAAAAATAATAAAAGTATAAAAAGGAGATATCTGGCCAAGGAGAAGGAAGAGTAAAAGAATGGCAGGGGGAGGAGATCAGGGAATCAGAAAAAGGAGAAGTAGAAATCAGGGAGCCAGGGTAGCAAGTACACTCTCTAGAGTAATGCTCAAGGAGCTAACCTTTTGGGGAGACCTAATACCAAGTTTTTTTTTTCTCTTTACATTTTTTTTTTTATGTTATCACTAACATTTATCAAACAGAGCTCGTTTGGTTAATTTTTCTCACAGCACAGATTACTGAGTACTGATAAAAGATGCAAACAACTTATATTATACTCTCTGCTGACAAATTAGAGAGCATTTGCTTCAGTTCAAATGTTACACTCTCTTATTGTATTAAAAGTGTACACAGGAAGAGATATGTCTAAACTAAACATTTTGGCAGCAGTGTGGATCAAATAGCAGACACTGCACTTAACCCTATCCGTACGTCGGGGGTGACTTTGTGCCCCCACATGTTAAATAGACAAATAACTGATGTATACTTAACCGTACGTCGGGGGTGACTTTGTGCCCCCACATGTTAAATAGACAAATAACTGATGTATACTTAACCGTACGTCGGGAGTGACTTTGTGCCCCCACATGTTAAATAGACAATAAATGATGCATACTTAACCGTACGTCGTGTACAACAGTCTAGGCCCTAGGCTAGGTCTAGAACAAAGGATGCGAATGTGTCGTGTGATACAATGTGCGATAATGGATGATCAACAGGCATGCAGTCAAGATACTGTGATGTGATTGGTCAGCCCACTGATTAAATGAGGTGGAACTTACAACAGAGAGAGAGAGAGAGAGAGAGAGAGAGAGAGAGAGAGAGAGAGAGAGAGAGAGAGAGAGAGAGAGAGAGAGAGAGAGATTACGGGTGTTATTCTTAGGTCTAGATGGAGACTTGCTACTTTACAACTGGATTTTTCCTCTGTAACCAAAAGTCCTGCTGTAGTCTTCTTTTACTATACCGGCTTACGGTAGTTTTTTAAATCAATAATTGTGGAATGATGTTAGCCTAAGTTTAGTAAGAGGCAGCGATACTGAATTATAAGTTGAGTTGATCTGGTCTGTAAAGGTCTGTCTGGACCAAAGTGTTAAGTATAATTGAGACATATTATCCGATCCTCACATAGATGTCTTATGGAGCGGAAAAATATTTTTTGCCATTTCGAAAGCGATTTGGCCCAATCATGGTCGTGAGGACGACTTTATAGAAGAGCAGGTAGGAGAGGATGAAATGGATAGGGAAAGCGACTCTGAAGAGGATACGATTCCAAGGATATATCCAAGTTCTTCGGATGAACACTCTGAGGATGATGAGCCAAGCATCACAACCCTTCAACCACTAGTTATGGCTTTCTTGAGCAGAGAGGTGGAGGGTGGTGTTTCAACTGGCTCAGACAATCGTGACATGTCGCCAAGCTCTTCTCCTGTACCCACCTCCTCGATTTTGCCTACTTCATCACATTCTGACTTGCCCAGCGACCTCCATGGGTATTACAAATCCAAAGATGGCATTCTGTGGTACAAGAATGCAGCCGAACCCACAAAAACTCCTTCCAGGAATATATTTAGACCACCAATAGGCAGGTCATAAATCCAAGAAACATGCATACAGCTGGTGCTGCATATAAAAAAAATTCGCCAATGCCAAGATGATTGAAAGAATTGCAAAATGCACCAACAAGGAAGGGCAGAGGGTTCGTGGTGAGCAGTGGAGACATACCGATGCCACAGAAATTGAAGGGTTTATCGGATGTCTCCTTCACATGGGGGCGTTGAGAGATAATGGCACACCGACTACAATTCTGTGGAGTAAAACAGAGGGCAACCCACAGATAATGACATGCTTTAGTAGAGATCGTTTTCTAAAGCTTAGCAACCACCTGAGATTCGAAGACAAGGAAACGAGGAGTCAAAGAAGAGAGAAGGATGCCTTTGCACCTTTAAGAGACCTATGGGAAGACTTCAACGGAAACTTGAGCAGAGAATATGTGCCTGGGCCGACTCTCACCGTAGACGAGCAACTCATGCCTTGGAGAGGGCGATGTGCATTCTTACAGTACCTCCCATCAAAGCCAGATAATTATGGGCTTAAAATTTTCTGGATTTGCGATTCCGAGAATGGTTTCCCTCTTCACGGAGATCCCTACCTGAGACGAAACGGGCAAAAGAGGGAAACAAACATTGGGAGGAATACTGCTAAAGCTCTAGCATCGCCTTACTTTGGCAGTGGCAGAAACCTAAAAGTAGACAATTTCTTCACGGACATGGAATTAAGTGCACATCTCCTGGCCAACAATATGACACTTGTTGGAACAATAAGGAGTAACACATGCTTTTTGCCACAAGAGTTTCAAACTGTACAAGGACTAAAGAAGGGAGATTTCATCTTCGGCTTTCAAAAGAAAATCACAATTGTTGCGTATAAATCAAATTTTAAAAAAAGCATGTTGCTATTTTGAGCACGATACATCACGACGACAATTTTGATGTAGAGCCAAGGAAACCAGAGATTGTGATGTCGTACAATGCCACAAAAGGAGGGGTGGATAGCATGGACCAAATGTGTCATGCAGTTACCACCAAGTGGTAAACAAACAGGTGGCCAATGTTACTGTTTTACAACATGCTGGACCTTGCATCTATAGCTGCGCTTGTCGTCTGGCGCAAAGTTAACCCCTCCGACAAGCTGAAAGACGAAGATAGAAGAGAGCTTTACAACATAACTGTGACTAAGGAGCTGATAAGACCTCAGCTTGAATGTGGACAGATTATGAAGAACTTGTCTAGACATTTGAAGTTCACCATCAACACAGCCCTGTATCAGCACCCAACACGTCAAGCTCAGGTTGGAGAGGTCTCTACCCCTGACGACAGAAAGCATGGTCGGTGCCATCTTTGCCCCAGACATTGAGATTTCAAGACAACAATGTGTTGATCCATGTGCAAGAGTAGTGTTTGTTCCACCCATTCAAAAAAAAAAAAAAAACAGTCTGTCTCTCCTGTCAAGAATAAGACGAACTTTTTTTTTTTCAGAAAACAAAGGTATGCACACAAGGTGTTAAACTTCACCCTCCTTTGCTTCAATATCATAACCATCCTTTACCTGAGCATTATAACAACCAACCATCCTTTCATCATCATCAGTATTAGTTACCATCAACATTATCATCATCATCCTTACCAACACCAATATCATCCTTTCGTCATCATCAATACCGGTATTCGTCACCATCAACAATATCACCATCATCATCATCAACACCAATAGATCTATCAATCTTTCGTCATCATCAGTATCCGTCACATCAACAATATCATCATCATCATCCTCCTTATCAACACCAATATCATCCTTTCCTCATCAACAGTATGTATTCATCATCATCCTCAGCAACACCAATATCATACTTTTGTCACCACCAACAATATCATCATCAGTATTCATCACAACCAACAATACACCTATCATCATCATCCTTACCAACACCAATATCAACCTTTCACCATCAACAGTATACTATATATACATGTATTCATCATCGTCCTCATCAACACCAATATCATCCTTTTGTCAACATCATCAACATTCTCATCAACAGCATCCTTTATTGTCTTCAGTATAATGTGACCGGCTGAGACAAGAGTCCTGGTATCCTCGCACTGTCTCTGTGTAGCAGCACGTAAAATTGTCAGACTTTAGTCTTGGGGCCCGTCCAAATATCTATAAAGCATGGTCTCGAATAATGGGGTGTCTGCGTCACCCCCGAAGTACCGATTAGAATGAATCTCAGCTGCCCTATTTACAGCCGTTGGGTGTCTGTGTCACCCCCAATGTACTGATAGGAATATCATAGTTTTTTGCCTCTTTAGGAGGTGGGGTATCAAAGTCACCCCCATTCCAAAAAAATGGGAGGTTTTAGAAATAACCTCTGGTCAGTTTCATTTCAAGATTTTGGCTATAATTCTGGTGTTATCATTTGTCAAAATGAATTTTTGAGGAATACTGAAAATTTCAATATTATATTCCAATTCTAAGTATTTAAAAACTAGTAAAAATGACCCATGGGATGTCAAAATCACCCCCGACGTACGGATAGGGTTAACCAAGTAAGCACAGGAAAAGCTGTAAAAGAAATAGATGGCAAGTAAAGATGAGAAATGATCTAGCAGTAGACACCCGAGCTGTGTGTCTAAATCAATTATTTCCCGAAGGAATATAAGTTTAAGTTTATACAAATCTGCAAGTGTGTTAAAAATTGGGCGCAGACATTCAAGTATATCCACAGACTCTACACAACCTACAAGTATAAAGAAGACTGAGTGAATAAGAAAGGCAACAACTGTTCTGCAACACTTGGTAATACCGCAGCGTTGGGTTCCCGGCTGAATGTAAACAAATCACACCTCAAATGGCTACATTTTTACTGCTTTTTTAAAAATAGCCTAAACAAGATCAATATTTTGTATGGAAATGCCTTTATTTAAGAAGTTGCCCTTAGATTTTTGCAGGATAATAATTTGATTAAATCAGTGCCTCGATTTTAATATGCAGTGAAAATCTGGCCAGTTTATTGTATCCACCATGGTCGCACTGTTAACATAGAGCCAGGACTCCAACACTGCGGTATTACCCTTTAATAATTAATTGACCGCAAGACTTTGTATTTTTAGCATAATTTATTGGTAAACGTAATAATCCTAGTTCCATGTAAGATTTCGTGTTTTACTGTCACAACAAACGGCTATAAGAAGTAATTAGCATCTAGATCTAAATCTAGACCTAGAATTTAGCCTGGTCTTATAAATAAAAAACAAAACAAAACAAAACAAAAAAAAAACCAACTAAGACATGGATGTAATGTAGGCTCTTAGACTTACTTCTTTGGTCAAAGATCAAGAAGCAGGAAATGGATATACAAGGGGTGATTTCCTATCCATGATGTCATTGTAGAAAGCAATAGTCGGGTTATCTTAAATTATAGTTATTTACAAATCTCAATCTAAATCTATTTTGAAGACCAAGTTTCAGGATCCTGGGTGAAAAGTCTGTAGACTTGTGTAGATATCCACCTAGCAGGTATTGCAATCTTATTTTTCCAGATTTTTCTAGATTATATCTAGAATCTAAGAATGGGGAAGTTATTTGTAAATCTTATACTCTCACGTAAAGTTTAGATCTGATTTTTGAACAACGTCGCCATGACATTGCGTCAATAAAGGGGAACTACTCACAATTAAAAGTGAAGCGAAGTGTCGAGTCTCCAATTTAAGTCGGCTAAAAATTTCAAAGATGTTCTAATCTTTGCTCAATCTACTAAGTACTATACATATTGTACTTCAAAGTGAACGAATAGCGATGTGCAAGTAAACGAGTGGGCATCTATGTACATGTAAGTACATATCTATCTATCCATCCGGCCATCTAGCTATCAATCAATCTACCTACCTACTTATCTGTCTAGCTTTCAATCCATCAGCTAAATCTAAGTATTTACCCCCCCTCCCCCCCCCTCTCCCCTGCCACCTTCTTTAACCCCTTTCTCCCATCTTTCATTCTTTCCGCAATGGGTAAAAATCAAACTCTCTCCACTTTTCTCCTGACAGTTAATTGGATTGTGATTGATTTAATGTTTGTTGAGGTCGAACTCATAAATGGTAAATTAAACATATCGATATCCTGCATTGATCAAGGTGATATTCTTCCTTTTAGAAAGTAAGAATGAAGATTTTAATAACACGGATGCCTATTTTAAAAAATAAGGAATTTTAGAACCCCCACGCTTTCTTTACTTACACAGTTACAGATTATGGTCTTGTATAGTGAATTTGTGTTAAAAGAAGGATCACATGTCAAAGGCTTATCGCCCGTTTAGTTTGGTAATATTCATATCTCTGGCGTCTTGCATGAATCTATTCATAGGTCCAGAAAAAGCTCACACCACCAGAAGCGCGGGCACGTCACGTGTGATTGAAAATAGCCGAATGAGGAGGAGAAGGAGAAGAAGTCAAAATTTTTTAAGATAAGATCAGTTATAGTCAAAAAATACTGGATCCGGACCAGTAAATGAGTTTTTTAACTCGGGCTTTATAAAGTTTATTACATGTATTCTTTAGTTTCAATTTTATTACCGTTTTTATCTCAGCAATATACGTGTACTATGTATAAATATTTGTTGGATTTAGATTCGGTATTTTTTGTATTGATCATATTCATTTCAGAGAAAATTGACCTGTTTTCATTTAACGTGATTACTTTTGTAGTTTTGTATATATATTTTCCATTGACTGATAAGTATGCCAAATTGATTTCCAGGTACATTAAATACCAGTTTTATGGCTAAGATAAATGCATAGATATTTCACTTCAATTTTAAAATTTACTACAGAAGTGTCTGCGCTTTTGAATATATAGATTACTCAAAGCAGTTGGTTGAATAGCTACCAAAGCAGAGTCAAAAATATACATATATGTATCGAAATCACATTCCTACTGACATGGGAATTAAGATAATTTATATTTAAAGTTCTGTATCCAATAATTTTATTTCAACAATAAGTGTCAAGTTCCTTTCCAGCCAAACAAATCCTACGTTCTAGATCAAACATGGATTCTAAAAATGTAGGTTAAATTAGTAGGTGAAACTATCAAACTTGGATTAATCAACGACATTATATTGAAAAAAATATGTAAGAAAAATATAATAAAAAAAACATTTCAAAGCATTCGCACAAAATGAATATAGGGTTCTATAACATTTGAAGATTCAGGTTGTGTGTTGTCTTCATAACCTTGTGATTTAAAAAAATGAAGGTGTATATAGTACAAGTAGCAGTTTACACTGTTTGTAAACCAAGCGCTGGTTAACAGGTACCATTTGAGTAATTAGAACGGATATGGTGTGATCTTAATAGTTAGAGAACAACAAATGAATAAGACCACAGACATGAATACAGTTTGTTTGTGGTTTTAGTTGAAATCTGTGAGCCTCTTTGTATGTGTATGTGTGTGTAAATCTTAATTGTTCAATTTTTTTTTTAACAGGGCAGGAAAGAAAATAGAAGTACATGTATGGGTTATCTCCAAGCAGAGCGTACAATATTCAAGTACTGTCATTTGAGTGGTATCGATTACTACTAATAATTTTCAGCGGCTCAGGAAGAGAGTAGTTAGATATCGATATGATTAAAATGTTCGCATCTAGATTTTTATTGTTTTTATTTGTCTGTTTTAACGTGGTGAAAGGGGCGCCAAAGCTGTAAAAAAATTAAGTAAATGAGTAACTATAAATAAATAATAAATTTAAGTAAACGTGATTTTGTGAACGTTAGATTTAGATTAACTAATAAGCCTTATAAAAGAGAAAAAAAAAGTAAAAGAAATAAATTTAGGTATATACCATGATTTAGTTAAACCTGTATTTTATCGACTTTTTTGTGTTAAATACCTTATCGATAGTTACCGGAAACGCCGGAATCGTAAAAATACACCGATATTATGCTGTTAGTATTCGATTCTAATTTTGTACGCTCTGCTTGGAGATAACCCATGTATGCATGTATAGACCTGTAGGCCTACCTACCTTTTTTCAAAGATTCATATCATATCCTTAAAAATGAAAAAGGATATTAAAAAGAAATAAATATGATGAGACGGCAGACATAGGAATGGCTTTGATATAATATATTATATATTACACATATAAGGTAATTTGTAAACTACAAACTGGCAGAGACACCAACTTAAAAATGCTATAGCGATACCCTTTTACGCTAGAGACTAAACAAAATCAAAATTACAGAAATAAAGAAATTCTTGTAAAAGCCTTTTTTTTTTTCTTAGATAAATTCTTTTAAAAAATAACAAGAGTAACAAGACTTTCAATCCATTCTTGTAATATTAATAGCAAGAATTTTTACCCTTTGAGTTATGAAGGTTTTATCCACAAACACATACATTGTACACTTCTGATGAACCATTTAATATTCTTAGTAAAACAAGCCTCTTAGAAGGCAAATCTGATCAGGGAACATGACAATACATAAAATCTCTTAATCACACCCCTTTGTTAATGTTTTAAAAACTGTTTGAGCAATAATGTAATTACAAGAGAATTAATTTGGATTAACAGCTCTTAGTTATAGTCTTATAGTTTTACTGAATACCTTTAAGGTGATAAACTTGAATGTTACTATTCAAAACGTTTCACTTACTGATCGAATATTGTATTTAAGTCTGCATTAAGTAATAAACCAAAGCAAAGGTGCTTAAACATCCAGCAAATGCTGTTCAGATCTTCATAATTGGTAAACAAGAGAAATGCAATGTTCCCTCGAACCTGGTAAAAATGTTTAGCCAACAAAGTTTAGATCTGTGTAGGGAGTCCTTTGGATTCATGATAATGTATGCAGTGCTGAGCTATTTGTGCATATCATTTTTAAAAAAGGTACTTTCTTGGTAAAATGTATACATGTAATGTAAGTTGCATGCAAAATATTTTCTCCTAACAGCATGACCCATCCCCTGCTTACTAAGAATGACTCTTCTGAAAAAATATGAACAAAACCAGTGTTACATGTGGTATTATTCCTAGGTGGTCAATTGCTTGATGTTAGGCTCCAGTCTAGGTTAATCAAGTCAACAATTATAGTGCCACAGGTTTTGTAATCCAACTGGAGTCAAATGAATCGTGAGTCAGCCGATAATGAACTAATAAGTTTTAATTAATTTGACAAGGTAATAATAATACAGCATCAGCAAGCACAGGCTGATGATAAGTCAGAGCAACAATTCATCACCACAGTATCTCTTGTTCAGCACATCCATGCTCCTAGCTTTAGCTCAGGACTCAAATTGCAGTCAATCTTGTCTCTCTCTTGAAACATCCTCCATTTAAACCACAGATAGTCTTAATAATCTCTTTTCAAACAACCTACACAAATACCAAATGCTCTCTCACTGAACATGAACAATCCATTTAAGGGCATGGAGTAACTACATCCCATGTGAAACTCCCAACTAAAAATAGAGAATTCCATATAAGGAGTCATACACCAAACTTTCTATCAAAACAACCTGCCGTTATACATCTTAAAACATCCAGTGCTGGGGCAATCCCAAAGATCCAATACATCTCATTTGCATAATACAACTGTGTCCAAGGCTCCATCATTCTAGCGTGCAAAACATGATACCAATTACTCTTGAGCATAGACACATTTGCATAGATTTCCAAGACATTCCCCTCTCTTGCCTACTCTAAAAGAAAAAATTACTTCCAGACTATTATATGGAATGTGAAAATATATACTCATTCACTAGAGGATTTTTTTAAATATCAAGTGACAAAGGTAATTACAAATTGCCTGTGTAACACCCAGTTTGAAGAAAATGATGATGACACTGACAGTAATTACTGAAATAATTGTGTAATTCAGAACAAGTAAAGCAAGTTTTATACAAATTCTTGACTTTGAACTGATTAGGGGAAGCAGGTATTATTACCCTATGATGATTGGTGCTCAAGTTATAAGCGTATCAAATGGGTGATTCCTAATGCTCTTGATCAAATGAAGTCGAAAAAATATACTTAAGGATATTTTGAAATTTCAGGTAAAGGTCAGCTTGTTTACAAAAAGGAAGTGATTATTCAGGTGCAAAGTTTTTATCAAATGTGTTTCATTTCATCAAGTGAGCTTTGTCAAAAAATATAGACACCATGTAGAAAATCTTTGCCCTGAAAAATCCTTTCTTACGAAAAAGGTCAGTTAATAAATACATAGAATCCCAGCCACAGTCAAAACTGTTAATTGAACCCTGGTGGTGGTAAAGGAATTGAGGTTGGTGTGCATAGCAGTCAATGTCTTCCTCCAGTTTAATATTTGATTTCTTTCCAGTATATTAAATGAAAGACAAGGTTGTAGCTCATGACTCTTTGTCTGGCACATCAATCTGGGA
Organism: Elysia crispata; assembly: GCA_033675545.1. Lineage (NCBI taxonomy): Eukaryota > Metazoa > Mollusca > Gastropoda > Plakobranchidae > Elysia > Elysia crispata. The sequence goes on from JAWDGP010006494.1 coordinate 584,374, forward strand.
TGTATATATAGTTTTGCAAAGCAGAGCAAAGATCACAGCAGTGACAAAGAGACTGACAGTAACAACCAGAGGCTTGTGTCTTTCTTCACCAACAGGGATACTCATTTCAACCTGTGGAGAATACTGTGGAAAAAAAAAAAAAGCACAAACAACCAAAGGTTTATACATTTAGCTAGCTTTGTTGGCAGCCAGTTCAAGGATATTTATAGCATGACGCATCAGCTCAAATAAGAATGTGATATCCATATATGTCTTGCATTCAGTCCATATAACATTTAAAAGTATTGATGTTTAGAACCATTAATTTTTTTCTGAACTTCTCAATGACACTCTTAATCTTATCAAATAGACTGGGTTAATTCTTTATTTTTTATTCAAATAAAAATAAGAATAGAATGTTAAATATTGTCCCATATCATTAGTACTCTTTACAGTCTCAGGAGGCAGTTTGAAGAAAATTAACATGACTGCAAATACAGAAATAATGATGTTAGCAATGTGACTCAGAATTAGTAAAGCAAGGTCATACTCTTATGTTCTTTTAACTGACAGAAGAAGTCAAAACAGTAGCAAATTTAAAAAATTAAATTGAAAAAACCTTGCAAAAGGAAAATGAAAACAAAAATTAACACCAGCATTTGCCTGAAATTGAATTAGGGAAGAGATAAAACAAATTGATCGTGGAGCAAACCAGCTTGATTTGTGAACTGTCAAGTTAAAAAATGTTTTAAAAAATGTATAAGATAGTGTTGAGTGAAAACAGAAAGTCTTGCATGGCAAAATTAAAACTTAATATTTCATGTGACAGAAACATAAAAATCAGTGTAGATCAAATGAAGGAGGAAGCACTGAGAAAAAGGGGGGCAAAGATAAAAAAAAAAGCTTTCAAGCATTGGAAAAGAAACAAAATTCTGAATTCTTTGAAAGTCAAATAGCAACTATTTTGTCTAAAGATGAAAAATTTACTTACACATATGTAGGACACCTGAGCCCAATTGCAATATACATGGCTGTTGGAGCTGCATGGAGCCCTCAGAAAGTTGTTCACATCTTTAAAAAAATACATAAGATAAAAGAGTTAAAAGACATCTAAAAGTAAAAATTAAAAGGTCAGATCAGTCTTATTGGAAATTTAATAACATGGTGAGATCCTCAAAACTTCAGGTCTGACAAGTCAAATTTATGGACAACTTGAATCTATCTTTACAAATTTAGTTCTTTCTATTATTTTATAATTTACTTAAGTCTGATTTATTATTATAGAAAACAACACTGTATAGGTAATAATTATACTACATTACCTCCATTGGTAGAATTAAATATTCTTTGCAAAGACTAGAAACATTTCTGCTTCTCTCCTCTAATTTTATTTAAATCAATGACATTACTTTGTTTACTTTTCTTTTGATTAACACTAATCTTACATGTTTAAAAGTGTTAAAAAAGAGTAGACTCCTTCCAAACTTTGTAACTCTTAAATACATGACCTTCTAGCAATGTCCTATGAATTTCTGAACTAAACATGGTACTCGGGTTGAGAAAGAAAAAACAAAACAAAACATGTAAGCGATTGCGATTGACAGATGTATCCCTAATGATCTAGCTGCTTGGAAGAATGATACCTGGCTGGGAGCAGTTGGAATAAAGTCCAGGATGCAACATAGAAATTCTGGCACGGGGCTCCACATCTGCTTCTCTTGATGATGGTGCATGATATCGAGCATGTATTGGCAGGAAGATTTCTATATTTAAATGCCCTGTTATTTTATCTGGCTTGTAAGCAGATAATTCAATGAACATAAACAGCTCATGGGCTTTTGAAGCATATTCGGCAGCTTCTATATCTACCACACTATCAAAAATAACCTGTGACCAATGGAAAAAAAATTAGATTAGGTCAAATTCTGCAGTGACAACCAATAAAATGTTTTTTTCTTAAATGTATGAATTGTGAATCCTTTACCAAGCAAATTGACATGCCTGCGCCAGGAGTATGGCTAATTTGCGCTACAGTAAGATTGACGTCTAAACTATGATGGCCATGCCAAGTTACCCATGAAAAAAGAAACCAAATTCATTGCAAAAGTTTAAAAAAAAAGTCCCATAGCTACCTGGGTGTTTTGGATTAAATTAAGCTGAAATAAACAAATTCTCACAATTAAATTGTCAGCTCAGAATCATAAGTGATTTGAAATCAGAAGTTTTTTGACACACAAATCCACACAGTAATCATTACTTTGCTTGGTACATCTTTTACTTTAAATAGAATTGAGAATGAATGGCCTCTCTAATTATTGCTTATTATTAAATTAATTATTTCATCACTCTTTTAATACATCAAGGCATTCCTCATCTAATGTGCCTCACTTATCCATGGTTTGATGAAATAGAACCAGGCTGTCTACACAGGCTCTATGCTAGCAAAGTCCAGTATTAATGCCTTAGATTTTGGACATTTAATTTAAAAAAAAAAAAAGGCACACATCTTTTTTTTTTTTCATATTTTGCAAGCTTTCATTATAACAAAAGAGCTTGCTTCAATCCTGCAGAGAAAGCTGACAATTTCATGTACTTTTCACCACTAGGAAAATGTCTTCTTCTAATTATTAACGCTTTATGTGATATGGGTGATATATGCCACTCATTTGAAGACGGACCCAGATTCTCTCTCTCTCTCTCGCACCCCCCCCCCCCAACACACATACTAGTTAGTCAATCTTTTACTTTACTTTTGAATTCAGTCATCATAAGCAACCAAGACTACTTTTACTGTTTTTGAAACATATTTTTACTCTTGGGGCTGGATGCACACAATTTGCAAAGAATCCTCACCTCAGGAAATCCGAATTGCCTAAGAGATCGAATCTGGAATGGATCTGCATAAACTCCCGAGGGAAGAGTTTGATACACAAGCAAATTGCAGCCCGGGCCAGCCAGTTGTGCTCGCAGCTTGTTGGGCAAATGAATGACAGTCTCTAGATTCCTTGAAAGAAGAATATAGTTAAAAAGATTAGAATGCTTTTATTGATTATGGTTATAAATAAACTCAGTCAGTTAGAATTTAAATAGAAAGATGTTGGATTTAAATTTTTCTACGTTTTATCCAAGGGGTTCTTTACTATAGATGACATTGGCTGAAGGACTTTCGTAGATTTACTATATGTTAAATCTATTAAGCCATGTTTTCCTTTAGTTGCAGATTGCATTAAAATAAGAGAAATTTTTTAAAATATGACTTTTAATTCTATGTAAAAGAAATTTTAGAGTCAATCATCTTGCTTGACTACCATAAATCAGCATTCGCGATTAATATTCTGACAATTACAGGGTAGTGATTGAAGTTTGAGAGCAACGCAAAAGTTGTTGATTATATTTATAATGCCAAGAATAGCTACATACTGTTTATCAAATAGTTCTCGCAGTTGTCACTAGGAATTTGGTGGAAGAAAGCCAGTTTATAGTTATTGGAATACATACAAGCTGGAATCCTGGAATGTCAATAAGAGCACTTTTCACATTAGACAGTCTAGATCATTCATCTCCTGGAAATTTTAGATCTTACCTGTGAAATCCATTGCCACTGAGCTTTCTCTCAACAACAAAATGATTTTTTGACAATGCCCCTGAGGCAATTACTGGCAAGAGCAATAGGAAAGCTGTGATTATCTGCTCCATTCTAAACTAAAGTTGGTGTCGATCAGAACATAAATTTTTAATTCAGTGGTCTAGATCTAGATCTAGATCTCTAGATCTAGAATCTAGACTAGATCTAATCCTGATAAAGAAATAAAAATAAAACCAGAAGTAGAGTAGTCTATATCCTAGATAGATCTAGATAGAATAAACTTTACTATGGGGTTCTGATTCATTCATTACACTATCTTACACTTAGATATATATCTAGATCTAGATATTGATGTAAGTAGCTAGATTCTAGATCTAAAAAATAAAAATCTAATTTCTCTTCCAGGAGTCGACGGCAGGTCTAAACTTTTCCTTTCGTTTCCCAACCGGCTGTGAAATAGATCTAGACATCTAAGTTAAAACTGCAGAGTACTAGATCTAGATCTTTTTTTTTTTTTCTTTTTCCTTCTTTCGGTTTCAAGCCAGACTCAGTCTTATTTAGATTACGCTTAAGTCAGACGAGATATATCTAATTTGAGGAATTAACTATAGGTATATAAATTTACCTCTTTAGCTATAATGTAATTTACATTGACTCCTTATTAATATTACGTATAGATTCAGGTTTCAAATCCTCCTTTTGACTTAAGTACAGGAAGATCTAGATCTAGATTTAGATCTATGATAAAATAATGGGCGATATGAGTAAGGTCTATCTTTCATCGAAGTTGTCGATTATATTTCAATTTAATTGTGTCTTATTCTTAAACTTGTTCTGCATGGGCTTAAACCTTTGTTCTCCTCTTCTTTTTCGTCTTCTTCTTCTCCTCCTCTTTCATCTATTTTTTTTCCTCCTTCCTTTTCTTTGCATTATTCACCCCACATATCTCTTTCTTTAGCTCCGTATGGCTTTCTAAATCCCACTCACTCTATCAAAGAGTAGCCGAGACTGTTGCTGTCAGTCAATTGTGTAAATCCCAATTATTTAAAGATACTTGTAAACACTCATTATCATGTAGAATTTACAAATTAATGTTAAATTTATAAATAATTTATTATTCCCAGCCTTATGAAAATAGAGTAAGTGAACTCATGTAGGTACTTGTAGTTTTTTACCTAAATAGCCTTATTATGAGAATTTCAAGCAATCAGGGGCCCTGCTCTTTCATGTAGAGGAACATGCCCTTCCATTCAACTCTATACTTCATACATCTGTCACTCGTCTTTAGCAACTTTGTTAGTCCATTCGTCACAAGATGTTCTAGTTTCTTTCTTCTCATCACATGGCCATAAAAGGTTGCCTGGCACTAACACATTCTATTTATGAGTGATGTTGTGTTAGCTTCTCGTATCACTAATTCGTTTGATTTCTTTGCAGTCCATGAGATTTGCAGCATTCTCTGTACGAACCACCTTTCTATTGCCTTTCTTTTTAACCTGTTTTGAAACTCTTCATGCCCTGCATCCATACATGAGAATGGCATTCTCGCTCTGAAGCTCCTCTTAATGTCAGTGGAGAAGTATTTATTTGTTAGTGCCTATTTCATTTCCTGGAAATTCTTTTTTTCTTGTGTTATTCTAAATAATTCTTGATGCAACTTCAGTGTTGTTGCATCCATTGCTTGATATTAAAGTACCCAAGTATTTGAATTGATCCCTTGAGTTTGTTCCCATTGATAAAAATTGTTATGTGTGGACACTCATTGTTTGGACTGACCACCATTACTTCTGTCTTTTTGCTGTTCAATTCCAATCCTTTCTTACTGCTTTCTTCTTCAACATTCTTAATTTTCTGCAGCTGACAAGTCACAAAGTGTCATGAATGTATCTCAAGTTATTAACGTTGTGCCCTCCTACTTTAATTGTTGGGTATCCTAGGCTTGCATAGATCTAATTGTTTTTCTGAAGAGAGAGAAAAGGTCTGAGGAAAGCACACATCCTTGTCTGACACCACACATTTATTTTTTTTTTAAATCAGCTGATTTCTTCAACTCAAATTGCTGCTTTCTGTTTGTGTTACCAGTACATGTGTTTGATCCCTCTTAGGTCTTTCCATCTACAGTGGAATCTGCTTAAAATCAACACCTAGGGACCAAATAAAAGTGTTTACATTTCGCAAGGTTGACTTTATCCATTTTCTGGGAACAAGACCAAAAATAAAAACAGGTTGTCTCGGTTTCGTTACTTATGATAGTGGTCTCCATTTTGTTACAGTGCACACCACATATATCGACATCGCATCTTTCGACTTTTCTCTTTTTTCAACATAGATAACTAAGTACGCTTTTTCTTCCTCTTTATTCTTAGTAAATTGCTGTCCCTATATCGACAGATCTGTCTCTCCTTTTCCCTTATATCGACATCTTAGTCGCCGAAATAACTAGGCAAACGAAAGAGAGATTTGGCTCCTCGCATCTCTCCTTCAAGCACAGATACTAGCCTATCCTGTAGCATGACTCAAGGAGGCTGTTTGTTTGGCACGCTTTGTGGCCTGAGAGAAAAGGGGAGAAGGGATGGGGGGGGGGGGGGGCGCCGGGGTAGAGAGAGTGCGCTCAGCTGTAAGTGTAAAATGCTCTTCAGGTGTCAACACTGCCAGTTGGGCATGATGCAAGGGGAGGGTGACGTTAGTGCTGTGCAGTCACGAGCCGAGCTCGTCATAGGTCATTGACTGAGGGAGAGCGGGGTAGGGAGTGGCACTGGCAGTGTCTACTAGTCTACCATTCATCATTCGACTGTTGCTAGCTCTACCTCTCGCATCATTCGCAATCGCTGCCTAGTGTTCTTACACCAAATCTTCGCATCTAGCTAACCTGTCTTGCCCAAGGATGTCTGAACAAAAGAAAACTCGTAAATATCTCAGCATCCAGACTAAACTTCAACTGCTTGCTGATGTGGACAAGAAACAAGGAACAAAGAAAGAAATAGCGGAAAAATACGGTATTTCTCACAATACCCTATCCACCATTGTGAAAAATAGAGCCAAGTTAGAGGGACCTGGTCTGACAGCTGAATTTCAACCTGACAGAAAGAGACAGAGAACAACAGAGAAATTGGACATAGATCAAGCCTTGTTCCTGTGGTTCAAGCAAGCCAGAGCAATGAGCGCTCCTATCTCTAATCCTGTGCTACCAATCAGGCTGAGCTTATTGCTTCAGAGTTAGGTTTAACAGACTTCACTGCCAGTGTAGGGTGGATAGAGCGTTTCAAGCGTCGTCATGGCATTGCTCTCGACTGTCAGTGGAGAGGCGGCTGCAGTAGACCACACAGTCACAAATGCATGGAAACAGCACGATTTGCCTTCTCTCTTAAATGAGTATGGAGAGGACGACATCTTCAATGCAGATGAAACAGGCATTTTCTATAAATGTTTGCCTGACAAGTCGCTTGCCTTGAAGGGTGAAAGGTGTACAGGGGGAAAGAAAGTTAAGGAGAGGATGACAGCTTTGTTTGCCGCCAACATGTCTGACAAAGAGAAACTGCCGCTTGTTGTTATTGGTAAATCTCTGAGGCCAAGATGTATGAAGATGTGTGAAAAATCTGCCTGTGGACTACACAGCTAATAAAAAGGCATGGATGACTAGCTCTATTTTTCAGAACTGGCTCAGGAAATTCGTCCTTCAAGGCAGATCTGTTGCCATGGTGGTTGACAACTGCCCAGCACACCCACATATTAATGGCCTGAGGAGCATCAAACTCGTTTTCCTGCCACCCAATACGACAAGTCATCTGCAGCCATGTGATCAGGGAATAATTAATTCCCTCTAACTACCGGGCTCAAGTTGTGAGAAAATACCGCGAAGACATGAAGGACAAGATGACAACAGTCTCTGCAGAGCCTACTACTTCTGAGACATTCAGAATATCAGTACTTGACGCACTGTGCGACCTAAGGTCAGCCTGGGACAAGGTCACAGAGAAAACGATAAAGAACTGTTTTCGTCATGCTGGGTTCTGCAAGGAAGTTAATGTTACAGCAACAGAAGACCCTCCACTTGTAACTGAGACAGATGAGTTGGAGAATGCCATGGAATCACTGGCAGGTGTGACATTTCTGCAGACAACAGCCCAAGATTTTGTCTCTATAGATGTTAATGTGGAAACAACTGCAGAGGTGTCAGTGTGTGAGTTGGTTCAAATTGTCCAGTCTCAGAACTGCCCTGAGTCCAAGTCAGATGAAGAAATGGAGTCCCAGGATGAGGCTGAGAGGAGGGTTACAGCAGGAGAGGCAAGGGCTGCAATAGCAACTCTTAGGCGATTTGCAGCCCAACAAGAAAAGGGAGACCGTCTCTTTAGTCATTTGAGCACAGTTGAGGATAAGGTGGAAGAAATAAGCTCTTCAAACTTGAAACAAAAGTCGCTTCTTGACTTCTTTCAAAGGGTTTAGAAAACGGTGTGATTGACAAGGGGTTAAAAATTAAGCATCACCTCGAACGGCCCTTTTAAGGGCCTATAAATAATTGATGAGCAAAAATTTTTGTAAGTATTGAATGGGAGAGTTTTGCAGATTTTTTCAAACCAAGGGAAGTAACTGAGCTTAATATGAACCAGATGTATTTGCCCCCCCATGAACAAAAATCCTTGTTTTGTGGAGTTTACAACAAAACCTCTTTTTAGTGTGTAGAAATGTGATCTAATATAGATTTCTTTTATATCGACTTTCTCTTATATCGATATAGGACATTTGGAACCCTTTATGTCGATATATCAGGTGTGCATTGTACTTATCTATAGCTATCGTGTTATACAAGTTATTGAGTCAAAGAGAAAACCACACTAAGTCTGAAAAGAGGTTTATTTAAACAGCTTGATGTACAGACACAAAAACACAAAATATGCGTACATGTCTACAATTCTTGATATATTTTTTCAGTTTTACCCTCTTTAAGTATAGGCTTGGGACCAGAAAGAAAAAAAAATAATGGCCTGATAAAAAAATGTACATAGCATTATTTGAGGCTCTGAAAAGAATGCTTTTGGTTAATGCGAACGATAAATTAGATCTATACAGCCCCCATCTCACCCACGCCCTACGCACCCTTCTTTGTTTGTGTAGCTAGGCTTTGTAAGCAGGATATTAATACACTTACTGGCTGTATTGGGTTTACCAACAAAGAGCTATATGCCGCCTATGCATCCCTGATTTTATGTATTTCACCTTTTCCCATCCACCAAAAGGTGTTGACTTTAAGCAAAATTATCCCCCAAGCTATTGACTTTATATAAGAAAATTGGTTACTGAAACAATGAAGGAAAAAAAGGGACCCCAGCGTGGTGTTGACTTTTAACTTTTTAAGCGAATTGACTTCAAGCGGATTCCACTGTATCTTCAACTGAATTAGTTGTTTGATTATCTCACCATGCTATATTGTGTATTCTTTCAAATGCCTTAGTGTAGTCAATGAAGAAGAAAAGCTTGTTCAGTTATACTTTTAGTTTGATGTATGTGGATAGCAGTTGTACATTTTCCCTCCCAAAAGACACACTTTTCCTCTGGTCAGTGTTTCTGTAGTATAGATTGATGTTTCTGCACTTAGTGAACTTTTAGAAGGATATTCAAATGTGTTAAATCCTTACCGAAATAGTGGTGGTCTGGTATTGGTTATGACAACTTTGCTCTGCCTCTTTTTATTTTCTTAAAAACCTGAATCAAATGCCAGTGGCACAGCAGCTGGGTCATATTGGATCAATATATGTTACATATTCGTAGTCAATACATCAGTCCAAAGGCCAGTTTGAAGATTGACAATTGGAGAAAAAGTGAGCGTATGTTTGTCTATTCCAAAAGAGTTATGGATTTGAGACAGAGATACAATGCTGGGATTGGGGTCTATATTTGTCTACATAATAGGCCATTAGGAATATATGTGATTTAAATATACATGTATAAATTTATAGAGATCTATTATCTTAATTTTAAACTGATCTAATGCACCTTAATACTTTGATTTCAGGTCTTGTTTCACTTCTTTTTTTCTTGAGCACCCACAAGAGGTCTATGTCAGCACTAATTTGAAATTAGTGGGTTGAACAGACCAGTACATTTTTTTAAACTGACCAACAAAACATGGGTAACATTTTTCAAAAAAAGCCCAAACGTCAATCAAGAGTTACAGAGCAAGACAAGGCCATTCTTGTAAGTATCAGATTTTTTTTTTCTCACCATTTTTGTATAATTTACATTTGCTTAGGGATTGATAGATGTGTTTCTCAGAGATACAATGAGCCAGAAACTCTGTGAAAAGAATTTTAAAATTTTTTTTTAACCCTGCACAGTAATATTACAGATTTGAGAAGCATACATATTTGGGAAAGCTCAATAATATTGTGGGAAATTTGTTATTTTTTTACATTTTAATTCCACAAATACAAGATATATATATACATACATATAGATATATATATATATATATATATATATATATATATATATATATACATACATATAGATATATATTGACTCAAAAATAATGAAAATAGTTTGTTTTCTTGACAATTGTCCTTTAATGCTATTTTTCATTTCTTACCATTAATTCTATGAATATTGAAATATATTTCAGATGGATTACATTTTAATATCAAATTTAGTACATTAAATTTACTCACTAAGTTCTGAAATATTTAAAAGTAAGTTCATGTAAATCTAATCACTTTTAAGTTTTGTTTTTGTTTTTTTTTTTATATAACTGTATGAAATTGACAGCAACTAAAGCAACAACGAGACAAGCTGAAACAGTATCAGAAGAAGATCAACACTCAGTTGGAGAAGGATAGAGAGGTTGCTCGTGCGCTTCTCAAGGATGGCAAGAAAGAGTAAGACTCAGTTTTTTACATCTGGTTCTTTGTAAACAATATGCCATAATTTTTTTACAAAAGCGTTAGAGTCCTGATGTCACAAAATATGAGAGGCCTAAAACATTACCAATATCATCATAGTGATTGCTCATTGTCTTCTCCATGTGAGTGAGATTTATCAGAGAACTTAGGAGGCAACAAACATGATATTACTAGGTGACCCCACATTGTCAGGAAGAAAGCTGAATTTCCCAATTCTTCCAGATTTCAAACATTCCATTGCTTAACTACTGCTACCTCAGCGTTTATGACATACAAGAAGACTGCTTTACTGCAGCAACAGAAATTATTACTACTTGTACAAAAAAAATGAATACAAGAAGTAAAGAGCAGCTCTAAAAATCAAAAGGTAGACTATAAGACCTTGCGGCTTTACACCTTAGTCAGACACATAAATAAGATTAGGAAGCTATATGCAGAGATTCCCATAAAGAGAAAGGAAAATGAAAAATGTATAATTTCATTAATGAATATTGTCACAGTGCTATGATTATGGCATAAGTGAGACTTATGCCAAAATGCAAGTGATATATCGTTGTAAAGATGAAAGTGAAATCTATCTAACTAAAAGATTAGAATTGCGCTTTTAGATTTTTGCTTTATCTTATTAGAAAGAATATGGCATTTGAGGCAGAAATAAGGTAACAAAACAGTTTTTATCTATTATCTCAAAAGTAGCGAAAATGATATACGCCAAAATCGTAGCACAGTGACAATATAACAAATTAACAAGTAAGAAAATTTGAATAATAAACAGTAAAGAGAAGACAAAAAGAACAATAGAGCTTGAAAGATATGGGGAAAAAAGGGGAGTGAGAGCAACTTTATTAATTGTTCCCATTGATCAGGAAAATTAATCAAATTTTCTATAAAAATTTTTCTGAAACTTCAGCTGTTGGAAAAGTAATAGACCCTACTTGAATGAAATTCTTGACATGAACCAGTCAATATAATTTACCTTGGAGACTGATAAGGCTTTTCTGTATTCACCTCCTATACAAAACTTGGACTGAATCTAGCCTTAAATGGAATGAAAGTAATAAATGATTTGTAATGATAAGAGTTTATGTTTTAAGTTAAAGGACTTGTCATAGATGGAACCTGAAACCTTATCTCATCTCCAAAGACCTTTCTATCATGCTACACATATGGCTGATTTTTTCAAAGCTTGTGCTTTTTAACCCAAGTATTTCACGCAGTAATTGTAGCTTTTTTTTTTTAGTACGGTATGATTGAAAGTTTTATTCTTCTTTATTTTTATCAGTAAAGCCAAGTTAATACTGCGCAAGAAGAAGTTTCAAGAGAGTTTGCTCACCAAAACTGACGGTCAACTTGAAAATATTGAGCGTTTGGTAAGTGCCTGTTGGAAAAAAATTTATAATCTTTTTCTGTACAATTTTTGGAAGAGTATTTTTTAGCTCTTTATTGCTTTTTCCCTTTCTTTTTCTATTTATAGCCTTGTTTTTATTTAATCTTGAAAGATTCATATGTTCCATTTAAAAAACTGATAACTTTTTTGTTTCTATACTTCACAGGTTCATGACTTAGAATTTACACAAGTGGAGCAAGAGGTTGTGAGAGGTCTACAAGTTGGAAATGCATCCCTTAAAAAGATGCATGAGGTGCTCCTATTTTTTGTATTACTTTTTTGCATATTTTATTTGCATTTTGTTGCACAAAGTGAACACTAAACTATCTATTTTAAAGGTATAATTAATTTGTCAAGACAGGATACTGTTTGGGAAAGTTTGTTAAAAAATTGTGTACCAATAGAAATGTTTCTTCATAGTTATTTAAGGCTTTAAGAGTAATCAAATTTTATTCACAAGCATGAATATTTATTTATTAATGCTTTTTGTTTTTTTACTCGATGGAGACATTCTTAGCTAGTAAATCCATATTTAATTCATCTCCAAATGTCATATTGTGATATTAATTTTGATATTTTTTACAATGCAGGCATACTGTGTAAGTGAATTACTTGTCAGGATTGAAAGTGATAGTTGATAATTGATGGGCTGAGTCCTTTCAGTTTCTAGTATTGTCTGTTTGTGTTGTTTGATCAACAGCTGCTGTCTTTGGAGGATGTGGAGCGTATAATGGAGGAAACCCAGGAAGGAATAGAAAAGCAGCAGGTGAGATGTAACATTATAGTTTTTGCTTTTGGTTTTGTTATATACGTGAATGTTTTGCATATGCTTTTGTTCCCAAACCACTTGCTGCATTTCTTTTACATTGAAATGAAGAGTGCATCCTAAGGTTGAATCAAGACACATGAATTGGCCTCCTCCTTAAGTTGGTGCAGACCACCCTGTTCATTTTGGCTGTAGTCAAGGTTCTTAATTTCCCAGTGTACAGTGAAAGAGTTACTTAAAGATGGAGCATCTTCTTACACCAAGACCTACACTTGTATCTCTAGCTTTAATCGCAAAAGTGTGGGTCTACAGCAAACACTTCTTCTCTTCAAAGCACCAATTTCTATTTTTTTACACCAAGTCCATCTGTTTCCATTTTTAATCTGCAGGAGATATTCATAGAATTTTTTTTTCAGAATTAATGGAAGTTATTACAAATAAAGAAATTAAAAATAAAGTGATGTACAATATCAGACAATGTTGCAATGGGTTTACACATCTTCTCTGGGGAAAAAAAGGAGATGTGTACATTAGCACTGATGTCTTGCAAGAAAATCTGTCAGGTCTGAAACATACAATTTTTATGTTATCTTGAAGTTTAAAAAAATACTTTACGAAAATGTTCATAGATTATGTTGATCAGTTTAATTTTTTTCTTGAAAAACTACCTAATAAAGAATATTAAATGTCACTAGATCAGGATTTTTTAATGTATGGTGGGCAAAGGTTACAAACCCAGACATTATTGGTCTTCATCATTCTATTCTGCATGTTGATAATCTGATTTTATTGGGTAATTAAACTTTTTAATATTTTTTTCAATGTCAACTGCATGTAGCAATGACCTTTTCAAATGATTTTCCAGGTCAGGCATTTTAATGAGCTTTTAAATGGTATAATAATGTAATATTTTATATGAAAAAACTTAAAGGGCTTTTTCACCGAAGGAAAAATGATATTTTATATATATATAAATGTATTGCTAAGAAATAATTGTAAACTTTGGAAATGAAAAGGGAATGTTGTAGCATATGTTTGATATTAATTATAATGAGCTGAATATATGTAGTGGTTTAATTTTCTGTAGCAAAGCTTGCTGCTTGTGTTTGTGTGTGTGAGTGTGGCACCAAACATTTGATAGATGCAAATTGATATTTAAGGCTTTCTCTCAGTTGAAAAAAAATTGTGAGACAGACATGGTATATGATTATGAGTTGGTTTTCTATTTACAGCTACTTTACAGCAAAAATTTCAAAAGCATCATTAACATTTTCAAACACTAAAACAGTCAGTGTATGCTGTTGCTACAATTCAAGTCTTTATGACTAGATCAAGTGTTTTTTTATGGCATTCAAAGATGAGCCTCTATGTTTCATGCAACAACTTGTTTCATCCGTTTTCTTGCATTTGCTCTGTCAGGAAATTGATGACCTGTTATCTGGTGGTTTAACGGATGAGGATGAAAGTGATGTCTTGGCAGAACTAGATCAAATCATACAAGTAAGTGATACATGTTATTCATATAAAATTATTGAAATCTTTCTATTTTAAAATGGCTTACATTTTTTTGTTTGTTTTCGTTGGATCACTTTTCATTTTAGAATTTGGCACAAGAATGTAACTTATATTTTGCTATTGAGTTCCATTCAGCGCGAGCCTTTGCAAACAAAAGTTTAAGTTTATGCCCCTTTTCCACCTTGGGTGAAGCGAATGCAATGAAACTGATGAATGATGACAAATTTATTGCTGTGTATTTTCTTGTTCCAAGAGACAATCCATTGGTCGATTAATATTTGCGATAATTCCTGTGCTGTATAAATTTAGAATTTCTCTTTGAAGGCTTACACCATCACCATGCCTATTGCTCGGCCAAGTTATTCAACACCCAACCTGTGAAATCTTATCCTGTAAAAACATAAGCTCCTGGAAATACCACAGCTTAGGGTCATATTATCATTAATTTTGTCAACGCCTGCTTTAGCAGCTTTGAGCTTTCCTGGTTTTTTTTCCATTCTTTTTTAAAAGCTGTCCTCTGATTATTAATCTTTTAGTCATGAAGTCTCTGTAGGCTTTGTGACCCTATTTTTAGCAAAATGCAATCACACCACAATCTTTTGAAGATTCTCGAGGAGTCCTGCAGCAGAACCATTGCTTAAAGAGTGTGAAAATTAAAACTGTATCACTAAGATATTTTTATACTGATTTGCAAGCCATAAGTATCAAATAAAGGTAAAAGTTGTGTTTAGAAATAATTGCTCTTTTGCTCTAAAGACAATTTTTTTTTAAATTGATTTCTTTCCTACTCATCAGCAAACTGAGCCTACAGGAAAGGAAGATGTGTCCCTGCCCGATGTGCCTGAGGATAAAATTGGAGGTAAGTACATGGAAAATGCCCTTACTTGGTTTACACTGGTGGATTAAGATGTCTAGTGACAATTTTGTCATGAAATTGAGATGCAGGGCATTCTTGAAAGAGAAGTTTCTCATGACAGTAGTAAAAATTGTTCGTTTACTTAGTTCGTGAGCATTTTATTCACTAAAAGCATGTGAAATGATATATGGATTTAACATTGATTTTAGGTGATCAAAGATAGAGCTTGTGGATTCCCCCATCGTACACTCAGCATAGTTAATGTTATTTCTGGGTTATTTGCTCAGATTTATGTTATTTTTACACTTATTTATTAGGGTCTATAAACATCCATTAATATTTTTCATTAAATTTCAATTCCTCAGAGCCTTCACCACAGAAACAGCAGAGGAAAGAGAAGGCACAGCCAGTTTTGGCATCATAACTAGCTAAACTTTTGAATTTTTACTTAATGACTTTGCTGAGCAAATGTTTGGTTAATAACATTACATAACTTCAACAACAAAATTCTAAAGTATAGCCTTTTATGCATCACTTAACAATGTATCTTATACATGAAAGAGTGCAAGATGATTATATCTATGAGATTCACTATTATAAAATTTAAGTTTACTATGAAAGTATTTTGAAAAGAGCAGTATTTTGTGTATGTATGAGTGAGAGTATTGGTTGAGTTAGTAGCATCTTAAGCTTTATGTTTCTGTCCATTTGTCTTTTTTTTTTATTTTACATGCATTTATATTTCTATCATTGGAAATAGATTGAAAGTTGGTGGATATTTTTTTTTTAATTGTTGTTTAAATTCCTCTGTTAAAAATATTTGTCTGTAAAAAAGAATAATTACGTAAGTTATTTGATCAAAAGGCTCAACATTTTTTCATATGTATTCATTTTAATATATTATGTATTATTTACTTTTGTGTGTATATATAAATTATATATATATGTGTATATGTATATGTAATTGAGATATTTGCTGTCAGGATTAAGCTTATCATATGGAACATTTTCATGGAGTTTCTTGTCATTTGTCATCTTATGAAATTCTTGCTTTAGAAGGCTACAGCAAATAAAGGAAGCATTGCTCTTTTCCTGTTGCTTATTGATGTGTTGTTTTTTATTTATTTAACTCTGTTTACAAAAACAGCAGAGCAGGTTAGTTTAACACAGATCCCTCAAAGTCGCAAATGCCTTGAAATCACCTGTTTTTCCTTGCCCATTCTCTCTTTGTTTTTCCTTATTCCTTTTTGTGGACTAGTCCTAAGTTATAATAACACATCAGTTATATTAAGAAAATATTAGCCTCTTAGTAGGTATTCCAAACTAAAATTTCAAAGTGCTGCAATTTGATCAGTGTTAATTTTATATGAATCTACTAGTGGAATGATGAAGAACACTGAAAAAATTTTTTGAAATCGGACCATAAGTAATTGTTTTACAGCCAATTGAAATTCTTTGGACTTAGAAAAATTTCATCGACCCGAAGAACGCCACAAAACATGATGTTGACAAGGTCATAAATGAAACAAATTACTTGTTTAGAGTTCTGAAGTGCTTTATATCCATTGACAATAATAAACATTTATGAAAAATAATAATTGTTACAGTCAGATATAACCAATCAACATTTTATGATGACACAAAGATAGTCTCTCGTGTTAACTTATTCATATTTTAGTCCGTAAATGTGCAAAATCAGCAAAAGTTCAATTTTCAGACCCTCATAAAATACTTTGTAGCTTATGAAAAGACCTCAAACTAGCTTAACTTATTAACAATATCACAAAGAGTGACCCTAATTTTTTTCAAGCAATATGATGTTCATTTAAAAAACTTATGAGCACACAAAAAGTGGTCTATTGTTAAATTACGCAATTTTCAGGCTTTGCCGGCGAAAAGCGCAAAAAAGGCCTTTTTTAAAAATGCCATAATTTATTCAAATATTATTCAATTTTGAAGTTCTATATAGCAAATTAAAGGGCATGATTTAAGCTTTCATTTGAACATACAAAAAATAGCATAGTTTGTCAAATATTGAAGCCAGTGGGCATGATATGAGAACTATTTTACAAAAAATTCAATATGATAAAAAAAAATTTCATGACAAAAAAGCTTTGAAAAAGAAGACAAATTACTTCATATCATTGCCAATAACAAAATAATGGAAGATAATACCAAAATCTGTATTTTCAGATAACTGTTACTATTTGTAAAACATAGGAAAAGTAATTTTTACAAAATGCTACAGAACTGAAAATTATTATGAGACCATGGGTATGGAAGCAGAAACAAATGTGGAACCATAAAAGTTGACCACACTCTTAGAAGTTAGAAATAGTCATTTAGTAAAGAAGTAAAGATCTGAGCATATCTGTAATGTACAGCTCTGTTCTTAAATTTATGCATAAGCATACTTATTCATTAAACCAATTCGTCACATATGGAAAAGTCCTACCGTATTTAAATCTGGATCTGCACTTAGAATAGATTGAAATGTTAGATAATAAAATTATCTTATTTAACAATTAAGTCTTGCACTGAATTTAGGATCTAATAAAGTGTTCACATCTCTGTTACAAGCGCCTCTTTTTTCTTGGTGGCAAATTTGTTTCATTGCTGATAGCTGTTGTTAATGACTCATAGAGTTCATTGTATGTCCCTGAGAGTATGAGGTTTTTTTGATTCAAAATTATCTTCCGATACCTAATTTGAGCTTTCAAGTTCTCCGTCTTATTTCTTTCTTGCAGGAGCTGGTCAAGGCTTTCTTTTGTGGTGCACAACCCTCCTTGATATATGATATCATTTACAATTTTCAAATGCCTCTCTCTTTCAATGTTTTCTTTTTCCTTTTTTTTTCTTTCATTTTGCTCCAATCTCTCTCTAATTCTTCTTCTCACCTCTCTCTCACTCTCTCTCCGCCGCTGTTTCAACTCTTCTCTGTTTTTTCTTACCATATTCAAAAGATGAATAGCTTCTTGTTTTTTCTTTTTGTGAATCCACTGACTTGTTCTATTGTGCTTCCACATGTTGATTGAGGTACGTAAGTGCAGTGACGCTTTTCTCTTCTTGGACATGTCGAAGTCCAGATCTCCGAACAATCTCTCCCCTATTAAATTAGTTAAAGGGCAAGTCCTGAGCACATCAACAATGTCTTGAGGAACCTCTCCTGCAAATATGCCATCACCAAAAAAATCTTTGAGCTGGCGTTGTAAAACTTCTAGGCTCACAGAACAAATTTTTTTGAAAGCATGTTGAAAAAACTCACTGTTGTGGTTACATTCAAAACCAAATTTGGAGTCCAGAAATTCTGGAAACACAGCTGGAGCTGTCGGATCAGATTGTTCCAAAAAGTCTTTCAGCTTCTTGACATATGAATGAAAATCGCTGTATGGCACATCACTGTTCATTAATTTCCAGTAAGGAGAACTGACCAGGAAATTAAATTTTGCAAATGCTCTTATCATGTCCATTATCCTCTCATCTTTTACATCCATCAAAACACTTTTCAATTTTAAGTGTCTTAGGAAATTTGACAGACCATGACATTAAAAAAAAATTCCTTTCATTACATTTACTAGAGAAATATGACACTAGTCCTATCTACATATAACATTTTTGGGGGCATTTCTACTGGAAATCAGTTGTCTATCTACAACTCAAACCCTTGCTAACAAGTAAGGCTAAAGTTGTAGATATGTAACACTTTATCTCTTTAGTTAAAAAAAAATTATGAAGGGCTCTAAAAGTGGGACCGTACCGTTTGATCTTTTGTGATTCTGCAGTAGTTATTTTGGACTTTTTTCATGCTCAGTTTCAATGGTCAAGGTTCCACTGCATGTGAGGGTGTGAGATGCTTGATTGTTGGGGCCATGTCTTCTCAACAGAGACTGGTAGAGCAAGACTGGCAAATCCCATTCGTTCACTCTGATAAAAAAAAAAAGTATATAATGCAAGCTAGGCAGATGTTAGCTGCCAGGAAGTCTGCAGCTAAAGTGTCTATTACCCACCTGCTTCAGTGAAGTCTGCGGGCAGCTGACTTGAGATCATGCGGGTGCGAGTCCAACTCTAGCAATGCCTAGCCAAATTATAAGTTATTGGATTGCTGGATCCCCGAGTGCCCTTAGCCAAATTCAAGGTTATTGGATTGGTGGACCTCGTATGCCCCTAGCCAAATTCCAGGTTTATGGGTTGGTGGACAGTGATTGTGTGACTGAATATATAAAGTTTTGTGGAGAGAAGGTGTGAAAGAAAAAAAAAGATGTTAAATTTTTTCCAAACCACAAACCATGGGTAACCAAGGAATTGAAAGTCTTACTTAATCAAAAGAAAATTCTCTTTGTTAAAGGAGATAAAGAATAACTAAAAGCCAAACAAAAAGAATTCAAAAGTGACATCAATAAATGCAAGGAGAGATACAAACAGAAAATTGAAAACTATTTTATTCTAATAACATGCAAGAAACTTGGACAGGATTAAAGACTGTCTCAACTTATATAAGAAAGAAGGTAGACTCAGAAGTTGAATTTGACATAGATAAACCAAATGAATTCTATGCTCGCTTTGATGTAAAAGACAACAGATATTGATATTGAAAAATGTAAATGTGTATTTAAAGATGACCTAGAAGAAGAAACACCACCTGCATTTAATAAAAACGATACAAAGACCATGTTTTCAAGACTCAGTGCAAGAAAATCTGCAGGATCAGACAGTGTCAAAGGAATTTTATTTAGAGTTTGTGCAAAGGAACTAAGTTACATTTATACCTACATCTTTAATATGTACATCTTAATATCCTCTATATGCAGCATCTAGAAGACCTCAAAAATAATTCCAGTACCAAAGAAGAGCAGAAGTATTGTAATGAATGATCTTAGACCAGTGGCTTTTATATTGGTTGCAATGAAATGTCTAGAAAATTTGATTTTAAGAAAAGTCAATAACCACATGAGACCACTGCTAGATCCCTATCAATTTGCATACCATTATTAAGCAAATCGTAGTGTCCAAGATGCAATTCTTGTCTTTACTAATA
The DNA here is from genome assembly GCA_033675545.1 of Elysia crispata. NCBI lineage: Eukaryota > Metazoa > Mollusca > Gastropoda > Plakobranchidae > Elysia > Elysia crispata. Next base: position 604,391 of record JAWDGP010006494.1, read on the forward strand.
ATATATATATATAGTTATTTAGACTGGCCCAATAGTTACTGCAAGGTTCTTGTCGTAGACTTCTTTTTGGTATTCAACACAATGAAACCCCGTTTACTAATCCTCAAAATGTCAAAACTAAAAATAAATAAAATAAATACATAATTTCATGGGTTCTTAACTTTTTGACTAATAGACACAGTATGTCCATGCTAGTAAGAAGAAAGCTTAACTCATAACAACAAATACTGGTGCTCAGCAAGGCTGTGTTGTGTCTTTATTCTTACTATTTATAGTTGTTATTATAACAATGACGGATAATGAAAATTAAATGGAGTGACAAGGTTCATAACAATATTCTATGAGAAAGAACAGAACAGGAACCAATAGATAAAGAGATAGGACGTCGTAAATGGAGATGGATTGGACACACGCTGAGAAAACCAACAGTAGCATTACCAGGCATGCACTTCAGTGGAACCCGCAAGGCAAGAGAGGAAGGGACAGACCACAGATAACTTGGCGGAGACAGGTAGAGGAGGACATGAAAAGGGGAGATATCAGCTGGAGGGAAGCTGCAAGGAATGCCCAGGATATGGATAAGTGGAAGTCTGTTGTTTGTGGCTTATACCCTGAGAAAGGGTGAGAAAGGCATTGATGATGATGATGATTATAACAATGATTGTCAAAGTTCAGGGAATCACGTGCCAATCATAAAATTTGTGGAGGACACAACTCTGCAAGGTTTGATTTTGAATTATTATATAGACAACAGGCTGACAAGGTTGTGTCATCCTGCGATGACAATTCTTTATGTTTGAATGTAGATAAGACAAAAGATTTACACATTGTCTTTAGGAAAAAAAAAAAAAAAAAGATAAAATGCCCTTACACATCAAAGGTGAAGTAGTCTAACAGATGTCTAATTATAAATATTGACGAGTAACTATTGATGACAGGTTGCAGTGGTCTGACCATGTAAAAGAAACAAAAGCAAAAATTAAAAAGAGGATGAACATGTACTAAGAAAACTCACAAAATTTCATGTTGACAAAACACTTATTACTTTTTTTTATAAATTAATTGTTCAGAGCGTATTGTCTTTTTGAATAACTGCCTGAGATGGGAATCGTAGGGTGCAAGATAAAAAAGGCCTTTGGAAGGACGATAAATAGATATATTGATTCATTTGATATTTTTCCGAGAAATGTCACTGCAGAAGATAAATAAAATAACTGACGACACGGGCCATCCCTTGAACTCTTTTGACATTAAATCATCTATAAGTAAACATTGTCCATCCCCACTAGTAAAAGTAACAGACATTTATCACAATTCATTTATCCCACACGTATTAGGCTGTATAATTCAAACTCCATGCTCAGTCATAATAGATTTTCCCGTAGTGATGGCTTCTACTCCTAGCTAGTTTCATTAATAGCGAATTGTTTACTGTCACAACAGAGGTCAAACAAATGCTCCTTACTTACAAGAGATGAACTTTGAGTTTTTAAATTAAGAGTTATATTTTCTTCTTTACGTCATAATGTTACAGGTTCCACGGAAACATTTTTCAAGAAAAGGTTGTCTCAAAGTAGCTTGTGCAAAAAAGAGTAGTCCTTCCATGAATTCTATAAATAGAAATATTTCAGGTGCCATTTAGACAGACTCAAAAGCGAATGTCATTTTGGTCCAGGGAGCTAACCCTTTCTTTGTCCACAGCGGAAGTTCTTTGCGGGCGTTGTGGTAAACAATAACAAGTGGGAATCAGAGGGAGGTCTGGCTTTTGTTCCATTCGAAATAATTCAGTATAAAAGATAACCCGAAAAGCTTTCAATCATAGATGAAGTTCTCCCTAAGCGTGAATAGATCTAGACTCTAGGTTAAAATCTCAGTCGATGTATATGCAATGTCTGAAGGCGTGGAAGTGATCAACGATGAAGGCCCCGCTCAAGAGCAAAAGGAAGCCTCGGTGAAATCACCTGATTCAAATGATGCAAACGAAAAAATAACTTCTAAACCAACGACTTCGTCCAGTGGAAAACAAAAGAATCCGTCTAAAGGTTTGTTTTTAATTCTAATATCAAATTCTGCTATAAACTAGCGTTTCATGACCTGGCTATTTTTTTTTTTTTTTTTGTGTGTGAATCACTTTTACCTTAAATGAATTATAATTTGTTAAAATAACAATGTCAATATTTGAAGTAGTGCTAAAGAAATCATCTCCAAAAATTTAAGCAGGAGTAGGTGAAGGGGCGAAACAGGTTTTTTCCAATACTCCAAGACTGATTAGATATCAATTTTCAAATTACCTTCACAACAATAGTAAAGTCACCTCTTTACCTTTTGCCTCTACCTCCAGTCCAACTAAACCGGTATGCTAGACGGGGACAAGACCAGGAATGAAACGATAGGCTATTTACATAAAATAATACAAATCTAGATTGTGGAATGAATTGTAAAATATTTGGGTTTTGTTTATTTTTTTTTAAAAGAAATTTAATCTTAGAAAACAACTCTTCAAATTATGATTTTCTTAAATAGCCTTTTTTTGTTTAGGGAATTCAGGTGCTTAATAATATTGGAATATCCTGAGAGATGTAAAATGATAAATGTAATAGATTGCAAACTTATTCAGGAAAAGATGATTGTATTAAAATTCTGATAGTTTCCTAGTAAAATGTTTCATAAAAATTGAGGTTTTTCTCTCTTTTCTTTTACTGAAGGGATCAAATTAAACTTTTGGATGAAAAGAAGAAATGCCTTCTACCTTCAATAATTTCTGGTGTATTTTCTAAGTGACCTAGAGTCAAGATTTTAGACTGGGGTCTCAGTAAGGTTGTTAGAAACGATGATTCATGATTTTACCAGAATTCAGTGATTACAATCTCACACATTCATCATGACATCAACCGTACTAAGATGGCTATGATTTAAGTAAGAAATAGCAAATACTGACAACCTTCACCTCTTAACCCTCAAAGTGTTAATGGCCATTTAGATAGGCCATTAGTACACTCCTGTGGCATTAGGGCCGATTAGGTAGGCTGCTTTTTGGTCGTTTTTGTGACAAAATACACACTATTTCATAAATTGATCATCTTTTTTTGTTCAAGAAGAAGAATTCTGTTGAAAGCAAAGTGATCCTTTGTTGCTTGAACATTTGAAAGTGGATTTACACAGATTGTTTTCATCGCTCTTAAATTACCCTGACGCCACACACCTTCATATGATGCTTGTAGGGTTCAGTAGAACCTGAGTTTTAAGGATTAATGAAGAATTACCAAGTCTAACTGTCTCAGTTTTGAGACCCTTCAATAGTCATTTTACTTTTTTTTTCTATTTTTTTAAAGCAAATTCTATTCAAACTCTAACAAAACTAAGCGGGTGCTTTAATGTACACATATTTATTATATATGCCAGTAGTATACAGTAATTTATTATGTATGTGAGTGTGAGTATTTTGTGAATTGTATTTGGAAATCCAGCGTTTAATTTAACTCTTTGAGAAACAAAAGGGAACACTTGAAGAGGCAAAATGTTGGATATCCAGACAAAGAATATGCTCACAAAGCTGTTATCTTTAAATATCATTTCATCATTACAGTTTGCAGAGAGTTGAGGAAGAGTTGGTGGAATCTTGAAGTGGACTCATGAGAGTAGTAACATTTTGATATGTTTATTTAGAATTTTAAATCTCATTTAAGTGTAAAGTCTTGATGTTAACCACCTGCTGGAAATTTAGCTTTCGCAAATAATGTCATGAATGCAAAGAAAACAAGATAATGTAATTGTGCTTTTTACTTTATTAATTCTTATACATAATAAAAGTGTCATGATATCTTCACCCTCCAGTGGATATACTGTTGAAACATGCAGGGGATGCACCAATTATGAGCAAGAGAAAATGGACTGTGGATAGAACAAAAAAAATATCTTGGGTTGCTGACTTTATCAAAAAGTACATAAAGAGTGAATCATCTGAGTCTTTGGTGAGTCATTACATAGATTCAGTGAGTGCATTCTCTCTGCATATTGACTTGCCTTTGTTTTCTTGCGTTCTTTTAGATAAAAGTCCAATTCAACTATCTCTCTCTCTCTCTCTCTCTCTCTCTCTCTCTCTCTCTGTGTCTCTCTCTCTCTCTCTCTCTCTCTCTCTCTCTCTCTCTCTCTCTCTCTCTCTCTCTCTCTCTCTCTCTCTCTCTCTCTCTCTCTCTCTCTCTTATTATAATATATATATATATATATATATATATATATATATATATTCTATCTTGTATCTTTATCTCTCTCTTTCTCGCTCACTCTGTGTCACTTTTTCTGGATTTGTCTCTGTCTGCCTATCTATAAATCTCTCAAAGCTTTATATCTTTTTTTTTCTCCATTACCCCCTTCTCTATCTTAATTTATCTCTATCTCTGTTTATTCTTCTTCATCTCTCTTTACACTAAACTAATATACAATATATTATGTGTTTAGTGTCCAAATGAGTAACATGTCATCCATATTAAATTTTAGAATGCCTATATTTTGACACATGTTCCATGGCATTTCAGTGATGAAAATTCCATGAAATTATCAGTATTCTCTTTAAAAACTTTAATTTTTTTTTTTATTTAATTAGAAAGAACTTATCTACTTTCAAGTCCCTCTTCTTTTTTAAAAAATTCTGACATCCAACTGCGCACTATCTGGACATTTGAATTCCTTATTTCTCTCTTTCTAACTAACTAGAATTACCAATTTTTCACAGATGCAAATGAGCTCTTTGTGGATATTGTAAAGACCAGTTTTGCTATTATCATTCCAACATCCTAACTAAGACAGAATTTTAAATTTAATTAAAGAGTACATACCCCTACAAGATAAATGAAACACAAAAAGGAACTGTGTGACACAATTCAACCGTTGAAAGGTCAGAACATGCTCTCTAGTTTAGAATGGCATATTTGAAATGCTTAGCATGAATAGTGGCACAGACACTCCCAATTTTTGCCATTTGTTGGCCAGAAACTTCTTTTTTTTTTATAAGAAAATCTTTAATATAGCATGGTTTTTTTTATGGATATCCTTTAGAACTCATTCCAGCAAGATTGTACTGCATTATGTCACTAAGTGGATTAAATTTTTATCTGCACCAGAAGGGGTTTTAAAAGGATGTTTTTGTCATTTTTTGTAAAAATATTTAGTTTTTGCATTTATTTCTTTTCTGCTGCAGTTTTTGTATGTGAACCAATCATTTGCGCCTGCACCAGATACAGACCTTGGATCTATCTTTGATGTGAGTATTATGTCTTGCAATGGCTAAATGCAAATGAAATATTTAGCAATACTGGATGCACTACTGGGTCCTGTTATAAATAACGAAATGTAGTGAAATGCCTTGCATTTAATGCAGTAACCTATTTTACACTTAATAATAATATAAGAATTAGTATAGAATAATTCATGTTTGAAAGTAACCACCTAGATTTTGTAGTATTATTTGCAATAATGGCACAGATGTTGTGATGAATGGACTCCCAATCTTAATGGAATAAATAATTGAATGTTTTTATTTGTTTCGCAAGAGGGAGGAATTTGTTAACCCTGTCTGACAAAGATGAGCAAATTATGTAGATGCCATCTATATTATAGGAGGAAGAAAGGAATATAGGGAAAGCTATCATACATTTCATTACCAACATACTTAAAACAGAGGAAAAGCTAAATGCTCCTCTTTGAACCAGTACAAAGAGACAGAGAAAGTCATAAACTTATGCATGGGAGGATGTTGCTCAACAGAAAGAGGGAGAAGAAAAAGAAGAAAGAAGAGAAAAAAAGGACCATGAGAGGCCGAATTGAAAAGAGAGAAGAAATATGTAAAAAACACTTGTTAATCTTATAACTAATCCTGTCTGTCTTTTTCTGAGATACTATGGTGAGCATTGTAGATTATGATCATTGAAGTTTATTTTGGTTTTAATTGCCAGTGTTGGGTAATAGTGAGTAATGCGCATTGTTATTAAGACAATATGACAGTGACCAAACCATGAATTTTTACCAAAGCAACTTTGATTTGATGAACTGCTTTAAACTACATGGAACTTTTACTTGGAGTTCAATTCTCTTCACTGATTGTAATTCATTAGTTATTCATATCCACCTCAAAGTAGAAGAATGTGTTTCGACTGCGTTTATTGTAAAAGACAGAAGATCTTCCTAGTAAAGCAATTTTTTAAGCAACTGAAAAAGGTTGAAGAAAACCAAAAGCTTAAAATATAAAAACTTGAACTTTTACAAATATTTGCCAAACTGTGAAGATATAATTAAATTAAGCGATAGTTTGGGCATCTTGGGGTTTCTATTTGGCCCTTTTTCAGAAAGAAGTTAATATTATTATTACTTTCTTTTCATTATGCTTAAAGTCTGGCGTTCTTGTAAAGCAATACAATAATGGCCTGAGTTCAATTACTGATTTTTTTTTTTTTCTCTTATCAGTGCTTTGGCAGTGATGGGAAGCTGGTACTACATTATTGCAGAACCCAAGCCTGGGGATAGCTCTGGTGTAGAGGGTCTGAGTGTTGAGCTGCGATTGTCTTCTGCTGAATCTGCTTTTATTTAAAGCTGGTTTATGAGTATTAAAGACATTTCTAAATTGTGCTGCTTAATTATACCATGAGATTGTTTCTTTGCAGTGTGACAAATTAAACATTATGTTGACATGGCAAATGCTAAAACTTGTGTATTGTTTGAATAGAAGGTATTTTTATGAACATAAAAGAAGGTTGCTCTGTAGAGAGCACTATTTTCCTTTACGCAAGTTATGAATGTAAGTTATCCTTCAGAAAACATTGAGACAGGCATTGAAACATCTGCAGTGAATGTGAATTGTTATAACAAAAAAAGTTGTGGGCTTGCCAAGTGTTTGACATCACTCATCTTTCTCAGAGTATTGTACATTTATTTTTATTAATGCTATTGTTAGCATTTCTGATTGATTTTGTGTACAAAAATGGTATTAAACTTTTGATGACTTGTGAAGGCTTTAAATTTGATTGGTGTTAATGCTTAATCATTTTTCATGTTTAATCAAAATAAATTTCAACACCCAAAATGTAAAATGCAGTTTTTGATTATTTCTCTTTTAAAACACCTTGTACATAAACCAAAAAATGCTTTCACTGAGTTGAAAGTGTTGCCTATATAACTGTGTTTTGATAGCTTTTAGTTTGAGTCTGAAAGATACGCCCTTAACCCATGCTGTTGTTTTTTAAGTGATGTAGCTTGTTTGCTACTGTTTCTGAATCTGCACCCACCCTAAGTGACAAATTTTTCAGTTCCAGAAAGGATGGCTTAAAACAATATCTTTGGAAATTCTACAGTTACAGTGATGGGGCTGAATTGATGAAGTGGCAGATAAGCAGACCAGGATTCAATAGCAGTACCATGTCAGCCCTGTGCTTTATATTTATTGATTAAGCTATCTGGAGCCTTCAATGCAAATTGTTTCAAAGGAATAGGAGATGTTGAAAATTATTCTTAATGTGATAAGACAATTTCACCTCAATAAAGGTGAATTAATAAGACTGCAAAAAAAAAAAAAAGCTTTATTTATGAGAAAATCTGCCTAAAGTGAAGTTCAAAATCATATGAAATAGATATCGGATAATTTTAAATAGTTTCAACAGTCTTGAAAGAATAAGATTTAATTATCTTAGTTTGGATTTGAATTATGCCAGGCTATTGAGAGCTATGATTTAGCCTTCACGTGGTTAAAACCACGAAGTTCGAATGGGGATAATTCCAAGATCTGTTTAATTTGAATTGTAAGCATTTAATGAACTTTTTTATGTTTAAGTTAAATTAAAATTGCCTGTTCAATTGAAGTTCACCTGGCAATTTTGATCAAATAAAGCATTCTCCTTTGCCATACTTTGTGAATTTAAACCATAAACACTTATGCCATAAGGGAATTGACTGAACATAGATGGAATCCTTGGAAATTGTGCATGCTGGTTTAGTTTGATGGTTTCTGGGTAAGGGGCACCTTTGTAGCATCCTTGGTCTTATTTTTGTGTGACACAAGGTATTCAATGACTGAATTTTTAAGATGAATTGTTCATGGTAGGAAGCCATATTGGCAAAGTGTCTCTTTTCTTGAGCAAATATTTTATAGACTCAAAAAAATGTTTCAAGTAGGTTTCTTATTTAAAAAATCCCAAATGAAGTAGATTGTGCTGACTCAGGATACAAATAGTAGTCCAATACTTGAACCAAAACAATCCAATCCCTCACACTATGTGGTACATCATGATTTTTAATAAAGGAAAATCTATCACATTGTGTTCTAATTATTCAGTCTAGAATTTTTTTTCTGTGAAATTGCTTCAAATTCAACTGTTCAAGCAAACTAAACTAAGAACAAGCCAAATGTAATTCCAATTTTTTTCCCTTAAAAAAAAAAGAAGAGGCTGGAAACAAATCTAAAATAAAACTCTGGATATTGAAAGAAGGATAAAAACTAAAGATATTGAAGATAAAAGAGTTAAGTCTTAGAGAATAGACACCATCTACTTGTTTTTGCTTTTGTTGCCACAGTTGTCTTAAATTTTTTAATTTACATTTTTTTTTGTACTTATCTGACATCCTTAAGGCAATATTATATCCAATGAAGGATAGAGTTGCAGGTCAAAATGCAGACCAGGCTGATTTTAATATAATTATGATCACTGAAATTGTGAGCCACCAAGGTGCGAAAAGGGAGTCTTTTCCTAAATTTAGTTTAAGAGAATCCTTTAACTTAGCATATTATTATCTATCCACTCTGTGGATTTCAACCTCATTTTTTATGTCCACTGATTCTGACTGCACTTGTGTATAAATGTGTATTATTTTCACCTAAGATGGCAGAATCTTACTTTCTTTTTTTTTTTTGCCAGCTTTGTTGAAAAGTCTGACAAGCTCTAAAAGTGAATGTCTTTCTAGTTTGTTTTTTTTTTAAGTCGTGACATTATTTTCTTGATCTCTTCATTTTCTCCTACAAAGTATTCTGCAAATTTCACACTCTACACCATCTTGAAAAAAGAATTTTAAACAGATTTTGTTTCGGTATAAATTGCTGCCCTCTTGGTTTTAAGAACCACTGTGGGAATTACATACTTGGCATATCACATTTTCTAGAGATGCTCATTCATATTGTCCTCAGACAATAAGGCATGATGTCTGAGTAAGTGGTTACAACAGGAGTATTATCATTTTAAACACTGAATGATTCTAACATAATTTTCACAGCAAACATACTATCTAAAGTACCAAAGCAAGACAGGCTATCATGATCAAAATCAATATTGCCATCACAGTTAAAGGACAAGCATCTTTTCTGTTTTCAAATTTCTTCATGAAAAAAATGACAAAGAAAAGGAAAAGGAAGGTTATGACACACTCCTATTCATCCAATATACATGTAGACTCAGTTGCACCTCAACACCCTGCCCCAATCCAGCTCTTTTTCAAAATACATGCACTTGTATTAGGTCAGGAGTAAATGTATTGAAAAGCTTAATCCAAGCTGAAACGACTCTTAGATTTTTCAATTAGGACAATACCTGAACGTGACCAAATCACACAGTACAGAAATTTCAAAGTTTATCAAGACTCTACCTTGGAAGATAAGATTGCCTTATTTGATGAAATAATAGGATTAGTATAGGGAAAATATGATTATGTTGAAAGTCAATTTATAGAAAAAACGAGACATTTTCATTACAGATAATGAGGAATCAAAACAAGATTTGGCAATTGGAGATCCATCAATGAAAAGTGTGCAAGCTCTAGGGACCTGTGTTTTGCTAAAGCAATGACAGAAAAAGATCTGAAGATTGTACAAGTATTTCAAATGAAGGTTACTTTGCAAGTTGAGTGGTGAGGAGATTGATGTTTTGGACAAATGGACCCAACAATTGTAACAAAAGCTATAATGATCATAAGACATGCTGATTGATAATCTGACCTTGTTTTCAAAACCATCAAACAGGGAAAGAGGGTATAAGAAATCTGTTTGTTATGTTGATGTCGATTTTCTCAGCCATATCTGGCAAAGAGTCATGTATGACAGCAAAGATGCACAATGATATAATCCTCCTCATAGGCATTAGGAACACTGATTGTCATGACTATCTCATTGACTATAAAATAAGCATTTAACTATAATTTATGTTCACTTTCTAAATCAGCAGAGGTTTGAAAAATTTCTTTGTCATTGTGTCAAAACAGTGGAATCCATTGAGTAAAAACTGAATGGCTTGCTTAGATGGTCTTCTTCAATTGCAATGCTGTTAGTATGTATGTAGGAGGCAGAGCACAGCAACATTTAACACATGAAATGAGCTTATTCTTCACTTTTCAATTCTATTTTAAGATACTTTTAAATGCTTATGAGGTGGCTGTAAAGTTGCACTACCTTGAGGGAATTCAGAGCTTTGCATTTATTTCAACCTAAATGATAATGAATGTTCAAAAAGGATCTATAAATTGGTTTTGATTTTGTAAAATTAGCAAATTGTTTTTTCCTTGCATGAATTCATAGCTTTGCATTTATTTTAACCTAAATGATAATGAATGTTGAAAAAGGATATATATATTGGTTTGAATTTTACAGAATTAGCAAATTGTTATTGCATAGTCAATGGTATAAAAGGGATTGAATGTTTTCATGGATGGAGCTAAAATCACAAGGAAAGCATGAATGATTTCGAAGTCCAATAGGCAGGCAGTGGATTAGATCATAGAATTGTTTGCTCAAATGTTAGGCTTCTAGACCTGGATACCTTCCTTCTCTACTTGCATAGTTGAGTATTGAATACATTCAATTATTGCTCGTAGAATTGATTCAAATGGTTATTCTTCACATTAAGTTGAGCATGAAAAGATAAGTAGACAAGGACAGTTTACTGAATTTCTAATAAAGCATGTTTGATGGCTGTCCCAGGTACCTACATACAAGTAGTAAGTTTGGATGATATCTTTTGCAATATATTGTTTAAAATGAAATTTTGTCAGATCGGGCAAAACTACTTACCTGTCATACATGAGTGTTTTGTTCACTCTTAAAGCATTACATTAAAAAAATAGGCTGATTTTCAAAACTGATGCAGCTTTTTTGTTGTTGTTTTTTTTTGTAATGAGTGCTAGAGTGAAATACTTGTAGTTTGTTTGTTTGTAACTTTAAATTTTGATGATTTTATATTAGACCATTTGCTAAAAAAAATTTATCATAAGCAAAAATTAAGCTTATTAATTGCTGAAATATTGATAATTGATGCAAAATATTGAAAGAAAAAAAATGTACACACGGAATGACTCTTCCTTTTTTTATTCACTTTTTCGAAAGGCATATCATTCAAGTGTGTTACATTTCTTCATCTTTTCAAATTTACACTAAAATGGTTTTAAGAAATGATCTACAAAGAAAAACTTGTTTCGTTTTCAAAAGACCCATTTGAATCTGCAAAATAATAAACGGGTGTTATCATTTGAGAGTAATGCATCATAATAATTTATCTTCTTAATTACAAAAATGTTGTAAATCCTTGTACAATGAAAGAAACTATCTATGTGACAGTGTATGATAAAAAGTGGAATGTGTAAATTATTTATATGATCTCAATACAAGAAATAAATTTATAGAATTCAAATACTTGTATATATTTAGGCACTCAAAGCACAATGACAGCTATATCACAAAAAGAGACAAACTTTGCAATATCAGGGATTAAAATTGATGCTGTCAGTAAAATGTTTAAAATTGAACTTAAAACTCTATTTGGTTCATGTTATCATGCAGATAAAAAAAAAACAATAGTCACTTTCTCAATCATTTACACTTTACAGAACCATCCAAGACTGTCCAGTTTTTCATGTTAAAAAAAAAATTGATCAATCTCTGAACCACAGTCTTATAGTATACATTAATTATTGAGATTAGATTAAACTGGCATTTAATGTTTACATTAAGAAATACAAAATATAAAATAATATTCTTTGTAAATAACATTAAATTACATGAACAGTTGCATCATCTCTTTTTTTTTGTAATAAATTTTTAAGTCCAACATTCCAATGAAATAACACATGTTTGAAAATCTTCCTTCATGTTTTTCATTACTCTATGTTTTTCCTAAGTAAATAGTAGGCTGTAATTTTTTTTTAATATGTATCTAAGTCTGGGGAGTCTGAGGATTTTCTTTGTGAGCTCTCTGTTAAGAGATCATGTTATGGATAATTACAAAGTAAAATGGAGATTGTGAGGAGGAAAAAAAACATTATTCAGCCCATGAGACTGTTTGGACATTTCCACTGCAAGATGGCGCCATCTTCACTGACACTGACTATGCTCCTGTTGTCAGGAGCAATGCGAATTCTCAAAATACTGGCACTGTGACCTCTGCCAACGTGAGTAACCTCCCCTTCACGGTATAGCCACAGCTGAAAAAAAAATTTTCAAAATTGTTTAATAAAGAACAAAATATTGAACAAAGCACTGATGGCCGTTATAAGCTTCATGTGAGAATTGACTTTGACCATGGCGACTTCTAAAGACCTCTACTGAAGTAGAACCTTAGTTGTTTCTTTTTTTTTTTAATTTTATGATTCTTTAGAACTATGTTACTTATTCTTTACAGATTTAGGCAAATTAATCTCAGAATAAAGCAAAGTCTTGAAGTTTTAACAAATCATACTATTGCTATTGATGTATGGCAAAGGTGCAGAGGATTCGTCCTGGAAGGAAAAAAGGGTAAAACTAAGCAAGCACCCATCTTAAGTACTCCAGTATATATCTCTTTTTATGTGCTACTTGGGCACCATGAAAACTGCATGTGGAATTTTAGCACATAGCGCCCATGTCTCAATGAATGTAGCTTACAAAAATCTCACCTTAAGGAGTTTTTCCTCTCCTCCTGTCACAAAGTAACTCTTGTCAGTGGTGATATCCATGAAGCTGATGGCCCCTGCCTTTGCTCCCTCAAGCTCCCTGACCATGGAGCCGTCAAAGGTCTCCCAGTAACCAATCTTGTGATCAGTTCCACAAGTGATGATCTGAAGCTCTTCCTCACCATAACATACACTCTTGAACAAGGTGTTGGCAAACACAACGTTTTTACGAATGCCTTTCCTTTAGTTTGAAAGAAAAACACAAGCCCAAAAAGAGTTATACTTTGAAAATACTTTTGAAAAAATTATGCATCTCTTACTAAAGAAGTACTTATATTCAGAAATAAACACATCAAATCTTTCATGGACATCCTGCCTAATATGTCATCTGCCTTCAGTGAACACTGAATTGTTATAATTAGTAGTAGGTCAATTAAAAATAATTCAGTTAATTTGATTCTGATCAAATAGACTGTTTTGTTTCAGAAAAACATCTTTTCTTTATTTTAAAAAGGGGGGGGGGGGGGAGAAAGGTTATAATCTATATATTTATGATATGCTTGCAGTTTAAAGAGGACATGTCCATCATATTAAGTATTTTGTTTTGTTGTGAATTAAAATCACAGCGTTAAGTGTCCATGGCTTACATCAAGTCCCAAACAAAGATGGTTACATCCCTGCCAGCTGATGCATTCTCCTTTTCATTCCACCTAATATGCAATTAAAGGAAGGCATGAAAATAAAAATGTTTACCATTTCGCTGTTCACAGGGGTTAAAGTGCTTTGTATAAATGTACAGCTGCAAACAGAAATCAGAGTAATTAATGCTTACGTTAAGTCCCAAACAATGGTGGTTCCATCCCCACCAGCAGATGCACACTCCTTGTCATTAGACCTAATCACAATCTCTGAAACAAAGTTTTTGTGCTCTTTCATGCTGTGCCTCAATTCAGCACGGATCTCCTTCTTGCCCTTGAGGTCAGTACCAAATACAAGGTCCCACACACGTACCTTGGATTGTAAATGAGAATGGTATATTTCATTGAAGATCAGTGAAAAAAGAGCCACATATAGATCATCTGCAAGTCTAATGATTTAAACCATTTTAAAGCTTATTGTTTTAATAAAAAAAATCTTTGGCGGAGGTATTTCAAATAACTTGAAATTCTGTGCGAGATATTGAGTATTAAAAAGTAAAATCCTACATTTATCTTAAGGGGATATAATGTGTATATGTTGATTTTTCTGAACTTTGTGTCTGTCACCAATTGCCTTTCTTACCATTCCCTCTCCTCCACCACTGATGATAGTGTCGCCAGAAGTGTTAAGGGCCACAGCTGTTACTCCCTTGTTGTGAGCATCCATGATGACATGCTTCAATTCAAGTGACATGTCTTTGGGGCCGAAGCCAAAGACTCTCATTTTACCATCATTCCAACCTGAGAATCAAATTTGAATCCACCTGATATAGATAATGGCTATGAAAACATTTTGGATCAAACCAAAATTTCAATGTATTGTTTAAATTTTATTTGAAAATTATGTCTTTAAAAAATATATTTTGTTATGCTGACTCTACAGTAATGGAACAGCTTGCATGTCATAGTGACATGATATTAGTGATAGATCAGTAAGATGGATACAAGCCCATACAACCTGCCTTACCTGTGACAATGGTTTTTCCATCCCTAGAGATAGCCAGAGCATTGCAAATTTTGTTTGCTAAGACAAAGCGGCGCAACTCACGACCTGTAGTTAAATTCCAAACACGAATCTCTCCCTGCTGGCATGTCAACATCAGCTGCGATAGGCCGCTGATTAAAACAAAATAATAAAAAGAGATAAAATTATCAAGATAATTCATTCAATACATCATTGTCAGTCTCAAATGATAAAAACAGGTTACTGATTCCCTCAACAGCTTCAATAAACTAGAACATAAAATAAGTTAATCAACTTAAATTAGTTCTCATTTCTAATTAAAGGAAAGGAAAAGAGATTTAAATTTTTGTTTGAAATAAAGGATTAACCATGATAAGTAGGCTACTGCAGCTTTATCATTCCAATTCCAACGGTTGAAGATTTTTCACATCCTGCTTTGCACTTTTTTTTAACATTAATCAATTTGCAAGGATGTCGTCAAAAGTATGAATAGCCTTAGTTTACCATTCATTATTCTATGAAAATAATTTATAACTTTCTGTTAGCTGTCTTTTCCATAAGAAACGAACATGTTGAATAGTAGTTATTCATAATAGAATGCCATGCTAAGAAAAAAGGCTGTCTTTTTGAGGTAATACATCTTTTCTCTACACATAAAATTTTGCTTTATTTGATTAAAAAGTGATGCTTGAAAAGCCAAAACATGTTAGCATAAGCTTCATCATTTAAAATAAAAAGCTTTAACCAGATAAAGAGACCATCTCCTATGCAGACTCACAATGGGAAAATGACGTCATTCACTGGGCATGAGTGGCAGGTCTTAACAAGCTCAGCTGTAAAATCCGCAAATTGGAATTTGTATACCTGAGAATGAGCTGTCCCTACAAAAAACTGAAATGGGAGATAATTCAAAGAAATTCAATGTATGGAAAGTTTAGGTTGAAAATTTGTTGTCAAAACAACCCAAAAAATAACGTGCTAATATTGATATATCAGTACTCGTCTTTTTTAAAATGCATTTTTATTATTCTTGGAGAACACATGTGTAGCAATGCTATGAAATAAGATATTTCACCACAGAAAATTTTTTTGGTAAAAACAATTTTCCTAAAGAAAGGTTGAATTTTCAGGTTTTTATATCGCTCTTATTTCTAACTTTCATATTGTTTTAGAAGTAAGAGCACTTTACATAGCAAGGATTTCAAGCCTTCTTGAGGAAAATGGCATTTTCCCATTTGCCGCAAAACATCTCATTTTGTGATGTTGCTGCACATATCGTTTTTTTTTTATCTATTGATTTATAGTAAAAATATATTATCAACAAAAGTGAATTAAAACTACCTGATGTCCAGCCCCACGCTTGGCAATAGATGTTATTGCACTGGTTTCCTCTTCATGTTTCCATGGCCTGTGTGGGATAAAAATCACATAGAATGAAGTTTTTGGGGTACATTTTCATACAATACAAAAGTTATGTTCCATTCTTTAAATGATTTACATACAAACTGAGGGAAGAGTCATTACAAGATTATTCAAAGAAGATAATATTGAATATGGCACATTTGTACTCAGAACCATGTCGCAATTTTCAAAACTTTGGACTGCAACATTAAATAAATTAAGAATAGGTCAAGAAAAAGTAAGAAAACTACCGGACACCATGTTTCCAACTGACCTCCACATTATGTTCAAAGCGTCAGAAGAATTAAATCTTGATTGTTTAGCCCTGTTGCTCTTACGCTAGGAGATATCTCTAATATTCATAATTTCTTTCCTCTCCCTCCGATCTGTGATGTAGTCAACATACAAACACTCCCCAATCAATCTTTTCCATATTCCAAGTAACCTGTTTCAATCCTTGTTCTCTGCAAGACTTGCTTCAATATTGACTTTATTCAAACTATAGTTTACCTATAGTTTCCATTTTTCATGTATGTTCATTCTATCAACATCATCTTTGTCCAATTTTTTATGACAAGTTCTTCAGAAAAGACCCTTATTTGTTTACCGTGTCTTCCTAGTTGATCATAGGCAATACTTATGAGAGTCTGAAGTCTACAGGTGATTGTTTGGGAACCATTCCAGGTTTATAGCCATTTAGAAAGACAGATTAGACATTTAAATTCTACAGTTTTAGTTTGCTTCCTAGTGAGATTTTTCCCTATCTTTTTAATATTGCCTGACCAGATTAAGGCTGTCTGTGCTTTCTTTCTTTTGAAGTAATACCATCTTCTCTATTTCTATTCCAATCAAATCAGACAAAGTCTATTAAAGAAAATAAAGTATTTTTCAAGGCATCTTCTGCTGATCTGTTTTGATATATCCAAAGCTGCTGATAACTTGACCCTCAAGGAAAACTTTGACAATTCTGGTAAAGATTCTCTTGACAAGGCCCATCATGATGCAATGATATCTTTCACACTGATGCTTGATCAACGTCATTAACTGACTCAGCACTGGGTTCTATTCGTATAAATGCCCTGAGCCAATGGCCATTTTTAGGTTATTTTAAAAGATCATATTTCAAAAAGTTATCAACGCAAAAACATAAAATTTTCAGTGTAGGTAGATTCTTATCTTATCTGCACTGCACATGAATTTGAAAAACAAGTTATGAATGATTTATTTTTTACGAATTTTCTAGTGACACATCAATTTCGTAAAAAGAAAAAAAATTCTCCCACTGTAACAATGCTGATACACATTATTATATTAGATGAAAAAAAGAGAAGAAGAGAAAATCTACATACTTGAATTTGTTAAATATAACAGTCAGACAACAAAGTTTATTTAGATCTAGATGCGCAAATTAATAACTGTGAAAATATAGAGTTCTTTACTTTCCCTATAAGCTAGATTTGGATTACTAAATGTTGGTTGGGAAAGTGAAATAGACACTCAAAGTTACAACCGAGTTTTCTCGGTTTTCTTATGCAACAGAAGTAATAGGGCAGCCGAGTATACTGGTATTCATGAGTTAAAAGCCTTAGTAATATTTACTCTTCTTTTTCAGAAGCAGACTTCAAAAGTTACCTCATGCATAAATTGTGCTAACATTGTTAGCAACTGTGCTTAAGAACGAAATCAAAATTTTGTCTAAATTGCTCTCAAACTAGACTTAACGAGCGATTAAAGACATCTTCCAAAAAGCATATGTAATATTATGGTTTCAATTTGACATAAATGGCACAATGATAAGTGATTAATTGATTTCATATTTTTATAAGCTCTTCCCACAATGCCTGCCATCAATGCTTCAGTAAGAAAACACAAAAGTATTATCACTTACTGTGCATCTGAACGGTGTTTGAAAACAGCCTTTACTTTGTTGCCATTTTCAAAACAAACACTGATGTCAAAGTTCCCCACTGTACCGGCCCCAGTGCCAACCAGGATGTTAAAACCTTTGGATGTCATCTTGACAAATGAAAGTGCTGTGACACCTAGGCTGAATTTATTTTTGCTTGGAACCTCAAATTGCAAAATATTGGTGTTCTTATTAATGCAAAGAATGTCCCCAGTGGTTGTTCCACAGAAAAAGTAAGGCATTTTGGCATCTTGATCATCCACCATCTGCAAAAATATTCAAACAAATATTGTTATAATCACACTTAGAGTTGATTTTTTTTTATAAATACATTGATATAATGAATTTATGGCAGTAAAAAAAAAATCAGTATCTTCTTCTTACAAATCCGAGTTTTTCATATATCCCTCAGGAATTTCACAAAGTTGGCTTTTAAAATTACTAAGCTTGAACTGTCTTGTCTTCCTCTTTTTCATTTATGTGCTTGTTTGCTATAAAGTTTTGATAAACATATTGCTATTTTTTTCTATACCAATTGATATGAATTATATTTCAACAGAGAGTGAAAAAAATTTATGCTGTGTTCCTGAGAAGAGTAATCCATTTATAATTTTTTATCTCATCTCAGTGGTAAACAATACCAGTCTAACTTTGATAAAAGAGTAAAAAATAACTCAATAAATGTTTGAGTGGATAAAATAAAGACCATTATTATCCTGAAAGGAATATCTATAACAAATATAAAAACATTATGGAAACATTGAACTACATTGTTGTATTATTAAACATATATCTCTACTCTGCCTTGAAGGATACCTATGAACAAAATTGAGGTGGCTACAGGCAATGGATCTGACACCAGAATCCAAATCATATATATGAAGCCAATGAAGTCGCACAGGAGATAACCTAAAGTGCGCTAAAAGGGGGTTATTTAACCCTTTTTAAAGCAATTTTCCATTGAACAGGCTTTTGGGAAGAGATTGTTAAGGAATGGAGATCCTAAATCAAGAAAGGGTGGATATCTGCATGATAAAAAAAAAACAATCATTAAAAACCATGTGTGGCAGAGTTAAAAAACATGGCCACACAAACACAATGCTTTCCTTTAATTGCACATAATGCTGCAGATTCTATTGATTCATATCTGCCTTTAAAGTCATAAAGTACATTCAAACCAAAAAAAAAAAAAGTAAAAAAAAAATCTACAAAGTCACAAGCGAATAAACTCAGGTATATGTCACGATCATCATCATGATCATCAAGTGACTTGTCTGGAGCAGACATTGGTGACCATGGCTCTCTATTTCACTTTGCCATTTGCAGAATGCTTGAAGTTATTGTTGCTGATGCTCTTATCTGTGGTCCATTTGGTGAGGCTTTCTACGTAATTCAGCAAATGTCTTCCTCTCCCCTTTTTACCATCAATTTTTCCAGTCATACTTTATCTCTTTCTTTGTAAATGCTCCATAAACTTCATTTGTCTTTTTATAAAAGTCTTCATCAAAGATCTCTCTGTGCCAGCAAGAGCAATATCTTTCTCGTTTTTGTTTTCTTTACCTTCCATGATATTTTCATTATTCTATTTTAGAACCACAGGCTTATATAATAAATGTCTTAAAATACATCATTGCTTTTTAATAATAAAAAAGAAACAAATAAATCCAGCAAAATGTTATGGAAGTACAATTTGCATTAAAAAGATTTGTCCCATACCTCAATGCATGTGATGACTCTTTTAAGTCCACCTAGATTAGTGTTGGATGGTCTAATCTTACGGTTTTCTTTGTCAATTGTCCACACTCGTAAGGTTGTTCTGTTGAATGAAATTTTTATGATGCTTACATAAAATATTGAATAATATTTTGATTCTCAGATGCATAATACAGGTTTGTTTCTCCATCAATCCATTGTGCAAGAGAGGAAAAAAAATCATCATATAGGCATTTCTTTAAGCTTCTTTTCCAAAATTTTGGCTCATCAAGTATATCAAAAATTTTCAGCAAATTTTTATTTAAGTATTTTAAAACAAGCAAACGTTTATGCTGATTTATTAATGATCAATGCCACCCTACCTTAGTTAATAACAATGTTATTATCAAAATCTATCTATAGAGAAAAAGAAGGATTTAATATGAGTAAAAAATATATATGATTTCTCTCTTTACTTTCCATGCATTAAATGGGCAAAAGTTTTTCTGTTTTTTTTTTTTAACCTTAAGTTTTAAAGACAAGTTTCCAAGTTAATTGAAGTTCAAACAAAAAGAGTAATATGCTTCTGTATAAATTTTCACAATAAAAAAAAAAAAAAAAAATTAAAGAGCACATTTTGTTGTGAAACAACACCAACGACGGCAATCATAAGTGATAAGATGTTTCATTCTAAGACTCAGAGTAAAAAAATCTTAATTCCTCTATTACTCTCACAATAATCATCATCTGAAAAAAAAAATCAAACTGCCCAGTGTCTCTTTATAATTTTTGTGCACTGGATGTACTCCTTCTATCTATAGAGATTATCATATAAATTTTTAGTTTTAATTCTTGATTTGTTCATCTTTCTGAGGACTTTCATTTTAATTTCAGTTCTCCTATTATAAATACTATTTTGTATCGTCGCAAAAATTTCTTTTTCAAAACACCTTATTTTATTCACTTAATTTTACCCTGTCTACAGCAAAATGTAGCCTACACAAGAAAAAGAATTATATCAATGGCTTTTTTTTCCTTTAAAAAAAGAACTTCAGATATGGCCTAAGAGAGATTTGTTTTGGCTGCTTGTGAATAAACATATAAGAAAAATTCATGATGTCAATGCCTCTAAGCATTTCTTTATCAATGGTTTTAACCGATCTACGTTTTATCTTCCCAAGTGTCTTAAAAAGATTTAAAGACCAAGAATAATCCTTCCTCTGAATGTGCATCAAATGTTGTGAGTTCAAAATTTTCAATGGATCAAAAGCGATATCGATAAAGCTTGACAGCTATTATTCCTGATTGTTTTGAACCATTAGGGGCATCACACTTTATTTTTTTGCATAGATAAAGACGGGAATGCATTCTTAATTTTTGACCCCTGTAACATCTTCATTTGGTTTGAGGAGAAGATCTAGATCTAAAAAAATCACTAGATTTGAAACTGGACTTTTTTATTCATTATTAGCCCTTATCCATTCTAGACTATAAATAAAATGTACAAGATGAAATACTTTCTATACTGTCCATTAATTATCACCTTATACAAAACATGGCAAAGTAAAAGTTATGAATACAGTTTGCTCTTCATGTGACTTTTAATTTCACTTACTCTCCTCCTGTGACAAACTCTTCATCAGTTACATTCGATGTCGCCAGGCAAGATGTGATGCCAGCACTCTCCACCTGAGCTGGTGATCCACAGATGGGCTCCTTAGTTGTCATGTCCCATACCACAACACTTGAAGAGTAAAAAAGTAGAAGCTCATGTATGACTTTTTTTTCCAAGCACAAGATATAGAAAGAGTTATTTTGTTTGAATTTATCAATAAAATTAATTTAGACGCGCAAAATAAAAATGAATGAATAAGGTAACGTAGAAAAATCTTGATCATTTCTATCTAGCTTATTTATTCAAATGTATTTGCCATCTGATTCCAAAGGTTCATCTAGAACTATCACTTTTTCTAAAAAGAACTTTTGATGAACCTTTTGATGGACCTCTTTCACTCCCTTCTCTTTGGTTAACACATTATTTCCCTTATTATCAATGGCTTTTTAACAATACACTCATTATTTAAGTAGCTGTAATAATGGTTCATTAGGAGGAGAAGAATGATACAATAAAAGACATATCATGACATTGCCACTTACGATCCATCATCTTGTCCACCAAGGGAGATGACATATTTGCCGTTCTTAGAAAATGCAAGAGCCTCAACTTTCACTTTGTGTAGATCCCATTTTTGGATTGCCTCTTTTGATGCGTAATCCCATAAAATGATGGATGCCTAAAATTTTGGAGATTTTGAATAAAACTGCTATTACATAATGTAATAAGTTACACAAGAGATAAAAAAATTCAAAGTTTATAATTGAGTTAATATTGTTGACTAATTCAGAATAATTCTCAGCTGGGAAAATTTAGTTACATCAATCAATCAGATGCTTTGCTCTTAAGCAAGAGCGATCATGACCTTCCATTCATCTCTATCTCTTGTTGCTTTCAATGCTTCTGTCGCTCTTCCTGCTTTGAGTAGCCATCTTTTCATGCTGTTTTCCCCCGTGCTGCATTTTCATGCAATCATTCAAGTTGTCACAAGATGTTCTTGTTTCTCTTTTCTCATCACATTTATGAATGACCTTGTTGTGTTGGCTTCTCGTAACAATTTTGTTTGATTTCTTTGTAGTCCGTGAGATTTGCAGCATTCTCCGAAGGAATCACATTTTTGTTGCCTCCAGTTTCTTTTGTACCTGTTTTAAAATTGCCCAGGCCTCACATCCATCAGAATTGGTTCAAAATAGCACTCCATGGCTCTTCTTCTTGTGTGAATCGAGATGTGATTATTTGTTAGTACTGATTTCATTCTCTAAAAAACTCTTTTTGGTTGCACTATTTTTTATGCAATTTTAGTGTTGTTGCCTTCATCACTTGATATTAAAGAACCCAAGCATTTGAATTGATCCCTTTGCTTGAGTTTATTCGCGTTAATAAAGATTTTGATTTTGGAACTCTAAATGTTTTCGACTGACAACCTTTACTTTTGCCTTTTTGCTAGTCAGTTCCAATCCTTTCTTACTTCTTTACATACTTGTGATAAAAGTAAGCATCTTCGGCCTATCATGAATATAATTCTTAACAATAAAAGTATAACATAATATATATGCCAATAGTTTAGAAAAAAAATGTTTGGTAAAACATGCATCCTAAAAAACAAGGCAACGACATATGATAAACAATTTACGATTATAATGTAAAAAGTTTGAGATGGAGTTTTAAAAATGTTTTCACCTGATGTTTGTACAAATTATAAAGAA
Organism: Elysia crispata; assembly: GCA_033675545.1. NCBI lineage: Eukaryota > Metazoa > Mollusca > Gastropoda > Plakobranchidae > Elysia > Elysia crispata. The sequence goes on from JAWDGP010006494.1 coordinate 627,264, forward strand.
GCACGAAGATAGGATTTTGACAGACAAGTGGAAATATAGAAAAGCTAAGATATAAGGTTATAAAGTTTAAATTTTCACATATATAAACCGGTTAAAAAATGAACATTATTGCACTAGAATTAAAGATTATACAGTTCTCCATAATATAAATTACTTTAATACATTAAAAATCTCTCTTCCTTCCATACTGTTTGTTAGAAGTACAAGTTAAAAAAGTGTGAATCATCTCCTATGTCCCTCTCAGAATTTTACACAAGATTACCGCCCATCTTACTAGTCTAGATTCTTTAAACCAAAAATGATAACAGAAATACTTTCATATCTATGTTATTCCTCAGGAAAATTTGATGGCCCTTAAACTGTTCAATTACTTAGGCATCTATTACCTCTTAGTATACAGACCAAAAATCTGTGTTTTTTTAGGGAGATAATTTTGGGTCCGAAATTTGGGTCTGCATTGGTGATACGTTTTGCCATAACTTTGTTCAAAATTATTCAATTATCACAAAACACATATCAAAATAAAGGGCTTTAAGAGGGCTTCACATTCATCATAAAACCACAAATTTATTCTAAATTTGTACAAATATTTGTTTTTATCTTTGAATCTTGCTTCTTTCTCAAGTGTAGGTGTACATCTAGACCTTCTATAATCATTTTTCATTGTCATCAGAACTAATCGAAACTAATTAAAAAACGAGTAGGATTCATCGAGATCTATTCACTTTATGATTGTTATTTGCGCTTCAGAGCTGAGCCCTATTCTCAATGTTTACTAGGATTAGCTGTTCACAACAACAGGCTAGCAATGATACAAAGAATACAAAAGAAAAACGGCTAAAAATGACTAATTCTTCTCTCAATGCTAAAAAAAAGCTTCAAACTGAAAGCCATTGATGTTAACATCTGGTTTTTATAAGCTTGGTTGGCTTTTATTGAATAAGGATGGGATACGAATATAATTATGTTAGTCTGTGTGCTACACTGTGCATCAAGCCTTAAAAATGGTACTTTCCACTTGCCACACAGTGTGGCGAGCCGGATATAAAGAGTTCAACACTTTTTTCATGTTTTGACATCTTACATTTGAAATTTCCTTTTTTTTTTCTGGCGGATACAATAACAAGTATATCAATACTGAATCTCACTCACCGTGAAAGAAAAATAGAGGCATGAAATTTCACTCACATAGACCTACTCTCGATTATCTTTGATCTTTGTACATCAAAAGATACATTTTTCACCTCCTCACTAGACCTTTAAACGATCTTGGAATCTAAACTCCTTAGGCTGGGCCCTAAACTTAGCTTCGTAGTATCTGTAACATATCTTTTTGATAATGAATACTTTCTCCTTGAGCTGTTCCATAAAAAAGAAAGATGTAAAAAAGTCTGATAGAATCAGGTGGACATAGAACCTGAAATCCACATTGTTTATGGAATTTGTTTCTGAAATAGCTGTTCATTGAGATGAAGCGTTGTCTTGCAAAAAATAATAATCATTTGTTAGACGTTTCTGAATGTTTGGTTACCTGTTAGTTTCTTAGCCTTCTTAGAAGACTTAATCAAAATGAATTGCTTTATTCCTTTAAGTATGTTATGGATAGGTTATTCCACTGTCATGTTTTTGTGCACTGTACACAAATTTGCCAATATTTTGCACTTTTCAATTCAAAGGCTTCAGTCAAAATATTGGAATCCAATATTTCACTTATCAGGTACAAGTTGGAATTTGATTGTGTTGAGGCTTGAGCCCCACATGAAGATGAACTTTATATCCTTATAGAGCAGAAAAAAAAAATTTACTTCTGGCACTGCTATATGAGTATGTCTGTATCTACTTTATTCTGAATACTTTTTATAACAGGCAATGAAATAATCAATTTTCAGATTCAAGAAGAACAAAGTTGAAATAACTGGTGAATTGCGTCTGAAATCTCTTGGTGTCTGACATATTTAGTTGCACAATTAAAATTAATCCTATCAAAATTTATATCATAGCCTGAGAATCTACATTAGCATTTAGTTTTGCTTTACAGAATATGACGGGCTTCATTGAAATTGTTATTAAAATAGGAAGTATATAAAATGACTCACCTTGAAGCCCATGTGTGTCTCTTGTCCAGACACCAGATAGCGACCATCGTTGGACACTGCAATGCAAGTCACATTGTTGGTATGTTTGGAGAGGATGCATTGCTTAGCTTCTTTGGTGATGTCCTCAATGATGATGTTACATCCCAGGGGATATACAATGTGCTCTCTGTCTGGGTGCACCAACAAACCACTCGGCACTTTGCCTAGAATAGTATATTCAGATAAAGATTTATAGATAAATTATAGATAAAATACAAATTTATAAAGAACTCAAGAGATTTCTTACTGATGTAAAATCATATCTCCTTTATGAATCTGGAACATGAAGGGCGATGCAAATAATAAAGGATTTTTTAACTTTTATCAGCAAATTTTCAACAAAATAATTGGATTGACATGAGTGAATAGAAAGCTGTGGGATAGGATCAACCTGGAACCATTTAAGAGTAAAACTACAGTAACAAAAAAATCAGATAGTTATAACACAGAGAGTAAAATTACAGTGACAAGAACTAGATGGATATGACACAGCTTCAGAAAACCCACATTTAACATTATTAAGCATACATTTAGAGCAAGAAAAGAAATGGAAGATCACAAAGCGTATGGAAAAGAGACCTGGCTGTAGGGTTTATTCGTGGCAATAACAGGAAAAAATTACTCTGCTCAAAAGATGTTGGAAAGTCCTTATTGGTACTCAATCAAATCACCCCTAGACTCCAGTATTGATCTCTGCAGTTGTGCTGGTTGCATTTGATGCCATTTGAATCTTCTGTTTCAAGTTAGCATATTATTCAGCGAGAATGAGTAAATAACTTTCCTGAAAAACACTGTTTTTTTAGGGGGCATAGTGACAATTTGATATAAGCCATACTCTCTCTGAGTGGCAAGATGGCAAATGCCATGCAACTATAAGTTGAGCATTTGAGTCCCAAAATTTCACCATGGCCCATTTTTAACTTAAGTTGAGCACTGCCTTAAAATTAAGCTCTATATAGTTCTTACATAAGGTGTTGTAACATACTATGATAAAGTCAGTCTGACTCTACACTGATCATTCTTAAAATATATTTCCAGAAGTATCAAAGCTATTGAATTGTCCAATCTATTCCAAAATCCATTTTAAATGGAGGTTAGAGATTTTACACCATAAAAATATATCCAGCCTAATTATTGAAACATAAACTATTTTCTGTTCATTTATTTTCAAATGTTCAAAATTGAAATATAAACCGGTATTATTGCAGATATCGGCCCAACTCGTCCTAGTTTTAAAATTGTATTTTTTTTTTAAATGAATTTGATATGCTGAACATGAATATGAAGGTTTTATTCGTCGTAAATAAATACTTTTCAAAATATAAGCATTTTTGTATTGCTCTAAAATCCCATTAAACTACAAGTTTCGATTCCGTCGGTATACATTCAGCTGTGAAGCCCGACATGAGGTGGACCGATATCTACAATTTTACCTATAAACTTAGATATCATATCTTAAATGTTTTATGAGGGCCACGTTTGATCAGTTACTGCATCTTAACGGACTGAGCATTAATTTGGTAAACTCTGACTTTAAATCATAATCATTTCCACTAACCGAGAGTTTAACGAGGGCTAAAAAAAAATTATTAAGGAAAGCTTTCGTACGTCAAAGGCAAATAGAATGTATGATACGGCATCTTTTGTCAAGAGATGACAAGAGTTATAAAACTCTTCAACATTATCGCAATCTATGGGTCAATTTACTTTTAATAAAGAGAAACTAACCATTGAATCCGATGATTCTTTCCAATTCTAGTTCTTTGGTGTCAATAACATCGTCTTCGCCTGCCATTGTGTATCGTTTTATTATGCACAACAACGGCTGCAAATTTCAGATAGAGCTGGGGTAACTGATTACAACGCGATGATTGTTCGTGTTGTCATGGGAAACAAACATGGCGACTAAAGCGCTCGTCTTAGCATCAAGTTCGATAACTCGAAAGAAATCTATGAAAAACATTTCTTAGTTACGCCAGCTTTGTTCGCCAGTAAGATCTCATAATTTTATTAGATTAAATGGATATTTGGATCATAAAAGAGTCTAACATTTTTAACTTGCAGTTTGTTTCATGTTGAAAATAAAATGCTCTTCAGTAAAAGTCTCGAAAATTATGGAAACTCGGTAAAATAGTATCCCATACATGTTACTTTTTTGTTTGCGAGGAAATACACAATTCATTAAACATGTAACGTAACACTATTTTATATTCTACACTCGATGAGCTCAGGATAAGTTGTTTGCAAAAGTAGTAGTAGTAGTAGTAGTAGTAGTAGTAGTAGTAGTAGTAGTAGTGGTGGTGGTGGTGGTGGTGTGGTGGTGGTGGTAGTAGTAGCAGCAGCAGCAGTAGTAGTAGTAGTAGTAGTAGTAGTAGTAGTAGTAGTAGTAGTAGTAGTAGTAGTAGTAGTAGTAGAAATAGTGAAGTCCTAAGTGTTGTTGTTACATGTATATCTCTTACCACAGTTAGAATATATAAAGTAAGAAAATCCAAATGTAAATAATGTTAATTATCTCGTGACTTGTTTTCCCTCATTTATTCATAGCAGTTCGCAATGGCATTATCTTTATTTTCATCATCATCATTATTGTTGTTGTTGATGTTGTTGTTGCTGCTGCTGCTGCTTATGTCTATTACCACTGTTAGAAAATAGGCTACGCATCGTAACTACGGGTAATGTTAAAGAATATTATTTAGATAAAAATACAAGACGATCAACGGCGAAAACATTCATCGTACAACTTGTTTGGCGTATCATTTAAAAAGTAGTTTTTATGTGTTAAGAAAATTTTTTTTAACTATAGTTTAATTTGTGTGTGAGTTTACCTACCAGATAATGACAAAAACCTGTCAATCTTTATAATGTTTATGAATTGTCTCAGGATGTATGAATTTTTTTCAACCAATCATGTGAACCGAACATTTCATTCCAGTCTCCCAATTCACCCTAATGTACTTGTCCTTAGGTTTATCTACTGCCTTGAAGTGTCTTCAGGATTTTTTACTGTGTGTGTGTTTGGAAGAATGTTCATTCAACATTTTGCGTGAACGTCAGTCAGAACCCGTCAGCGGCGGCGGTTAGATCTATCTTCCGACTCTCGATGCAGCAGGTTACAACGCAGTAGGTCAGGCTAGAACGAGAGGTAGAAGATCTAGGTCGCCGCTGGCTCTGCCTCGCATGGCCCAGCCAAAACTGAGAGTATGGCGGTTGATGGCAAAATGAAGAGCTATGTTTTAAAAATTAGTAGTCGATTCCAATAGTCGTTAATGAACACGATTGCTCTATGTGTGCGATCAATTATTGTCCCGACTGAAAATATTGGAGAATGAGTATATGAATAAACATTTCATAGGAATGATAGCTTGAGGATACGACAAGTGACAATAACTAAAAAAAAATTTCATCCAAGAAAATTTTGAACACCGTGTGAAAAGGATAAGAACTGGATTTCGATCAGTTTACCATACTAAAGGCGAATCGGCGCAGTCATTCTTTTATGTTTAATTAAGAAACCTTCACTAGAACTTTTCTTCTCAGGTTCACGCTGCTTAGTAACTTCACAATGCCGATTTTTTTTTTTTTTGTTCTTTCTGTGCACAACGTTAATTCATCTTTGTCTTTACAAAGAGCCCAAAAAACTTCATTAAAAACATCTATAAGCTACAGAGCTAGTTTGTTATTCACCATAACATTACTGTCATTCTCCTCAACTAATCAGCTAGAGCATGAAAATAAAAAAATACGCTATTACATAATTTTATCGACCCACCCTAATATAGTTAGACCTAGCAAACTTTAAGCGACAAGATTTATCTATAGCCTTAACAATTAGACAAATAACCAACCAAAATAAATGACTGTAGGTCAATTGTAGGTTGCTTGCACAGAACGTAGTGAACTCTTAACTTTAAAAAAAAAAAAAACGTTGTATCGATACCCCCCACAATGGCAGCACGCGGCATGGGCTGTGCAATGCATTGTGGGAATTGATATTGGATGTAAACAGAAGCTCAGGGTATGTTGTTTTCCTGCCCATGAGCTGCCATCTTTCGCCGTGCAAGACTTTGCTATGTCTGGAATACAGCAACCGACAAACAATCACGCTCTTGCCTTGCTGGCTCTCAAATCAGCCCCTACAAGCCCTACAAGAACATCATGGAGCCCAGATTGCGTTGGAACTGCAATCGCAAGGCTAGAGGGCAGAGACTTCGAATTCACAATGAGGAAGCAACGCATAACCATCGGCCGAAACAGCAGTAAAGGCGATGTTGATGTCAACATGGGCCATTCCAGTTTCATATCTCGGGTACATCTTGAGATATTCAATGAACACCCTAACTTCTTTATGAAGTGTAATGGAAAAAATGGAGTTTTCATCGATGGAATATTTCAGAGAAAAGGAGCCCCTCCCTTACAGCTGCCTCGAACGTAAGTAAACAAGATCTATGTACTAAGCCGCTGCTAATCAATGAGTCGTCTGTGGGAATCCATAGGCTTTTGTTTACAAACAACGCAGTTTTCATGCGTCCATTGAAGAAAGTCGGACGCCCAGGAACCAGCATTCAGGTTCGATTGGTGTCTTAGGATTAAAAAACCCACTTTTATCTCATAATTGATTAATTAATCACTGATTGTTACAAAAAGTTACAATATACCAAAACACTTCGTAACCATGTGGTCTTTTCAAGATGGCGGCAATGTAAACAATACATTTGTTGTGACGAATGTTTTCATATAAAAATGCTCAGTGGCAAAGGTTATTTCGGAATCATTCGAAGATTATGGAACGCTTTAGACATTTAGTAAAATGCGATCGTGTATAGAAATTCCGAATTAAGACTTGAGAATCACAGAATGTCCGCTGGTCTCATGAATTGAGCAATCTGAGTGAAGAATAAAATCAAAACTGTGATTGTAATGTCGGCATCAATTTCAGATAAAAGTAAAATACTTAGACTTAAATTTTAGGCTATAAAACCTTGTGAATTCAGTATTAGTAACTTTCATTTCAACTCTAATGATAAAGTTATATATATATTTTTTTATTTAGGGGCCGATATATTGACATAGATCTTGATCTAGATGTAGATCTAGCTAGTCCAGACTCAGCATTTATTTTTCTAGAGATAGAATTGGGTTATGTGTTGCACTGAACTTTTCTCATTGTTGCTAAATATAAGATTAAGTTGAGAACAAATTATTTGTTGCAACTTAATAGGCCTACATAGAGTAATTTGACTCTAAATTTGCCAGGTGATAGTTTATTCTATTGGTATTTTTAAACTCAAATCCATCATATTATAGTAATTTTAGTATGAAATCAATTCATTGTGAAATATAAGTATGAAAATTGTAATCAATTTTACTTTACTTAGGCCCTATTAATTTAATTATTCCCAAGATTAAGATTTTATATGAGAGTGACCAAATTCCAAAAATCTTTTATCATTGTCAGTATATATCACAACAGCCTTATATCAGACAAATTGAGCTTTGTAGTTTAAGAGCTTTCTGGTGCTTGTTAAAAAATCTAAGTTTTCTAATGGATTTTGCCATGTGTATTTACCACATATTTATGTTTTAAACTGAAGGAATGGATCAAAGTATTGCAATATTTTGCTCATTTTATGTTTATAATATGACTGACTTTATTTGTTTAGAAATTGGTATAAAACTGCAAATTTACCAATCTGTATGATATATGACACAAATTAAAGCCCATTTTACTGTAAAGGGTTGTTGAGTGGAACACTTTCTAATTCTACATCTTCTTGTGAAAGTTCTAGTTCTAGATGAGATAAGTCAGTTTTTATTTTACAACTACATTCACAAATTTTGATAAAATTAGTTATGAACATGGGCAGTAGGATTTTCTCCTCCCCACTGAGGAAAAGACAAATTATAACAACTTTATTAAAATAGGTGAGCTCCTTTTAGACGCAGAAGCAATTATGTGTCTATTGAATGCATTTCTCATAAGCAAAACAGGTTAAAATCTATATCATAGGATTCTTTGATATTCCTGCTTTCATAACCCATTTTTAGATTGTTTTTTTTACATAGGAGCTTTCTCTGATTTTCTATGAATATTTAAAATATATTCCTGATTAGGATTTTTGCGGGTGATCTTGAAGGGCAGTTGAAATGTCATTGTCTGAGCTGTTATTTGGTATTTAGCTCATTTGCATAGGTCAGCGGAGACAGGAGTTATGTCAAGTTGAAAATTGTCTTTTTTTAAATAGGATGCCATTCATAAGAAAACCTGATGTTTTGGTATGAATAACCAATAAATTTGTCCTGAATTGCATGGCATCAAAGAACCTAGCTAGACAGCTGTAATTTCATGAGCTTCGGTAAATAGAACCTAAAGTTTATCCTGACAACTTGCGATTTAACACTAGTGCAAAACCATAATTTGTCAGATTTCATGTCGGGCTATGAACAGTTTGTGGGACATTGAATTAAATTTTCAAAGACAGTTATCTTATTCAAGAACAATTAAGTTGTGCCTAATAAGGGTTTTAGATTATACATTGATGCTTTTCTAAATGATACAAACAAGCCATTAAAGTCAATTACAAATCCTTATTAAACTCATTAACGTGACCCTCATTCTAGTTTTTTATGTTGAGTTCTAGAGAAAGACAAATTCTCACTTAAGAGAGATTCCCATACTTAAACAGACAATATACGCTTGAGTGTTAGATAGTAGCATAACAAATGATTTTTGAAAAATAGGGGTTGCAGTTGAAGGTATCAGCTTTTCTTTTTTCAATGCCATGATTTTATATTATCTTCTTTACAACGCACAGGTGTATTTTGCGGTTTCCCAGCACGAACATAAAGATCCAGTTTCAGTCTCTGATAGATGAAGCAGTAGTTCCTCCCCAGCCTGTTGCTGTAGCAACTCCAAAGAAAAAGCCTCCATTGCCGCCACTTAAGATAAATATCCCAGAGCCTCAAGAGGCAGTAGCCAGCCCTTGTCCTTCTCCCACAGGCACCATCAGGTAGGTTAAAATATGTGCAAAATTTTTTTTATCAATCCTGAAACCTCTTTTGTAGCTAAATATCAATGTTATTTAGGAATTAATATCAGTATCATAATTCTACCTTCAACATTTTCCCCATGGTTTGTTGAAATAAGACTCACTTTCTCAAAAAAAAAACATCTTAATATTAGTAATGTTTAACCTTTTTTTTTTTAGATTATACTCAATAATTCTTTATTCCTCATGGATATGGGATCCCATTTGGTTTAAATTGATAGGTTAAGAGTTATTATAAATGAATAAAGGTATCATATGCAAAGTTCTATTTGATTAAAATCGTTGCATGCTTCTTGGACCTGGATGTCAGTAGTCAGATTACAAGCCCACGTAATGGATAAAATGGTAAAATACAAGAAAGCAAACTCTACTGAATTGCGGAGACATACAGTATTCATACTCGTTTGCTTGTGTTGATGTTGTTTTCAGTGCTGCCAACTCGTGCCCAACCAGTCCACGGAGTGGATTTGTCCACCAGCCTCGTTTTGCACTCATCCCTGACCTTCAGGCAGTTGCTGCATATGCAGCTGCTCACACCCGTGAGGAGAGAGGGGATAACAGCAATAGCAGCAGTGGTGTTGGAAGCATTAACAATAGCAGCACCAGCACTGGGATTGCAACAACAGTCACAGTGAGCTCAACTTCAACCCCAGCAGGCAGTGAAAGTTCCAGGGATGAATTAAAGCCACCATATTCATATGCTCAGCTCATTGTGCAGGCCATAACCCAGGCAGCTGACAAGCAGCTTACCCTCAGCGGCATTTATGCTTACATCACAAAAAATTATCCATATTATCGCACGGCTGACAAGGGGTGGCAGGTATGTTCGATTCCGTCTGGTTGAGAGACCTGTTTTAAGAATTTGATTAAGCACAATTTATCAAAATCAGAATCAGTAAAAGTGGAGACAAATAGGATAGACATTTTGATATTATTTTTACAATATTAAAAACATCATTTTATCTATATATATAATAATATATTTTGAAAATATCTTTGAAATCAGAATATGTTGCAATAGTTTCAAAGTTAAAACAAACTTCCATTACATGGTCATGAAATTTGTTGTGAAAACAATCCCCGTAAGATTTTGTCTTTGGGAGGTTCTTTATAAATTGCAATGTGTTTTTCATTTGATTTCAGAACTCAATCAGGCACAACCTGTCATTAAACCGCTACTTCATCAAGGTTCCTAGGTCTCAAGAAGAGCCAGGCAAAGGCTCATTTTGGCGCATTGACCCTGTGAGTGAGTCAAAACTCACAAATCAGGCGTTTAGGAGGCGGCGGCAGCGTGGCGTTCCTTGCTTTAGAACTCCATTTGGAGGTCTTTCATCAAGGTAAACTCTTGCTTGAGACTATCTTTGTTGACCCGTGGCATTACAGGCAGAAATTTAATGTTTCTCCTTTATTCTTCCTGTCTCACTTCTGCAAAAACTATAGGAAGTTCACTATTTTAACTCTGGTCTTAAAGATTTTTGTTTTATTTGCAATCATTCTACTGCTGCTCCATGTGTGACGTAATTAAATGTTCCACATTAAAGCTAATTTGAAACTTTGTTGATGAAGGCTACAAGGAATAAAAAAAAAATCTCATTGCTTTTACATACAATACACTATGCCAGATCTGCCCCAGCCAGCCCTAGCCATATGGCCGGCTCTTTCACACCTGACTGCCTGTCTCGAGAGGGCAGTCCAATCCCTGAGGCTGGTGTGGAGACTGAGGTGTCCCAGGCCTCTACAGCAACGTCCCAAGTTAGCTTCATGCAGCAAGTACAGCAGGTTCAGCAGCAACAGCAGCAGCAGCAAACCCAAGCAGGTATTGCTGACCTTCGCTTCTCACAGTCAGCTCCAGGATCTCCCTCAGGTGAGATTGTGGTTTTTCTTGTCAGGCGTCTCTTTCCTTGTTTTGATGTGCTTTTATTTTTTATTTTTTTTTTTTTAAGTACTTTGTGAATTTCTTTAATCCAAGTAGATGAAAGGTATTACAACTATTTATTAAGCTGTTTTACTGTGCAGGTGACCTAGGTAAAAACTTAAAAGCCAGAGGACAAACAGTGATTGGAAATATGTGTGACAGATATGCAAAATAAGATGTTTGGGTCCAAAAATCTTTGTCTTTCTCTCTCATATGAAATTAAAGGGTCTCGAGTTTTGTCTCCGGTGACAGTGTCTACAGCCTCAGGCAGACCTGCCATTCATCAGCTCCCATCAGTGATTGCCTCATCCAAGCCTAAGATCTTCATGGCCACACCAAGCCAGGTGTTAGTCAATGGTCCCACAGGGGCTACACTCACCAATGGCACCACACACCTTGAGATTACAAAAGACAATGGAGAAGGTTAGTTCAGGAGAGGATTTTTTTTTTTCTTATTATAACGGCAACCCTACAATAATAATTTCACTTTGACAAGTGGAAAGGAGAGGATGTGATATTCAAAGACCTGCCATTCATACCAATTGAATCGGAATCATTCCGATTTTTTTAAAATTTGGTCCGTTTCCGATTTTCCGAAAATTTAGGAAATATTCCAATTTTCTTCCAAACTAAGTTTTCACCTCCAAAATTAAAAACATTTTCAGTTGTTTTTTTTTTTTTTAATTAGACCTACAAGATTGACAGACAGCCTGCACAAAAGAATAAATATAGTTATATTATATCGGTATTGTTTTTTATTATTTAATATGAAATGCGGTATCGAAATTGATATTAATATTTTAGTTGTAACTATCGCGATATTGATTCTGCAGAGTAGTGAACTTCATCGTTTATTTGTCGGCACTACCTTCTCTCTATCTTCACATCCAGACTTCGCTGTTATTTCCAACAAAGGATTATTCTTATTTTATCATTTAAAAGTAATTTCTCCTATACGACAGTGTTTTTTTCATCTGTATCTTGTTAGTTATCAAGATCGATTGAGAAATCCTAAATAAAACTAGAGTAAATCAAGATGAAATGACATGAGACTCAGTAATTGTAGGTCTGTGAAAAGTAAAGTCTAGAATCTGATAATAGGCCTAAGAAGTTTTATCTGGGTGCAAACTTTACAATCTGCACAAGATCTATGATTTTTATCATTTTATCTAACGTAGAATTTAGATCTAGATCTAAGTTACATGCTACATCATGCTTAACTAGTCTCAACGTCACAGCGTAATTTTTGTACTTAAATTGACCTGTTTCTTAATGAAGTGATTGAACAATAGGATGGGTTTACACTCTTAAGATAATTTATAAAATAAAATATTACAACTTTCCTTCAAATTGTCAATTTGCTCCCCATGAAATATCTGGTTACATTTCCAACAGCTGGATCCAGCAAAATTCATAAGATTTTTAATTTTCTGAGTCAAGTGTGAGAAAGGCCTATACACCATGTAAAAAATTATCTAAAATCAGAAAAGAGCATCAAATAAGTCATTTTTTAACCCTTTCAATAAGGAGTACATTTACTCATTTTCATGTTAAAAACAGGGCTGAGAATTCTCTGTCTAAAGGCGGATTTCCGCCCAACTTGTCATTTCCATCCGCCGAATGAAGATCGCGTCCGCCCAAAAAAAAAAAATTAAAACAACACAAAAATTCCGAAGCCTTCTTTTCGATTTCGAGGCTGGTTTCCGGAAACATAAACCAACCAACACAGAAGAGTTCAGTGGAATTATCGAGATTAACATAGATACCATTTAATGATAATCTATTGTTGTTGTTATTACTTTCTTAATCGGTTTTGAAAATATCGATCGATATTGGCCGAATTTCTCTTTGTTTTTGCCAAAGCTTGGCGCAACTTTTCTCAGTCTTTCCACAACCATTTGCGCGTGAACATCACAATGGCGAGGCGTCAAGACATTGTTAGTAGAGGAGAAGCTTGCGATGACAGCGATACTGTGAACCCATGGCGATGGGAATGGTGTGACAAAACCGCTAATGATCGGCGTCTGGGGGAGTTTATTAGAAGGTTAAGGAAAAAAGGAGTATCGTGGTGTAGTGTGTGTGACAAGGAGTTGAGTTACGCAAGTCGTGGACTTACGGCTTTGACGGCTCACGTGGACAGAGCGAAACACAATAATTAAGGGAAGTTCAGTGCCAGAGAGGCCTAAATGGCTTAATTTTAACGCAATTTTTCAAAATTTTCCGGGGGGGTACCCTCCTAGGTGAATCTCGCACCTTCGGCGCTCGGTTACGAGCCTTCGGCTCGTTGGCTGGTATTTTCAGACTTTTTCTTGTCTGACCATTCTCAGCCCTGAAAAAATAAGCCTTTTGAAGTCATGTGCACTTCCCACACAAGCTAGGTTTGCATATCTGCTCTTTGTGAATTCATCTGATGCTGCATAATGCCAATGCCATCCAATTTATTGAGTCACTTAAAAGTATTGTAAGACAGAGAAAGAACTTGATTTAAATTGAAAGAGGTATGGAAAAAAGGTCTTAAGATTATTTAGCATTTTTCACAATTGAAGAATTACAAGCTAAGAAAACTAGTTTTTATCAGAGTTCACAGTGAAACCGATGAATGAACATTCACCAAAGACCGCATTATGTTCTTAGTAATGGATGCTGTAGCGGTCATAAATAAAGCGAGTCATTCAGATTTTCTTTCCCTGGAGAGTGGTAGGTCTGCATTCAGGAGATTCTGGGAAGAGACTTGCCTTAATGAATATGTTGAGGCTAAAAATTCATTGAACATATGCACACACCAATTGAACCCCATTCCAAAAGCCCAAATTGTAACAGAGATTAATGGAGTATGATCTATGAAAAACCAGATTTAACAAAATTTTGGTAAGGAATAAGGCCCTCAGCACACAATATATAGTTTAAGTGACACTTATGTGTTGATTTGTTAAATGATCCTGTGCCCTTTCTGTGTAATCATCTTTAAAGTGGGGCAGTTTCTTCATATATTTGTATTTTGAGAACTTAACTTTTATCTAAATTTGTAATACATCTTTATTTTTTTTTATTTTTTTGTCGCCTCGTTGAATCTGTCTATGGGATTCTTTGTTTTTGTACAAGCTTTAGAAAGAAGCAAGTGCATTAACAGTAGTAAAATGGGAACTTCTTGAATAACAATTAAGATCATGAATGTGAATATAATGTATCCGTGGAATCTGGATTGAAAATTAGTTTTAGAAGTTATAATGACCTCAATTATCATGAATGTGAATATTATGTATCCATATCCTCTGGATTGTGTAATTCTGGAGAGTTTTATAATAAATTTAGATGTAAGCAAGACAGGAACCCTTCACATGTAGGCCTCAGGTAATATTACTATGGGACTGCAATTTCTTCTTTTTTTACTTGCAAATTTCAGTGTAAATCTCTACTTTTTTATTGCTCATCCAGTTGACAAAACAGTTACAAATGTTTACTTGCCACCTTTGTTTTAAGTGAATTTAGCATTCCCTATTAACCTTGGAGAAATCTAGGCTCCATAATTAATTCTTTTCACACACTTGAAAGCTTGGGAAACGATTTTTTTCATATATCAGAAGGTATCCATGTCAAGCCACAGTTTAATATTGAGGTTTTAATGTTGTTAGAGGCCTAAAATTATCCTGTCTTATGCATTTTTTATATCACAAGATGAAACTTTTGATTAAAATCCTTAGTTATATCTCATAGGTTATGTAGATTGTGGTTTGCATTGCATTGTTTATATCACAAGATATAGCTTTTGATTAAAATCCTTAATTATATCTCATAGGTTATGTAGATTGTGGTTTGCATTGTTAATGGGATTCATTATATATGCTGTTGTGCATTCTCAGTTATTCTCCTTAATACATCCATTGTTTTTCTATTGTTCAGATTAAAGTGTTTATTGATTTTATTTCCTATGTTTTTTTCACCAGGTAAAGTTGTATCAATCACTTTTACAATTATCTTCATTTTGTGTATGAGGTCGCGTGGGATTTGAAGTTCATGTCAGAAATTATTGTATTGGGCTGTAGGGCTTCAAATATAGGAAACCATTTTTTCAAGGTTGCCCTCTTTTTAGCTTCTCATGAAGAATCATCTATTTTTCTACCAAGTCCAAAAGTTTCAAAGGCCAAAAGCAAATTTAAATATTGTTGTTGTTGTTTTTTTTTATAAAGATACCTGCAACTATGCATGAAAACTTTCCCTAATTGTAAATTTGGCTGAACAGTGATATTTTGTTTTGTTTTTTTCCCACAATCCCACCAGCTAAAACAAAATTTTTGTTATTACTATTTGACCTGCACTGGCTCATATCTTCTATTGAAAGTCCTGCAGTATTAAGGCTGCAAATTTTCCAGTCATGATTATAGTAAGCCAAGGTTTTGAACATGGTCTGCATTTATCATAAAGTTTAATAACTTGTAATTTTGTTTTGACAATTATTTGATTTTGCTTGAATGAATGATGTAGTTAAACAATGTAAAGGCTATGTCTTAAAAAATTGCATGTTTAAATGGCTGCATTGTAAAGCAAGGTACAATTCCTTAGCTTTTAACAGAGAAACACAATGTAATAATATCCTGTGTGGCTTCAACATTCGTAACACTCAGTTTCATTCCCTGAAGTACAGCAGAAATTTCGTTATGATTGAAGGTCTAGAAGGATTAGTATTCTCTAATGTTCTGAATTTAGAATTACAGTTGCTGTCTAGCTCTGGTTTCTATTGTGAAACCATGCAGGCAAATCTAAGGGTGCCTTCACATCTGCAAATCGATATGGCATGAGCGTCTGTCAGAAGACGTTAAAAATCATATTTGACAATAAATTTCACTTTCAGTAAATAACCTTCACTTTTCACAGAGATTCAGTTTGGACCATACTTTTTCGTGGTTCTGACTCCAGCAGCACTCTGTGTTGTTAGTTTTCATTTAGTTTTCCCATATTTCCACCTGTTAAGTTGCATTCTTAATGTGGAAATATGGGCAGTAACTGATGATAGATAAGTTCCTTCAGTAAATATAAACATGAGTCACAAAACAGTCAAATAGCACCTTATTCAATGGGATAAGTTTTTATGAAAATGAAAAAGTTACCATTGAGACGTGAAAATGAGTCCGTTTTCACAGTGATGCTTTGATGTAAGATGAGAAAGTTTGGTGTTTTTTTTTTATACAGGTAAAATATATAATAAAATTATCAACTAAAAGTAGATCTAATAAATTTGGCTACCTTAGACACTTTCCAAATTTAGACCTTATATCTAATCTATTACAACATAATTCATTTTCAGGGTTTCTTCGTTAAATTTTCACTCAGGCTGAGGAGTAATAGGCCTTGAGTATATTGACTATTAACTTAAGAAAATTCTGTGCAGTTTTTCAAATTTAGTGTTTGAAAAAAGGATATTTCAGACTTGGACATCCTTTCTTACTGGCATCCATGATTGAAGTTGAGACTTTAATTTGTTGCAGCTGAAGCACATTGGCATCTAAGTATCCCAGAATTGGTTATTCCAATGTGAGGTCAGCTGGCCAACAGGTTATATCAGGAAATTAGGGACCCAATTTTGTATTCTGATGTAGAATATAATGAAAAGTTAATTTTTTAAGATGAGATTTTCTTTGTTTTGACATTGAGTGCTTCCATTGTTACTTTTTTTTTGTAAACTACTCTGAATACATTGAAAATTCTGTCCCTACTCATTTTGTTCTCAGCGGTCAGTTTAGGGTTAACTGGTGCATCACAGAAGATTGCCTCTTTGGTTGCCACTGCAAATCAAGCTCAGTTCCAGACACGAGCATTAAATCCAGTGACTTTGGTGCGCAACATGCATGGGGTAAGTGCTAGCACTGCTCAGCATGTAGTGGTGACGTCAGCAGGGGCCGTGGCAGGTGGAGACCAACAAGTTACTCTTATCCCTCAGTCAGTCCAGCTGGTCGGAGCTAGCTCTGCTGCTGGAGCCACAATAGTCAGCTCAGCTGGATTGCAGCAACAGCAGCACGTGGTAACAGGGCCTGGTGCGCCAGTTTTACAGCAAGCATTGACGGTGCAAGCAGGGGCAGCAGCTTGCGGGGCGGGTCAGCAGGTTCAGCTGCAGATGTTTCCTCAGCAAGTTGTTCTGCAGCAGACGCAGCCTCAGCAGCTTAAACTATCAATGCCACCCAACGGTGCTGAACAGGGAGCTTCAGCTGCTGAGATTGCGTCAGGCTGGGTGGGCCAAGAAGCAAAGTCTTCAGCGGTTCATGTTTTGGTGAGTGGAATGGGTCCAAAGACTGTGGTCTTAAGACCTTACAGTTGTTAAGAGGCGGCCCTTTAGTTCGATACCATGTGGCTACATTAATTTTGTTAATGTTAGTCTAGGAAAGCCTATAGTTTTTACGACAGTAAATCTAGTAGACTTCCTGAAACATATAAACTCCCAATGAAAAAAATCATGTCTCCTAAGTCGTAAGAATATTCGAAATGTTGGTTTTTTCGACAGGATATATTTTCAAAAAATTATATAAAGTCACACTAAAACTCTTTGCGTTGAAAGTTTCGCAGTGAATTCATATTTTATTGTTTTATGCCATGAAATGGGTTTGAAGTGAAAATATTGTTTGGTTTAGGAAATATTCATTCTGAAACAAGTGCATTGTCATAATTATAAATTCGAACATTTTTCATTCGCGACATAGACATTTTAGCATAATTTAAAAAAAAATCTTGTTTGTGTATAGTGTAAGTTCTTGTGTTGTCTTGGTCAAAACTCGGGCTGTAACATGAATCTAAGCACAAGATTTCTTGAAAAATAGCAGAGATATTACAATCTAAAAACTAGTGAAAATTGTGAATCTTGAGAAATACAGATGATGCACAAGCATGCTTGCGGGTTCTGTGTTGGCACCACAGATTTTATTTTCTCCTAAGTTTGCTGCGCTCGGTCTCTCAGGTAATTTATTATTGATCCGCCCACTGCTGGCAGATACCTGGGTTAAGGGTTGCTTTCAGTGGTTTTTAAACAGCCGTAACCTAGGTTGTTTCATCAATTCCTCAACGGAGAAGAAGAAAATGTTTGCAGAAACCAGAGGCTAAATATAAGCATTGAGATAAATTATAATTTATTATAATTTATTAATATTATAAATATTATTTAGGATTCTTAAATTTAGAGTTGGGTCAAAGCTGTTTGTCACTTGCTACACCTTCAAGGTGTTCATGGGATGTCCTTTACATGTTTGTTCATTTAAAACCTCTGGGAGAATCACAAGTTCGTAATGGGTAAGAATTTGACATAAGCAATGATTTAAATCCAGGCTTTGTCAACTTTAAAAGAAAATTTATAATTTTTACCCTTTTTTTTCTTTTTGAGTTTACCTTCATACTTTTTTCCAACCTTTATGTGGTTGAACAACTCCACAGATCTTATATACTGGATTGGACCTTCATAATGCAGGTTTACTTGTATGTCTCTGTTGCAGATGTCTCATCAGTTAAGTGGAGCTGTGAAGAGAGAAGCTCATGACGGTGGCCAAGAGATGGCAGGAGGCAAGAAGCTTAAAACAGAGGAGGACAGCCATCAGCTGGCAGCTCAAGGTGATCATGAGTGAAGGCGGACCAAAGTAATGGTGTTCATTTACTGGAGTGATGCAGCTGACAGGAACATCTAGGGCCGTTTCAACTAAGGCAAGAATATTCTAAGGCAAAAGCTATATCTTCCAGACATTTGGCGTTAATAATGTGTTTTGCTCAGCCGTCTCCTGCAGTCCTGTTGTTCATGGATGTTACTAGAGTTCTCTACATTGTGATGCTTTTGTTTGATGTTTATCTCATAGTTTATTCAAGTTTTGTTTTTACAGTAAGATATTCATTGCGTTGTCTGCATAAGTGTGTGTATGAGAGGTAAGATATTGTGTCTCATATGTCACAGAGAGAGAGGTTTCCATGAATTTCAAATAAGTGATGGGGGGAAAAGTACGGTACCAACTGATTCCTTAGTTACATGTATCAAATAGGCAAAAGATTGCAATATTAATAAACATTTCCTTTTCATGGCATAGGTGCTTGCTGTGCTCAATTGGCAGCTAAAATTTAGATACATCCCATCTATTATGCAGCTTGAGATATTTAACTCTCTTGATACTGAACACATTAACTAGTGTGGAATGGATATTGATAGCTACAAGTATTGGTTTAATCTGATTTTCTTTTTCTTATTCAATTAACTCACACATAACTCTTCAGCACAGATGAACAGTTCTGTTTTGTTTTTTTTTAGGAGTGGTTCGCAGTAATCTACTTATAGAGCTTTTTACATTTAACTCAACCCCACCTATATCGCCTGCCGTCGTCAGATGGATCACTATATTGTGTACCTATATAGCCCGTTACTGCTTGTTTACTTTCACTTTCTGGGTGTCTACTTTCTTTCTTAAAAACTACTGGAAATCTCGAGCAAACCTCATATACGTTTAGAGGACACTTTAGACTTTGTTTCGGTTACTTTTGTTTTGTTTTTTTTTGGACTAGATTTATATCTAAAAAAGCGCTTCAAATTGACTGTTTTTATCCACAATTTTTGGTGATTTCAAGGCCTAGGTTAGATCTAAACTTTGAATTAGGATAGATGGTCACTTGAATCATCTCAGGGATGCTACAGTAACAATTTATTTTGGTTATCTGCATGGTTATCCCTACACTCAGCATGAAAATAATGGCCATTGCCCGTTTGAGATCGGGTGTCAGATTGTGATGTTGAGGTGGTGGTGAAGTGGGATGTTAATGGTGAAAAAGCTGAATCGGTTGTAGAGTCAGCCTGAAGTGAAGGAGAAGTCTTAGAAAACTGGTTTATTGTCATAAAGCTTTGTTTTATTCAAAATTCAAGCTTAGTCTTTTTTATAGTTTATTTCATAATTCTATCTTGTTTTGTAATATTTTTTTTAAATGTATATTCTTTATACAGAATAATGTCCCTTTTCTTAGGATCAGGGCTTTACCTGAGCTGAAGTTACTTAGGTGGGGTTGAGTTAAGGACCTTTTTTTTTCTTAAACTACACGAGGGAAATATCAATGATCTGGTCTTCAATAGAAAAAGTAAATTGAAGCAGAAGATAATTGGTAATGGTGATCACAAATTCACATGAAATTGGTTCTAAGAACAGAGCAGGCTCCTGAATATAACTTCAGAAAACACATTGTTTTGGAGATTTCAACTGGAGCAACTGTAGATAAGAATCACATGTTACATCTGGTAGTGGTTGATTAGATGCTAACTGTTTGAAATTTAGCCAAATTTGTTTTTTGTAGTTATATCCATTGAAAGTCTTGTAGAAGAACTTTCAAACTGTTCAATGTCTCCAAAATCTCTTCAAGTCCTTTTTGGGGGAAAAGAAATCTCCCTCATGTGAGACAGTGTGATATATTTCTCTGAATACCTCAGACGCTAAGTTGAGTACTAGCTTGTTTTTGTACCTATAATAGAATTTATTTATGAAGCTTTGGATGTAAATAAATACACTGTAGAAACCATCCCCGATCTGCCATTTTCAAAAGTATAGAAAATGTCACACTTTCTTTTTGCTAATTTGATCCTGATATAGATTTTGTAAGTGATATTCAATTAATTAATCTAAATTTAATATAATAAATAAATTTAAATTGACAAACAACTGCATGTTTAAGTCTTGCGAGTAACAAAGTTACAGTTAGTTTGTGGACTTGCCCAGTATGAACAAGGTTGAAGCATATGTCTTAAATGATCTTTGAGGACCCATGGTCGGACAATCAGATTATCAAAAAATATCTGTAAACTGAAGTACTAAAGCGATGTGTATGGTGCTAATTGCTGTGAGTTGTTAACTTCCCTAGCTAAAATATCATTATTTAATCCGAAGATTGACTGTGATGACTCAAGACAAGCAGAAGAATGTGGTGTTAACAGGTCTCTAGAGCATATATTGGAAATCTCATGTGTAGACCTGTTTCAGATTGAATCAGAGATGCAGTCATCTTTACAATTGCCAGATCTACAGTTAACGTGAAGAGTGTATACATATGTCAATAATAATTGACAAGTGTGTAAATTACTTACTTGTCATCTGCAGAAAAAGGCATAAAAAATTTTTTTTTTAATGCAAACCAAAAATTCAAACTTTTTTTAACAAAAAAAAACTTTGGTGGATATGGAAATGAAGCTTTAGTTTTGGTAAAAAGAATACAGCATTGTCAAGAATTATCCATAGAAATTTATTTTAAAAAAATAGCACCGGTGCTTCTGATTGTTGCTACTAATCATTCTTGTAATGAGGGAAATTATTAGAAGTGGTAATTATGAGAATTAGAATATATACGTATGTAAAACTTACTTGTTTAGTATTATATACAGAACCAAAAGTTCTTTTGTTTGGAAATCAGAGATGTGGTGAAAAAGAAAATGTAAAAAGGAAGATATTGGAACATTCAACAGTATGAAAAATGTCTCAATTTCTCATGCTGCCTCTTGCTTTTTGTAAAGAAATAGAAGCAATTTAATTTATAGATTAACCCTTGAAGCCGGGTCCAGGTAAAGCACTAACTGATTTGCCAGGGCGAAGGTGCCAAGCTAGTAACCTTTGCGATAGCGTGTGCTTGGCGCACTAACAGGTCCAGTCGTGTGAAAATTAAATATTTAGAAGTTGATACGCTGTTTTTAAGCTCTAACGTTTTCAGACACATATAAAAGCATATATTTTCTGGAACTTTACTGTTTAATCTTTGTGCTCGTGTTATTTTTTAAAAAAACTTTTGTTTCATTTAGGACATATAATAAGAATAAGAGTAAATGGCGCACATAAAATCATGTCAGGAAGAAAAACAGGACAACTTTGAGTATGTTTATTTCTTGAGAAGATGCAACATGCCCTACAGGGAGGCCCAGCTGATTGTATGAAGTCACATAAATGTAAATAAGCCAATGAGGACCATTAGGTCTGAGGCTTGTCTTATTTCACTGATGCTCTGATTCATCCGTTTAGATTGTTGTTTCAACTGACGGGCCAAGTGACACGCCCCTGACTCAGCCTGTAGGAAAAGTAATGTAGATTTCAAAGTGGATAATGTTTACTTGTTCATAACGTCACTTACTGTAAAGCTAGGAACCTCAAATAAACTGCAAAATTATTGGCTATTATCGCAATATCACATGAATTCAATCATTTCGGTCGAATGGCAAGCAGAGCAGGGAACATTTTGGATGGAAGAGAGTCATAGGTAATGCTGATGATCAACAAATCAAAGTTATTTACCTTTAATTTTTAACTCCGCTCTCAGTGAAGCTAGGAACATCAAATGAATCAAGTGCAAAATTATCGAATTTTATTGCAAAATTATATTATTAATACTGACGGTTTCATTATAGGCCGCCAAGCGATTTCCTCTTAAAAATCTGGAACTGCAAACCAGTGGCCAAAAAATGCACAAGCATAGTGTACTTATTCATAACTCTCTTATCTGGGAAGCTAGAAACTTTTTAAAAAAAAACTGCAAAATTACCAGCTAATTTTGCAAATTCACAAAACAAAAGATACAGGCTCACAGAAGACCACTTAAGAATTTTGAAAAATAAAATAAATGTATACTCGGTGTTACATATTTACAACCTTTTCCGCGGGTAATTGTGTGAGTTGTAGATATACAATTGCCACTCTGTGAACACGTTCCAAAAACTTTGTATACCACTGTGGCTTTTCTCGGATTAAGATACTGGAAGCTTCGACTCGGCAAAATGTAGAGATATTTGATAAAAGAAATAGGTTTCATTTTGGTATGATTTTTGTCGCTCATTCCAAAAGCATAATCTGAATGTTGCTATTCATTAATTTTTGTCTTCGCAGACAGTCATGACGAATTTACAGCAATATTTTAAAAGCCTTCAGAGCTTAAACTAGGTTAGGTTTAGACTAAATGTGTAATTTAGGTCTTGTGGCTCTGCAGAACACTAAAAACCCAAAGTCCATCTCTCTTCTAAAGCTACTTGATTCTACCCTTCCCAATCTTCTATCCGTATGTGCAAGTCTTTGAGTAAAGGGCCTGAATCATAAGTTTGTCAATGGAATGGATCTACTGTGCTTTTTTAGTCTGATTGCTAGATCTAGCTTAGTGGGCTTAAGTTGCAGGGGACAAAGACCTCCATTCCAGCAATTACTGTTAGCCCTGCTTGAGCAGTGGCTAACAAGGCATGAAGGATAGTTCAAGTGAAAGGGGAAAATATTGTTGTTATCAGTTTGATTTTTTTTTTTTTAATTATGTCAAAAGGATGTAGCATTTTTAGATGGAATAAACATTGCAGGAGAAATGAAATTAGAGAGTTTAATGACAAATTTAACCTAATTAACTTTGCTGTTGAGGTTTCCACCGTACATTGCTTATGCCCTCTTTTTCTTTTTTTTTTTTAAGTAGGTGTACCAATGTATATGTATTGTAAATTTTTTTTTTTTAACTTTTTTTTAAGATTATGATCATTAAAGATATTACATTTTTGCATGCCTGAACACGTGTTTTGCGCCTAGTCAAGATGGGTTAGCAATATTTTCCAGAATAGCTTATTCATTCATCTGGAGAGAAACATTTCATTTAATATTTGGATCTGAAGCACATTGGGATTCAAAACTAGTTCCATTGGTTCGAACAGACATAGATAAGCTTGAGCCTTTAACAAATACTTTAGATGATAATATAAAAAAAAAAAAAGACTTCTTTTAAAGTTTTATCCTTTGGAATAAACATCATATGCAATTTTTATTTAGATATAATTTTAATAATTGATAAGACTTATTATTTTCTCTATGTGCAGATATATTGAAAAATTTGGAATGCAAAGTTGCATTGTTCTTAAGAAATCTGATACAAGGCTCCTTTTTTAGGGTTACCTGTCTCGGAATTCCTTGTAAGCTTTGCATCCTCAAAGTCAGAAAGATATATTTTTAGGGAATTTTAAATGCCATGGTAAATTCAGTTATAGCGGAAATTTTTGTTGTTGTTGTTGATAAAATTTAGTTACAAGAAGCATGTTTCATTTTTCAGTAAATAGGTGGGGTAAATATAAAATGTAGAAGGCAAAGTATATCTAAATCTGGACACTAATCTAGATCAACATAAAAACAGGATCAAACTGAGTGTGTTGTTCGTGTTATTAATAACAATATTTAGTTCTAGATGCCCGCAGATTTCTTACAAGTTTACTAGAATTCCTTCTAGATTGTAATGTATCTTTAGGTCTAGATTAGAGATTTAAGTTCTTAAATCAAAAGCAACCCCTTCAGAATTTATTTAAGAGTTTAAGAATGTAGATATCTAAATCTATGTAGAATCTATATGTTACATTTCGGAAAGTCTTGCAATTAGAATGAGACCTAGATGAAAATTTGAGTTCTTTGAGAATGAAATGAAAAGGTGTTAATATACTTGTCCCTATGGAGACGAATTTTGCTCTTGATCTGTGTATACATTCAATATTAATTGCTGATGCTTATATTTTATCTAGAGTGGTTGGTTCATTGTTTGTGAATTGTTGATTTTTAAAGCTTCAAGATAGCTCTCTTCAAGCAAATTTATTTTTAAAAATGAATTTTAGATATTTGAAATAGGATGTATGCTACTCTTAGTTTTACAGTGCTATATGATTTACTTTAGGTTGACAAAAAGAAATTATTGCCTAAAGTCAGAATAAATCTAGATTTAGATCAGTGGAAATTGAATTGAACTCAAAATGTTTCTTACATAAAATTTTAAGCATTATCAAATTTTTTGGAGACACTTTTTATGAAGTTAGGTCAAGTTTTCTTCCTTTTTTCCCCCTTATTTCTATTTTTTACTTAATTTATGTCTGTTTGCATATTTTTCAATTGAGTATGTTTTGTTTTAAACCGTTTTTGAAGTTGAAACTGAAGACCAGTGCATAGTTGGCAAATTTTTTTTGCAACAAGATTGACTAGAACCTATTTGCAGTATTTTAAAAAACTGTTTACTAAATGTATAAGACTTTGTTAGAGGAACACTTAATTTAGATCCATTGTTTTGCTTCATTTATTTATATTTTTTTTTTGTTGGCTACATTTGATTCGGCCATTGGCCGTTCCAAGTTCTGCAAAGTTTATTCTTTGTCAGTACAGTTAGTGATTTTTTAAGAGATGGAGAAGAAAAATTCCAATGTTGTAGGAAGCCTTTTACAATTTAGATCATGTTGTACATATACTTTTGTACTTGTCCTTTTTCCCTCTTTTCTTTTCTTTGTGGCATCCACATTCTTTATGTAGCACAACATGATTGTCCTTTTTCTTTTTTTTTTTTTTTGAATATGTTATGGGTGTGAATGTGGCTGCCAGTATAGTGTAATAAATCCTCACTAAAAACAAGAGAACTACAAGAAGAACTGGAGTTCCCTAACACTGAACCATTTCAAGGTTGGACTGTCCATTTTGTAGGTTATAAGCTTAGAAGGCTGTATCTCAGCTTAAAGAATCCTGTTTTCATAGATTGTTATCACACAAGCTAGAGTACATTCTTTCATCTATCTTTTGGTTTTCTGTGTGAATGGATTTTTGGAAATATCATATGTTGCTTAGGATTTGTAAATATGTATTCTATAAATAGTTATAAGCCTTTATGTATTTAATTATGTCTCTGATGTTTGAATTGTACTTGCTGTTTTCATCCTAGGCTTTGTTTTAAATTTGAAAGACAATGTAGCAAACACATGTTGTAGCTTCATCTGGCACATTATTTGAAAGGATATAGTTTTTGCCAGAAAGATGTGATTCAGATTTACCCTCCTCATCAGTAAATTGAGGCATGGCAACATAGTCAAAGAAGAAAAGTAAGACAGCAATGGGTTTTATTATTGTGGCCAATTTTTCAGTTATAGAGTGAGAATGCAGCAAAAGATGTCTCAAAAAAATTGTCATATTGCCTTGACTTCTTGGCATTTTAGCTATGATAACAAATGATAAATGCATTGTTAAAGTATCAGCATTTGCAGATGGTGTGTAAATTGGTCCTTTTATTAGAGCAATTTGTCCATCTGTGTTTGTTTGTCTAGAGAACTGAAGACTAACATTGGAATGGCAGCAGTTTTTTTGTTAAATTTTATTTATAACTGTAAATTCGATCAAATCTAGATAGGTTGATATTGTGGTAAACACACATCTCATTTAAATCTCCGAATTTGTTGGTCAGTGGTCATTTTTGTTAATTGAAAGCTCCCTCACAATAGCATATCAAGTAAGATTTTATGTGCCATGATTTCTGCAAAAAGTAATCTAAACCTGAACTAAAGTGTTGACACCTCAAACTATGTACCTTAGTAGGAAATAGTAACTTGGCACAAGCAGCTTCAAGGATTAAAAAAAATATATATATCGTTTATCGCCAAAATAGTCTGTTTTTTTTCTTTTGATCTCTAGTATCCAGCTAACCAATTTTACCAAGATTGACATTATTTGTTTTATGAATTTTGGAGTCATGGCAAAATGGGGTCTTTTTCTTTTTCTTTGTGTTCCCGGTCATGTCAAAATTACACCTCCTCAATTCAAGAAGTTGCTGGTTTGTTGAAGATGGTTTTTTTGGATTTCCTTGGCAATTGGTGCATGTCATCTTTGACGTGGCTGTGCAAAAAGAGGTATTTTTGTAAAAGTCATGAGATTTTTTTTTTATGGCCCAAAGAATTATGCTTTGTCATGCTTAAAGTTACATGCAATGTGCTTGAAGTTCCTTGATAAAATGTCTCTAAATTTATTTAATTGGAGATGTTTGCTAATTTTGGAAAAGACTACATAGTTCAAAGAAACACTTTTCTCCTATTTTTTTTTCAGATTATTTGAGCTAGCGTTGAAATTTGGAAGTCCTGAGAATCGTAGAGCAACTACAAATTTAATGTAATGCTGAGAGCATTTTATTGTATTTTGTTCATTTTTTTTCACATTTGGAATGTCTTGTTTTCTTTGGGTAAGATTTGGAAAGGCTGCTCAATCATTCACATTAATAAGCATTTGATGGGCATAGAAATGGTGGTTCACCAGGTGTGTAAATGGAATTGAATAAATTTTCATTTGCACACCCACAGTGAAAAATTTTGTAATCTGTAGATACAGTGAGAAAATTTTTGAATATCTTTGTAAAGAAGTTGGGCTAACTGTGTCTCTTGTAAAATGTATTTCTTCATGTTATTTTCCCCTACCTCTAGAAAAGTAGAATAAAAAACCTCTCCTCTCTAAATTGATGTGTGAGTGCAGTAGTGACTGTCTTTAGTGGATTTAGTCATGATTTTGTACATGGGTGAGTTTGGGGCCTTATCTTGTCAGTTCCATTTCTCATGGGTGCATGAAAAGGCTAACTTTTAGAGTTAAGCAGACTCTTTGATTTTGCTTGGACTAGGTTCTCCTGATGCTTATTCTCTGCAGCATTCATTCTGTCTTGTGAGGTTCAGTTATTTTATAAGGCCAGAATCTGAGTTATCTTCTGCACATGAGGATACTTGTCTTTTCCAGAAGAGGAAAAAGAGCCTGAAGGTTCACTTAACATTGAGAACTAGAAATGTTCACCATTATTTAGTTCGCTGTCACCATTGGTTCAATCGTTGCTTTATCTTTCTTGTTCAACTGTTGTTTTCTGGTTTTAGTCAACCTGTAAATTAAAGCCAACAAAGAAGCAGAAAGCAAGGAATTTCACACTTATGTTAATAATTAAACTGAATTGGCTCCTTGCATGGGAATATGAAAATGAAGTCAGATTTTTTTTTTGCAGGTAAATTTGATTAAACATTTTTTTGCTTTTAAAGTTCATAAGGAAGTGTCTTTTTGTTTTGCGAGACCTCTATGGAAAGCTTCTCCAACCTACCCGTTGTAAAACATGCTACAGTACAATAGCAATGAAATTTTCTGATTTCTTGGTTTGCATCAAAAGTGTCAATCTCATTGGGTCCTAACTACTTGTCTGAATAAAGATAAAGGGTGACTCCAATTTTTTTTCTATATTTTTCCAGCTTTTCTCTTTGTTAAGCATATCATTGATTTCTTGGTTGATACAGTTAAAGTCTCATCTATTGGTATTTTCAATCTATTTTAGACTCCCATTTAGCCCTTTTTCTTGTAATTTAAAATGTTTAGCTGCTCGCACTTAGTTCAGGCTAAGACAACTACATTGGAAATTTTTAAAGGTCAAAAAAAAAAAATGTCCTGAATCTAATATTCCTAAGTTATGGCTGCTGCTTTTGAAAGTGGGACATTTTTAGGTGTTATTTTTTTTGTCATTATAATATATATATATAGTGTTCAGCAGCAGTGCGGGAACTACAATATAGGCCTACATGGACATTTTTGAGGATCAAGTACTTACTGCAGCTAGAAAGAAAGACCGGCTAGGAGGAACTAGTCAAGTAAAGTTGGATGCTGTTTGAAAATTTCTTAAGGTTTTCATGGAACCATACAATCCATGCTAGTTACTCAACTTTTGTAGGATATTTATCCTATGGTTAAGTCATTGGGCATCTTAATAATGTCATTTCACCACTTATTGTTTTTAGGTCATTTTTTTTAGAATTGGAGTGGGATGTTTAAAAAAGCTCAGGGAGTTTTTTTTTTTTTTTTTTTTATTCATTTCATGTGCATCATCCTGAAATCTGCTAAATAGATCAAACTATTTCTTTAGAAGCATTTAATTTGCTCTTTAAGTTTTGTATCATTGTTTGTTTTTCAGTTATTTTGGTTGCATGTTAATGAAAATTGTTTTGGCCATGATTGTCTCAGTGTTAATCGTTTGTTGTTTTTTTTTTTCTATGATTATACCTTGTGTACAAGTACAGTTATATGCTAGTTACTGCATTTTATTGTATTTATGTTTCAAATGTGCAAAGTTTGCTTTATCACAAGGACTGTTGCACAAACACAAAAAAAAAAAATAATAAATAAAGTATGACAAAAAAAGAAATTATCTGAATTTTAAGTAATGTGTTTGTCTGCCTCTGTTTTTCCTGTGAGTTTTTACTTTGACTGACTGAGATTATTCAATGTAAAAGTAAATTATTTAATTTCCCTTATACAAGAAATAGTTATCCCAGAACAAATGATTCAAGGTGAATACCAAAACTAGTTCATGCTACACATTGCTTTATCTCTCCTTGCTTGGAGTGAGAAGTTTTTAAGGAGAGTTGTGTTAGTTCTCCCATTGTTCTCAGGTGATTTTTGGCCCCGACCACCATCATGAGCAGCGGTATCCCCAGACTTCATTTTTGCCTCTTTTTTAGCTGAAACATTCTAATTCGTTGCACAAATCAATTGTCAATAATTTTTTATCCTCAAACTCTCAGATAGCTCCTCAATTTTCCTCCTTCGCTTTTTTTTTTCTCAGAAAATTGTGGGTTATTTTTTCAAATCAGCATTTTTTGACAGTTTTTTCCTTTCTCCTTCCACAGTTTTGCATGGATTTTCTTGAAACTTTTTCAGCTTAATCGTTTTGCCAGTACACTGGTACTGGTAATTCGCTGGTCAAAGCAAAAGAGCCTGGCACAACTCTGGGAAATAGCTTTCCTTATTGACATCCATTTTTTTTAATCCTATTCCTTGGAAATCCTTGAAAAAAAAGTTTTTTGTTTTTTTTTTAAGATAAGAAAATCGAAAAAGCTCTTTAAATATACCTTTCTAAATAAGACATTTAAAAGCCAGCATCAAAAATGTTTCATTGCAAACTCAAGAGGTGTTTGTGCAATATTTTGAATTATTTTAATTTTAGCAATATAAAATAAGAAATGCTACATGTATAATAATTGTTATATTCACGGACAATCGCATCAAGCGATAGTTTTGCACTGATGAAGATGTACTGTTAAATCTTTCATGAAATGATTTTGGAGTACAGCTTGCAGATTCGCCATAATCAATTCTTCCTTTCTTTGTATTGACATACATATCTGACCAGCAGTTCGAACTTTTTAATTTCTTGTTTGTGAAATTAAAGCATTTACAGATTTTTTTTAAAAATGTCGTATTTACAAGTGCAGTTTAATATGTTATCATGTAATTACAACAGGATTACCCCGTAGACTTTCTTCGCATTGGAAATCACCTCTTTTGTCCAGTACATCCTTACAAGAAAACAGTATCAAACTACACGTATGAAAAATGCCTTGCTAAAACTCTGTATATTCATGATCCAGAGGATAGCGATCAACGAGAAAAGAGTGATAAATGGGATCTTATCTTTGTACCTTTTTTGTCTAGTACATCCTACAAGAAAACGGTATCAAACTATGAAAAATACATTGCTAAAATTCTGTATATTCATGATCCAGAGGATAGTGATCAACGAGGAAAGAGTGACAAATGGGATCTTATCTTTGTACCCTTTTTGTCTAGTACATCCTGCAAGCAAACAGTATCAAACTAGGAAAGTTGCATTGCTAAAATTCAGTATATTCATGATCCAGAGGGTAGTGGTCAACGAGAAAAGGATGATAAATGGGATCTTATCTTTGTACCTTTTTTGTCTAGTACATCCTACAAGAAAACGGTATCAAACTATGAAAAATACATTGCTAAAATTCTGTATATTCATGATCCAGAGGATAGTGGTCAACGAAAAAAGGGTAATAAATGGGATCTTATCTTTGTACCTTTTTTGTTCAGTACATCCTGCGAGCAAACAGTATCAAATTAGGAAAAATGTATTGCTAAATTTCTGTATATTCGTGATCAAGAGGATAGTGGACAACGAGCAAATGGTGATAAATGGGATCTGATCTTTGATCATTTCAATCGCTGTGTCTAAAATTGGCATGTTAAGGTGAGCAATGTGGAATCTTTAAGTACATTTAGTTGGGATTGCAATAGACACATTGAAGTTGAGAGTCGTGTACATAAATTATAAAGCATGTAAAATAAACGTATAGCGTAAGATCTTGGAAAACACAGTGTGACATTGATGTACAGCAGTATGATTTATTGAGTAAATTTATAAAATGCGTTTTAAGAATCCATATTTTCCTCACTATATTTTTATGTGAAAAGGAAAAAAAAATGATAGTGTTGACACTGCGGTACCAATAAACTTTTTTTTTTCATTGTCATGACGTTGAACAGGGGTAGGGGTGGGATTGGGATGTTTTTTTGTTTTTTTTTTAATTATTACGATTGAAAAATAGATTTCTACATTTGGAATGTTGAGCAGCAGACATCTAATGAAAGGCGATAGTACACGCAGACTGAAGACTCCAGAATCAAGACTCCCAAGTAATTAGGCCTATTTTGTGCGGTTTTAATAGCACAATGGCAAATTTTGAAGGTTTTTTTTTTTTTAGTACCTCTGCCTTGGAGGTTTTGATTACTATCATTCCAAAGATATCATGAGCTGCCTATTCATCGCACAGACGAGTGGGTTAAGTAAAACCAGAGAGTATATAGTTACTAGGAAAACTAAATTATCCCAAGACTATATGTAGA
Source organism: Elysia crispata (assembly GCA_033675545.1). NCBI lineage: Eukaryota > Metazoa > Mollusca > Gastropoda > Plakobranchidae > Elysia > Elysia crispata. Next base: position 658,816 of record JAWDGP010006494.1, read on the forward strand.
GAAAGACGAAAATACGTACAATTACACAAACCCTGCTCCTTATCCACCGTAATGGACACCTCAGATTTCTTGTTGTAAACCACTTCCAACACCTACGTGAACACCACACACCTCTAACACTTAAGTGAATATTTCACTCGCACAACAGATCTCATCATGAACCACAGAACTGCTCAGCGTCAAGTTCGCGAAGACAAAGATATGGCCAATTGGATTTAATCTGGGGAGGAAACTTAGGGATATATTTCAGGAAGTCCAGACAGCTTTAGGCTTAATATTCGAAATAACATCAATAACGGTCTGACGGAAATATCATTGTTAAGGGAAAAAAAAATAGAGGGATATCGCCGTGTATTTGGATAAGCTTCTCCTCCTCCTCCTCCTTCTCCTCCTTCTTCTTCTTCTTCTTCTTCTTCTTCTTCTTCTTCTTCTTCTTCTTCTTCTTATTATTATTATTATTATTATTATTATTATTATTATTATTATTATTATTATTATTATTATTATTATATTTATTATAGGAAAACACAACCACCAGTAATGTTCAAAAAGCTCGACTTAAATATTTAAAAATGACGAGGGCTTGTATGAAAAAATCTGATAAATGGACACAAAGTCCTAGTGCAGAAGGTAATTTGAAAAAATATTAGTGCAGTCGCTCAGTATTAATTTTTTTCGTATTCATTTTTTTCTAGAACACAAACACTACTAAAAGCTAGCAAAACTGAAGAGACAAGGAACAAACATGAAATGGTCTAAAGCTTCTTGACCTGGCGCTATTCCACAACAGAGAATCCTCAGTTTCCTTTTAAAACACGCTATTTCTTCTAGGAAGATTATTGTCTTCCTTTATACTTTGTAATCCACATTAGGCTCAGCGTAAAAATGGTAAACTTTTTTCCCGTCAAATATTCATAGATTGTAAAATTACATATTAATCAAAACCATTTGATTAGGTCTTACGGTTAATTCTGCTATAGGTTTGAGAAGTTTTACCTTTTTGCACAGGCCATTAGTTTCTTCACCTCCCTACCCCACCCCCCTCGCTCTATTTTATTTCATTCTTTATTTTTTTAACTGAGGTATAAATATGTGACAGCTGTAAAAGGAGCCAGTATATGACGTCAAAACTAAAGTACATTGGCGTATGTATTGTTAGAGTTTCATTCTATCGGTATCAGCATCATTTTATGTTTTGTAGTCTTCAGGTATAGGTTGGAAATATTTTTGGGTTTATTGATTAATAGTGTGATTCCATAAATATGTGTTTATCCTAAGTGTTGTTATAAAAATACAGATCTGATGTATAGCCTATGTATAAAAAAAGAGAAGGAAGTAATTCGATATAATATATATATATATATAGTTTGAAGATAAGTTGGAATAATTGATAAGAGTGCTCAACTGTGGGAGCATTTCATAGATATAGAAGATCTTAGTCCTCCGCTTGAAACACAAGTGTAGTATGAAGAGAATTTAAGGTAAGATCTTATATATATATATATATATATATATATATATATATATATATATATATATATATATATATATATATATTGTTTGCATGCGAATTATTTATTATGCTTTCATCACGTGTCCATCTATGGTAAACTCGAGAAGTTTTGCGAGCTCCAATTATAGGTTACTAAAATTGCGAGCTTGTGATTAAAGAAAAGGCCGAACTTTGTATAGAGTAATCGCCCTTGGCAGCACAATCTAAGCGCTGTCTACTTCCTTGGCGACAAGAAAATAAACGTTGCCTGTAGCGACACTAGTCAGAGGTGTTGCTCGTACCTTTGCTGAAAAGACTTCGTCCCATCATCTTATCATCTTTGCTTGTGTTGAGATAAAAAGCTTCAAATAAGGATGGCAGCTATTGTATCTGAGCAAGTGAGGCATGCCACAGCCACCCTTGCGAGTCGCGAAGTCCCGCCTGATCCTCCTGTGTGTGCTGTGAATCCAAACCCCGACATGGAAATGACTTACACGGGCAACACAGGCAACGATATGGGTATCTCGACGATGGGATTTAGGTCTGCTAAATACAACCCATCTGAGTGGCATGAAACAAACTATGCTAAATACTATCAATCTTTTGTGGATCGTGATAATGCTGAGCGTGTGATTCACGAATCCAAGCGCACAGAGAAGGAGACAAAAGAAACAACAAACAAAACCCAGGCTGAAGCAACTAAGAAACTGGCAGAGAGTGCCAAAAACGTCGAATTTTGGAAATTTGAGTTGAACAGAGAGATTGGTGTAAGTCGTTTATATAAGATGGCAATAAGTGATTTTGCTAGTTCTTTACAAATTTACTTTAAATTCTACTGAAATTGTACGATATAATTAAAAAAAAAATTGTATGTATAGGTGATTTTAATTCAATTCTGCTTTACCTAGGATATATGAGATATTAGAATCATGTATTGGCTATTGCTTTGCCCTTTTTTCTCTCTCATGCTCCATGATTTGAGAACTATTTTCTATTATGTTTTAAAATAATATCAATAATATCTGAAACATAATTAGTTTACGTGGATTTGGAGGCAAGCAATGGTGAATACCACAAGTAAGTAGTATATTTATCTCATTGGGATTCTTCTAAGTTCTAGTAAAGAGGAGATATTTTGATATTTGATTTCCCCTACACCTCACACCCCTGAACAAAAACAGTAAAATTTATGAATTTGTTCATGTCATCAATGGCACCTTGTATCTTCCTCTTGATCTCTCATTGCAAAAAAATAGCAGCCAACCATCTAATGCACAAAAGTTGTAAAAAAGCAGCAAAAAAGTTAAATAAAAATGTATGATGGACCTGAAATTTTTTGCATTATGAATATGGCTTTAATTTTTTAGTTTATATAGTTTTCTTTTAATTTTATTTTAAAGTCTTAATGAAAATTGCTTGCAATAAAACATACATTTTCTTTTTATATCTCTCAAAAGGACGTCATCGATGAGACAGATCTTCTGCTTGCTCAGAAAAAGCGTTTAGAGAATGCTCTCCGAGCCACAGAGGTTCCTCTTCACATTGCTACAGATAATCTCAATTGCAGACAGCGAAGACAAGGGCTTGATCTTGTACAGGATGATGTTGAAATATCCTTACTTAAGGTATATTTATTGGTGAAATCAAGTTCATAGTAAAAGCTAAACATTCTTTCTGTATCAGCTTATAATCCATTTACTGCTTACAAATATTTATTTTTAAACTTCTAATAAATTGTATTTGAAATTGTATGTTTTAATTCTGTGTCTAGAATGTTTTTTTTCTCTGCTTAGATTCTCCTTATTTTCAACTTTGTGATAATTTATCTGTGCAAGTTGAAAACCCTGTGGTTTATTTTGTAATTGAAATTTCTTTAATTCACAAAGCAATTAAAGAAATAAATCAAAAGGATTAAGCTTGTCAATGTATTTCTCCCCCACCCCAACCCTTTTTTTTCAAATCAGGAAGTGGAAATCATCAATAATGTTCAAGACCTTTTGAAAAATACCATCAACCAATGTGAAAAGCAAATCAGGTTTGTACATATGTATCTTTCTAAAAGTATTTTTATCTCTTTGATCACTACTTTGACAGGTTTCCTTTTCTCTATTCTTTCTTTCAGTTACATGATTAAAACATGTTACAGTCGAGTCCGCTTATTTCGAAGTCATTCAGATAAAAAAAGGACTTCAAATTATCGGAAATTCGAAATATCAGAATACATAGATAAAGAGAGTTAAAAAAATGTGGATGATAGATCAGAAATGTCGTACAAGTGTGCAGGGGGGTTGGGATGGGCTTAACCCTTTTCTATCTTGTAGCCTTATTGCAGACTCTTGCCTGTAACGTAGGTGGGCAAACACACACACACACACACACCAGAATCACTTGCTGCGCGGAGCATAGCATTATATGTACTTTGTTTTACAGGCCTGGAAAAGTGCTTTCACTGTGTCAGAATAAAAAAAGTCATGCCAAAATTGCTTCGAATTAACTGGATCTTCATTTAAAAATTCGAACAAACAGATATTTTTCAATAAAGCTTAATTACAGAAATATTTGGTAAAAGTAAACGACTTCGAAATATCTAAGAATTTGAGCTGTCCGCATTCGAATTATTTGGACTCAACTGTATATTTGCATTCAAAATATTCATTTAGATAATTGATGATTATTTATATCTATTTACTGGTTCAATATTTCTTGGAAAGTGTTGTGCATAGGAAATAGTATTTAGGGTTTATTATCTAACTTCTAACCAGATAGAGATAAATATTTGGACTCCATTGAAAGTGATTAAGCAATCTAAAAGGTGATTTTTTTAAAACAATAAATTCTTGTTCATGCAAAGTTAAAAAAATGTCAACATAATGAACTTAAGTCATATTACCATGTAGATTAAACCGAGATGCAAAGCAGAACTTGGAGATGGACTGGAGTGACAAGAAGGAGGCTCTTGAAATTGAGACCAAAAGTGGAGCACTCCGAAATCATCACACAAACAAGCAGTTTCATGATGGTGCTGCCAAATTTGAAGAAATGTATGATTTTAATTCTCTATTCTTTTTTTTTTTACTGAAAGATAAATATTTTCCCTTTATTTTTTGCATCTTCAGTTACTGCTTTTTAACTTTAATTTACATGATGTAACTTATGTGTTTAAACTTTGTCATTTAAATGAGTTTATATGCAGATTGAATTGGGAAAATTAGCATTGCGATATTGTGCTATAGTTTATAGAATATACATTGTTAGAATCGTTTGTCTGTTAAGTTTTTCTTTAATTTTCTGCTTGGTAAAAATATTCTCATTATGCCAAAGTTATGGTAGTTAAAACTGTGTTTTTAATACTTCTTGCATACATATTTCTTTATATAACTTTCTGGTTCTTTGGTGGATCTTTTTTTTATGGATTATCAATTTTTCATCCTCAAAATTTTTATTTTTTTTTCTTCATAATGTAAAATTAACTCTTGTTGAATTATGAATGGACTGGATATAGTTTTTGTATTTATATATTCTTTTAGTCAATCTACTCCTGAGTCTTGGGCCCAGTTCACACATGACAACATTGCCCGTGCCGAGCATGAACGTATGGCGAGCATTCAGTTGCGCACTCTTGTGGACAATGTACTGGAGGACACATCCAGAGACATGCGTGAACAAGCAGACCAAGTGGAATGCAACTTTAACAAGAGACTAACAGAGATGGAGGATGCTAAAGTTAAACTTGAGGAAAATCTCAACAAGGTTCTTTTTTTTCTTGCATTCTCAAGACTTATAATAATTTTAACTATTAGCTTCTAAGTAAAAGAACTAAAAGACCTTGCCAAGGAACGTGTTTTGCTTCAATAAAGAATGAGTATTCTAGCCTAATAGAATGAAATCACTACAATAAATTATGCCATCCTCTCTTACTTGTCACTATCCTGCAAGAACCAAAAGACTTGATTGCAGAAGGGCAATTGTAGCATACAAATTTCTGTCCCTTTAATACTTAAAAGGAAGACCAAATTACCATGCATGTATATACATGAATCATCTTTTAAAATGCTGGCATGAGAGCCAATAGGTCTTTACACAGCCAAGCATCTTTTGTCATTCTGCAATATGCTGCAGCTGAAATTAGTCCCATAAAATAAGAAAACTAAATCATCGTATGACATCTCTCTGAAATTGCAGCATGATAGAATCTCCCAAGCAAAGGCAAACTGTATGATAAACATTACTTTCACCATACACAAATGTATTGATATCTTGAAAACAGTTTTGGAGTTTTGGAGATTAGAAACTTATTTTATTTCATTTTTTTTTTGTATTTTGTAAATCTAGCTTATTAGGTCAGGGCTACAGGGCTAAAATACATAAATAGCCTCGTTTCTTTCTTCCATTACAAGTTGGCCAAAATAAAGTCTCAAACTCTAAACACTTGTGACATGTTTACCATATTTACTTGAAAAGATAATTTCACCTCAACTTAAGAAAACAGGCTAACATGTTTGTGACCAAATTAAGTGAGTAACCAATTAAACAATTACTTTTAAAACAGTAGATAAAAAGTAAAGTAGTTAATCTTCTCCACTCTTAACATGGAATAGGCAATTCATAGGTAAAAAAAAAAAAATTAAATATGACGTCTTTTTCAAAGAATTTTCCTAATCTTAAGGTTCAATGGCCCAACATTAGTCTAATGAAACCTAAAAAATGGTGAAAGATGTTTGGATAAAGAAATTCATTTTATGGACAAAGGAATTATACTCTGTTTTTGTTAAGGTGGTGAAACAGATTACAAGTCAGGAGAAGAACATTGCAGAACTGCAACAGTCCATCCGCGATAAAGAGGATCCTTTGAAGGTGGCCCAGACTCGGTTGTACAATAGAACATACAGACCTGGAGTAGAGCTCTGCCGGGACCCTGCACAATATCAGTAAGTTAACAAAAATTCTCCAAATCAGCCTATTATATTTGTAGAGATTAAATTTTATGAACAGTTTTTGATAGAATGAAAGCTTCATGAATGTAGTTTTACTCTCCCCATATTATTTCAAATGTAAATAGACAGGATTTTGTATCAGAAGATAACAGTTGCAAAACATTTTGTTGTTCACATGTAGGGCAAACAAAAGTTCAATGTAGGATTTATTCTTATAACAGTTAACACATCCTAGTCAGTATTATTGTATACTTCACGTACATTGTATTACTTTTGAAAATTTAAGAATTACTGCAATTGATAATTTTGATGCTTCGATAAAATCTGTCTAGGCCGAGGGGATGCTACAACTTTTTTTAAAAGAACATTTTTACCAATCCAAAATTAAAGTTTGCATTGTCAACTTCATTGTCTTCAAAGGAAGCACATGTATATTATTTCCAGCATTATATTCTTGGTATCATGAACAGCCTAATGTTTACAATAGTTGTGAATTTTTAGACTTTCAATAAAACTTTACAATATTTTTGTGTATATATGCTCTATCATTAAGGTTCTAATTTTTGGAAATTGACCAATTCATTCCTTGGTAATATCCCATTAAATTAAAGGGATTTTAGATTTACTGAAATTAACATTCATGTACATGATAATTGAACAAGATATACACTTCAAAATTAGGAACACAAAGAAAATCTACAAAGACTTTCCATTCAATTGTCAAATTGTCCTAAGAGGTAATAATATCTGTGAACTTTCTTTTGCCAGTCTGGTGGGTGAGGTGAATGAAATCCAGCAGTCAGTGGATGCCCTCAAGCAGAAGCTCAACAATGCTGAGAATTCACTTAAAGATCTGCAGGATAACCGTATGGCTCTAGAGAAAGAAATTTCCTGCAAGAAAAACAGCATCTTCATCGATCGTGAGAAGTGCCTCACTGTGAGAAACAGGTTCCCTTCACGCACAAAGCTGCAGGGATACCAGTAATAAAGTCATTTGTGTGCAAGTTATATTGATTATGTATAGTACTTAAAGAGACAAATCATTTTTAGTCCCGTTTCTTGATCTTCACACTGCATATTACATTTCTTTGCTTGAAAGAAAAAGAAAGAGCAACAGAATATTGGAAACATCAATGAAAGTCATTGAATTGAAGCAATTTAATGGCCCTCACATGAATTGTAATAAGTTTCAAGAAGAGACAAAAAAACAAAGATTTATAGCTTCCTCCCTTGGTTTTTTTTGTGTGTTGAATATCTGTTATTTGCAGAACTTGTGATATGAAATATGTATGAAATAGAAGTGCAAGAATAGCAAACCATAACTTATCAATATTTAAATGTAAAGTTTTTTAATTAATGAACTATGCATGATTTAATTAAAGTTGATAATTTTCCATTAAGACATTGCTTAATTCATTCACTCTTATAAGTCTCACTTGTGAAGGCATGAGACAGCTATCAGTATTATATTTCTTTCCCTGCATTTGGTATAGATTTTAAATTTATATTGGTTGAAGTATGGTGGGATGATGAAAGTCCACCAAGTTGTTGTTGAAAAAGGCTGTGACTGTTGTAACTGTGGAGAGCCTGCATGGGGGAGCTGTGATGGGCACTTGAAACTTTTTTTCTTATCAGTTTTACTTTTGAAATAAAATCAACAGGTTTGGCAAAACAAAATGTCAGTGTGCATTTTACTTCATCAAACAACTGTGCAGTCATGACACCACACTGTGTGAAGATATTGGAATAATTGCATGTGACAGTCATTCTGCTGTAAAAACTTGTCTATCTATACTTCAAAGAGTGAAGAATAATGAAGTTACATAAAAAGGACACCCAACCAAAGTAAGCTGTCAAATTTATTTGGACTGTGTTTGAATGGTTTATTCAAAGAGAACAGTAGAATAATACATAATTAAATAGCCCAAACCTTAATTAAGTACTGAATTCAACAATAAAATGGCAGATTTTGAGATTAATCTGTAATGACATTACTTAATTGTCCCAAACTAAACCCAAGCCTAGACTGCAACAAGACAAAATCTGCCTCTAGTACATCCTATAGGTCTACCTTCATAAATTCCACGTTTGAAATAAATGAATCCTTTATATAACATGTGCGCCCTAGTATAATAGTCTGGCTTCTTTGTAACTGATGTATTATATAAATAATAATCACAAGGTGTTTGAAAAATTAAAGGGTAAAAAGTTCAAAATGATAGGGCTGAAGAACAAAATACAATACAAATGTATGTAAACTCCCAGATTATCTTCTTTTAATAATTACTAATATGTCTATTGATTCTGTTTTTCTGCCCAATGTTTGAGTTTCTTACATTTAAGTTAAAAGAGAGGCATCTTTCAAAGAATATCATCATTGGCAAAGCTAGGACCAGCATCAAAATTTTCACTTTTGTGGAGAGGTCATTGGGATTTTTAGTTTTAGCAACAAATGAGGTAGAAGCATAAAACTACCTTCAGCTTTAGCAATTAATGAAGAGCTACTCTCATGTTTTATTTAAAAAAAAAATCTTTCCCTGAAAAAAATATACTTCACCAATCTCTTCACTCCATTAAGGTATGGTATGATAATTTGGGTTGCAACAATCTTTTATCATCTCTCTCTCTCTCTCTCTAAATATATATATATATATATACTATACAATTAATTAAGGTGCTTCTTGTGAAAGTTTTCTTGGACAGCAACACCTGTTATCCTCTGCAGGTGATCATCAAAGTGAAAATATTCATATCTTAGAAATCGCCATCGCCCAATCTAAGCGCTATAATAGGTAAAAATGACTTTTTCCACAAACGCAAATAATAATGGTTAATGTTCTCATATCTAATGCTCCTTACAATCTCCTTAGTTTTAGTAATTAACGGTTTCCATACAAGCGTATCTGCCTTTAAAAAATTAATCGAAAATTACATGTACAAGCATATTGTCCATTAAGTTAGTCGTTACGATGTGCTGTACAAAATAACATCAATTTGGTATCTAGCTTTGATAACATATTAGTGTAACTGTAAAGTGTTAGCGACTTTATATAGATTAAAGAATTTAAACAAAAAATGAAAAAAGAGAGAGAGAGAGAGAGAGAGAGAGAGAGAGAGAGAGAGAGAGAGAGAGAGAGAGAGAGAGAGAGAGAGAGAGAGAGAGAGAGAGAGAGAGAGAGAGAGAGAGAGAGAGAGAGAGAGAGAGAGAGAGAGAGAGAGAGAGAAAGAGAGAGTGTGTTATGAAATTGAAAATGATAGACAATAAAGAAGGCAGGAAGGGCAGAGAAGAGAGTAAGAGACAGACACAAGAATGTGTCCACAGCAAGCTGACAGCTCCTGAATTTTCCGACTAAAATTCCAGCTGTACAAAATGAGCAAACATGTTCTTTAGTATTTAGTAAGGATGGCCCTCTTCTTTTCCCGTTAGCATTAATTAGCTGTATGCTTTTTACTTATATAAAACAGAATTTTCACTTCAAAATCCATGTCTTTTCAAATCCTCAAATTGAATTTTCTCAATTAAAAAATCATACTAACGAGCATCATCCAATTAAATAACAGTATCGATGAAGATGAAAATTCTGTTCAGAACTTCAATCATAAATACATGCATTCATTTTATTCCTCTAAACTCACCATCCAGGTTCTCCCTACTGAATTTCTCCCATTTGATGCATTATATCAAAATAGGACGGTTTATCTACTCTTTCCTGTCTTTATACCTCAAAACTTTGTATATGTAACAAAGGATTTCAAAGATATAACTTGCAATTCAGTTCAACAACTAAATTCAGAAACAATAAAATCTTATCATTGTTAAAAAATTGGAGCCTTTTACATCTTAATTACTGTACCTACAAGAGTTTCAAGTTTTTCTTTCTTGTATTAAAAGAGATCTTCACTAACTTGCTCTCTTTCATTACTATAGTCAATAATTCAGTTATTCAGTTTTCCTGACAAAATACCTCCCCAAGATTCAATGCACAAAATGTTCTTGCGGAAATTAACTTCTTGTAATAGAATTAGAAAGCAAGTTTTTGTTTACCACACCGAACTTGTAAATTAAAATTACAGTGGAAACCTCTTAATTTCAAAGTCTGATTATTTGAATTTCTCATAAAATGAATTTTGCGAGAGGATAGGTTATTTTTTTTCCTCTTTGTCTTTGTTAGAATCCGACTCGTATTTCGAAGTCTTTCTGGTTCATTCCTCTCAATTCAAAGTCAATGCCACCCCACAAGGCATTACAAAATTACTTTGTCTCTCATCTCAAGCAGCAAGCAATGCTAATCACTGCACTGAGAAAGAGGTGCCAGTAATACTAATAATACTGATACTGGTATCAAGCAACACAACGGGAAAGGGAAAGGTGCTCATCGCAGGAATAAAGCACACTAATTCAATGAGTGATGCTATCATTAATATAGGTTCAGTCATGCCCCTTTTTTTTGTCAATCGAATCCTCTTAATACAAAGTTTCAATGTGTTCCCATACAATTTAAATTATGAGGTATCCACTGTGTGAGTCAACATAACAGTGGGTAAACGTTTTGATATTCCTTTGTCCATTTTTCTCCCTAGCATGATTAATATTCAGATTAAAATAGACAGCTATTGAACTTGACAGAGTGCTTGACAAAGGGGTAAAGTCTTGAGAACTCTGCTCATGGTGGACAGAACTTGCAAAAATTTTCAATCCATTAATCTATCATCTGAAGGCAGTGAAAATGAATGTAAAACTATAAGCCCCTAGGATTCTTCTTGGCTTAGTTGTGCAGCCAGCGAGAGACGGGATGGGTTAGCAGTGTTCAGTCATCCAACCAAGAGACAGGTCTGGTTCACAAAAACAATACATAGCGTTTCTACAACACCTGCGTGCACTTAGTTTTATGGTGATAGTTGAGTGACAGGTATGCCTATGGGAAAGAGAAAGTTCTTTATGCTGCTTTGTTGGCAGAGACATGGAAAGATGTATTCAGCACGCTACCTAGTAGTAGGACCGTATTTAATGACGTCAACTTAAGGGGGAGTAGGGGTCTTTATGCCAGCTGCTGACCCAAGGTTGTGAGAGGGCAGGGGTTCAGGGAAAAGATGTCAGCTTTGACAAAAGAATGGGCTGTGCATCTTTTATAATAGAATTAGTCGAATGAGGAAGTGTTGAGTTCACTGAGGAAACTGCTCCTGGTTTGAATGCTAACAGCAACAATTGTGAAACTCTTTCTGCATTCTATGGAGAATAGTTCTCTTTAAAAATGTAATATATCTCCAATTTTTAGCATCATTCATTTTGTTATGTTGTTCATTGAAGCATAACAACTTTGAGAAATTAAATGTTCAATGTGTAAACAAAATTGGTCTCAAAAGCTAACCCAGTGGTGGGGCAGGGGAGAGACAAAAGGAAGCTGACTACAGAAAAGGAGATAAAAAATCTTATGAAAAAAGCTCACGTCATCAAAGAATGGTTCCTAAGACAACAAACGATGCATGTCTCTTGTCATCACAAATGACTCAGGATGTATGATCTAGCACTTACTGACAGATGAGTCAGAGAAGAGAAAGCTATTTTTCCTTGCTAAAAGTAAAACAGTTAAAAACTGCGACACTTTTGTTTCTCACATCCCACAAAAAGCAACTTCTCTGAAAATCAAGCTGTGTGCAAGAGCTTATAAAATTGAATAAGGTGGACCTAACGAAAAACGAAAGGGTGTCCAGCAATATCTCAACCTAAAATTTCCTACCTAGGATTTTGAAAGAAATTCCACAGTCGTTTTCCACTGCACGAGGATAATCGACAGAAAATTTGCAGGGACATGTCTAATAACAGAAATGATGATGATAACAGAGCACCTATGCAATTCAATGTTTTTAAAAGCAGGCAATAAATACAAATTTCCAGACCTGCCAACCTCAAATCAGGCTCATTATTATATTATTATTAAGGCCTTCCGCTAGGAGTGTCGTCCGACCTCGCAGCTTCGGCAGCCTTCTTTATGTCTGCGGTGAAGGTAGTCCATTCTTGTCTTCTTTCTGCAATCTTTCTTATTGTTTCCAGGTCTTTTTGTGATGTGAGAGAGATGCTCAGGCTTAGAGTAATTAAAACCTCTCCTCAGAATAACTTTTGACACATGCCATTCCCCCCCACCTCGCCTCTAAATTAAAAACAAAATGTGCTTGCACACAGAGCCAGGATTGTGGAGTTTTTTTTTCTTACTGATTTAGTTAAAAAATTTTTCTGTGCTCAGACTAAGATGTTAAATAACCTGTAGCCCTTCTAGTTCTACAGCTGTGTTCCTCAAATGTTATTGCTTTCTGCTCTTTACTGCCCAACTGAGGCACCATAAAGGTTTACTCATCAGAGTATACATAGATAAAGGCCTATATTCTAGTCTACATATAGAGCACTGCTCTCCTTATATTTCTTTTCTAGGCATTAGAACTGAATATTGATCAATATCGATTAGGTCTAAAACTTCTCACTAAGCTCCACCTGGTCGTGCAAAAATTAAAATAAAAAAAAAATAGGACAAAAAATAACTATCTAACCATTGCATCTAGATTTATAATTATTTGCTTTGGAGTTTCAATCATCCATTATAATTATAGTCTCATGTCATGCCTGGTTTTGATTAAGATCTAGATCTAAATTTACCCTAGATCTACCTCCAGTTAGGATTTTTCATTGATCTCAAAACATGTAGGCCCCAGGCCTACTTCCTCCCCAAGTAAAAAGTCATATTAGCTTTTATCACATAAAGATAAGAGTGATCCTTTGTTGAAAACAACGGTCAGGTCTGAGTTCGAAGATGGAGAGAACGAAATTGTTCGGACCAATGCACGTGAAAGTAAAAAACTTGACGGCACCGATATCTTGGATGGTTTCAACTATAATACAAATCTCGATATTTGATTTCAAAATAAAAAAAATACGAAATACACGATATCAATATAATATACCGTCTAGTTTTATACTTTCGCACAGGTTGATACTGAATGATGGAAAAATATTGTACTCCTAGTAGAATAAAATTTTCACTATTTTTCATTTGTAAAAATCAGTTTTAAATACGCTAAACCATACAGGATCATATGAATGTTCAAAACATACGAAATTCCGTTCATTTACGGAAAATTCTTCTCTCTCTAATTAAAAACATAACTAATACCTACAAAATTCTAGATTTAGTTAAAAATAGAGCTTAACTAGATCGATATTAGTATATGAACAGTTATCTAGAGTTAACTTAAATTTAGATCTAGATCTATATCTCAAAGTTGGCCTTAGTAATTATGGATTCTAGAATCCCGTCTTAAAAAAACCAGGGAAAGCGCTGATTATCTTGAACATATTAAGCTAGATATATTCCACATGGAAATCGGTTGAATGAGATCTGATGAAACGACAGTGCATTGTCTCGAAAATTCATGTGCAATTTAAGTGGACACGCCGACTCAAGAACTATCAAAGGGAACAATGACATTGAGAAGCTTGACCGTAACTCCCAGCAAATAATTCTTTATTCGTTTCTAATCTATGTTGGTATCCGATAAATTGCTCGTTCAGTATAGGCAGAAAGCGCTCCAGCTGGCACAAGAAGAGAATAACAAGTGAAGCAAAAAAAAAAACCAACGTTAAATGGTGCAACACATAGAGGCGGCACAATGAGTACCCCACGATCGAACACCACTCGCTCAACTAAACGCCGCACAATCGTGTTTAATTTAATATCGATAACTAATTTAAACTTGAATACCAAGAAAAGAGAAATATTGAAAAAAATAAGTATTCGATAATACTGTATTGAACTACAGGGCAAAACGATCAGAACTAAGAGGGCTAAATTGAGACTGTGACATAGTAACCTTAATGGTCAAGCCCGCTTGCCGTAATTTTGAGGGAATCGCCTGTTGGCATAATAAATTACGGTGAAACCGTATAGTTGGCAGGTCTGACTGTTATTTGTTGTTTTTCCTCCCTTTTTCCGAACTCGATGGTTGATTTCTTACCATTTCCGACTCTTCCGACCTGACTATCGAATTTCTGACTTTTCCTACTTGCTGGACACCCTGCAACTTCATCACGGTTTTCTGAAGAATGATCTTTCTCAACAACCTATAACTTTTGCTTTGCTTACAACTAATAGTACTGAAAAAAATTCACATACAACACCAAAATCTCTGTGCTACAAATAACTTACTCTGAATTGGGACAGAATCAGCAGCTGTGGTGATAAGTAATGGTATCAGAAAAAAATAACAGATCCTTCACAATCTACTTCAGATGGACTGACATGATTAAGTTTCAGATATATACATTGTACAGGTAATGAAGCAGAATAGTGGTGAATGTTATTTCATGTTTTAATGTTCCAAGGCCTAACAAACTTTAGTGGAAAATGAAAGGCAATCCATGATTGCCGAGACAGACAATTGTTATGAGTCAATGTCAAGACAGACTGGTACAATTACAAAAAAAATCTAGGCCTTGACACCTATAGTATAACTCTAGGCCCCATCTCAGTTTACTCCATTGCCACACAAAAGCTGCTCAGCAAAAAATTCAGGTGACATTGTGACAAAACATTTAACAAAGAGCAATAACAAGAGAAATAACTAAAGGCAACGTACATTCAAAAAAATTTATTACTTCATAAAATGTATAGTTTTAAAATAACATTTTCAAATTGTAAACCAAATCCAACTGGCAATACAAGCACTTGCTATAAATTGAGAGAGCAAGAAGTAACACTAGCTTTATTCCAATATTTACAATGTGATCAGATTACAAAAACTTATAATTTTGTTCTGCGAAAACAAATTTAACCAAACAATACAAACACCAAGTTGAAACGAGTTCTGCTCTTAAGTCAAAATACAGTTCACTTTGAGAAACACACATGCCAAACCTGTCATTCATAAACACTGATAACATGTCAAAAAGTCATTTTCATCCCCTCAAAAAAGGGGGTGGGAAGAGAAATAAGTCATCCACAGCAGAAGGCAAACAGCGCTTACATAAGAGAGATATAACATACAAATTAGACAAATATGAAGCACCATTTTTTTAAACCAGGTCACTATTATCCCCATTAGCTTTTCAAGCAGGCTAGCCCCTTTGGGGTTATGGCTTTACAAAACTTTGTTTCCTTAACCAGGACATGATTGAACATTATCAAGTTTAATCTTTACCAGATGCAAGATAATTCCTCAATATGAATGATATTACTGAGAGTCTTAGAGTTTGTCAATAAATGCATCAAATTGTCACTGCTAATTTATTGATTGAATCATTGCCACTTTGTCTCTTTGCTCCCTAGTATAGTTCTGATACTGAAATAAAGAATGAATTCCACGATCCAGATATCCGAACATGAATATGTTTGAAAAATTGCCTTGAAACCTAAAACCTTCTAACAGAAGCAGAAGCCAGCCCATACCTACTATCACTCTGGCGTGAGAGGTTACCCTGCACGCCTGAAGTGCCCTGTATGGTTGGCTGGGTAATATAGACCTGTCCTGCTGCCATCATGGGTGCCTGTTGGACGAAGGTTGGTCTACCTGTTCCTCCTGACTGATTCATTACTACAGTGCCTGTGCCCCAATCATCATCCTGTCCAGCCTCATGGGCCCAACTGCTGCTGTCCACAACCTCACGCTCATTTGGCCCACTACTCCATCCAGCTACTCCTCCCCCAGAACCTCTGCTCGTCTCTGTACAGAAACAAGAAACCACGTAGAAAACTCGTAAGATTTTTCTTTTATTTTTGTGTGGAAGGTATAGGGGTACTCAGCTTTTAAAGTGGAGATTGTATATGAAATCAGATCCCATTGGCTAATTATCTATTAAAAACAATACTGATGTCACAAATGACACAATTTTTAATACTTCAACAGAGATGTCAAATTTTGTTTGAAACAAAAAAAAAAAAAACAAAAAAAAAAAAAAAAAAAATTAGTAGAAAGGTTTGCAAAATTTTCATCACAAAAACATATTTGAAGTGTCAAAAGAAACTTGTTTTAGTATCTTTAATACCAACAAAGAAAAAATTATTGCCAACATCTTTAATCTTAACACAATCTTTCCAGACAAGTACAATACATTCAGATAGCAATAAGCTGCCTTGATTCACAATGTCATAATCAGTTAATGTGACAATATATCACGTAATTGATCTGAATCAATGGCTTTTCTCTTGGTAAAAATAGAATGTGCATCAATATTCAACACTGATGATGACCTAAACAAATTTATTAAAGAAAATATAAAAAGTCCAATCTTCAGAGAGGTGGTGGTGAAATCTCAATGAGTAAAACCCGCTTCGTGTAGCAAGAATTATGCATACTGACCACGATGATCAGTTTAATTTATGTGCAAACAATGTGGCAACAGGCCTTAAAGGGTCAGGAATAGGGTGAACACTTCATGGGATTCTGTTTTTCTTAATATGGCATTTCACATATCCCCTGCATGTTGGAAACTAAAACTGACTCAACAGCAGTCTATCTGGTTAAAAAAAATCTAGCCAGCACGCTTTAAATTAACCAAGGAACCCTTTTGTGCTTTACATTTCCCGAAAAAAAAAAGCTCTGTTGAACAAAAACATATTTATGATCAAACTAAATTCCGCAAATAATCATTCCAAAAAATGAAATTGGACGCAACCTGCCTGGACTTCAAAAATTTAACGAGAAGCATTAATTTTTTTAGAATCTTGTGTGACCCTTCAAAAATAATGCGCAAACTTGTAGTGGGGGTGTTTTAAATCTCTAAATTTTGCGGAAAAAATGCTCATAATTTAGAGAAGTCATTTTATTTCACAAAATGCTTTTATGTCCGGAGATATTTGGGAGTTGAACCTTGAGGAACACGCGCAATTTTGGAAGTGATCACACAGGCATTTAATCCCTCTAAAACCCATCACCTCTCTCAGATTTCCAATCGGACCTGGACTCGTGTCGAGGCCCACCCCTAGATTCCCTTGGTGGGGGCCTCTCCTCGCGAGCTGACCTGGGCTCCCTCGAAGGCCTGTGCTGCTCCTCCCTGTGGTGATGTTGGTGGTAACTGGGTCTGTGGTGCTCATCCCCACTGCTCACAACGCGCCTTGAGTTGGTGCCACCATTATAATCTCTCTCACGTACCTCACGTTCAGGCCGCTGGGGATGACGCTCTAACGGCTGTTCATACCTGACATTCAACGCACAAAATAGTTATTACAGCTGAACCTATATTCCTTCAATTCACCCAAAGAAAACTAATATACACCAGACATATTATACTGGAGATTACAGCTGTGACTTATCTCATACCTAATATACACCAGACATATTATATTAGAAATAGCTGTGACTTACCTCATATCCCTCAAATTTTTAAATCAACCCCGCCTAAATTGCTCACTATCATGTGTTCACTTTCCTTTTTAGAGTGTCTCTTTTCATTAAATTTTACTGTCTTAAACCTTATTTACATTTAGAGGACACTTCAAAATGTAAATTATTTCCATTTCGTTTTCAGGCTAGAATTAGATCTAAAAAAGTTTTTCTGAATTGACTGTTTTTGTCAGTGATTTCAAGGCTTGGAGTTAAGATAGAAGATCTCCCGAATCTTCGAAAAGATTTCTACAAAAACTGTTTACTATGGTTATACCTACAATCAGGATAACAATAAATGACCCATTACCCTGTGAAAATTGAGATTCAGATTTTGATGATGAGATGGTGGTTGACTCAAGCTAGGAGTGACGAGGAAGACTTGGAAAATTGGTTTTGTCATTTTGTGTTTAATTTTTGCTTGTCCTACCTCTCCAGCTTTGACATATATCCAACTTCACATACATATTTAGATACAGATGTCAACCTCACATACTAAAATTCTAAGATATAAATCAGTTGACACATGATTCCAGAAACATTCAATTTAAATTTCATATCAATTCTTTTGTAGTTTTACTCAAAACTTATTCACATCTTTGCACACTGATGACAAACATCGAGAACAAGAGAAGTCAAAGTAACACAAAAGAATACAAATTACAAACATTGCAGTCTTCACAACTGACTTCCAGTTTGTTGGCTTTATATCCCACTAACAACATTTTCCTCAACAGTTTTGTTAACAAAATTGAAGAAAAAAAAAAAGAATCCAAAAACTTGCATCCCTGACAACATGAAGGAGTTTTGGCCCAACTCAAAATAACCCTATTCTATTGGGATACAAGATAACGTGGTGGTTTACCTTTCGTGCCTTGCACCTCTTTCTTCTCTTCGTTCATCATATGACCTTTGAGGGCGTTCATATTCTCTTCTTTCATACTTTTCTGGCTTGCGTTCGTATCGGCTATGTCTGAAAGAGAGCAGCAGCCACAGGGTAATGTATAACTTTTAAAGTACTGACAATGCTTTTCTCTACCTTGAGGTCAGTATTAATATTTCACCTGATGTGGTGAGAGAAAGTCTGTAAAGACCTTTTTAATTCACTTACATCATAAACCAAACCATGTCTCCATGCAAAAATTTAAATCAATTTTAAGAAAAAATATCAGGTAGCCAATGCCAATGAGCTGTGCAGCATACATATGAAACACATTTAAAGAAAAAAAAAAAAAAAAAAAAGAGAGAAACCCTAGCTCGATGTTTTTCTGAGATTTTCAATGTGTATGAACTATCTATGAAATGCATTCATTAGGATTGACTGTAGAATGAAATGTTTACACTTATTTCTTTCATCAAAGTTCATGCATTTTTTTTGGTTGCTTTTATTTTTTATTATACTTTTTTTAAACACTGAGCCAGGCAAAAGCAAGAATTGGAATATTTTAACACTGAAAAAAAAAAATATATATGTTACTTGTCTGGTCCATCATATCTGTCTATAATATGACGCTTTGGTGGCCAGTCCTCTTCTCGCACAGGCCTCTCTGAAGTACGTTTGATTGGACGCCTGTCTTGTAAAACCCTACAAGCAAAAAGGGATTTTAAATATTGCACTCTTTTATTAAAATTACAACTAATCATGTGTTGCATTTTATTAATATTTCAAGCACCTCAGCCATGATTTCCACCATAAAACAGCATGTTATACAGAAAGAAAAAAAATGTTCATTTAACCCACCACAATTTCTTAAGAATCTGTTTACTTATAACTTATAATTTTAAAAATTTTGCTACTGAGGGGATCTCTGATACTGATGCCTTATTGCTCTTATAGTTTCCTTAGTGCAAGAGCAATTTGCATAAAGATATATCGAGCTTTGTAATCTCTTCTCCTAAAGGATCATTTGCCATGTACAGGGGTTTTCATTTACAGTGGCATTAGTATCAAGCCAATGAATAACGCTGATCAAATAAAATAAACATGGAAAAGGTCTAATGAGGAAAAAAAAGAAGTCAAAGCAAAATAGAAACTCATTGAAAGTGCTTTTTAGAGAATTGTAAAAGTTAACATGAACCATGTTCTTTCACATGCAGAGCACGACTATAGTATTAAGATAAAGAAAATGCACCATTTGGAACTTAACTCTTTTCATCTCAAACGGAACATATGAGCAAGTCTGAATTTGAAACAAAAAAGAATTTAGTGTAATAACAGATCTCTGAGAGCACATCAAATAGGAAGTACCTACCTTTGCTGTTCTCTTCTGTAAGCTTCTTGTTCCCGTTCCATTTGCAAACGTTCTGTCTCTAAACGCAGTCTCTCTGTCTCAATTCTCTCTCGCTCTAGCTCTTCCCTCATTTCCCTACATTGAAAGAATGAGAACACAATGTCAAGTATTCTGATCTATGATAAAGTATGAAGGTTTATAGCTTTCCATGGAGCAAAATGGAACATTTTACGACTAACATTTACAGGGATATTTAAGACCAACGGTGGCACTGCAATATATACTCAACAAGGTGAATGCTCATAACATCATCAAATTTATTGCCAGATATAATGAACTATACAAGACAGGCTAAATATAGTTGTATTAACCCTCATCCTGCTAAAGCGGTTACCCACAGATAGGGCCGAAAACTGTACCGTTGCCACGGCCAGTTAGCTTCTGGAATGGGCAAGTAGCAGAGAGGATTACCTGTGTTTGTACTGGGCGTATTGTAGTTCACAACAAAGCGTCAAGATAGACTTTTGTTGCCAGATCAGAGTTACATTTATTTTTTCAAACGTCACAACTTTATTTAAATATGTTTCATGGTTCTAAGAGTTTAAAAAAGGACGAGTTACAGACATAGGCTTGGAGAAAAACAAGTTCTCTAAAGAGAGGTTCATTGGATACGATAGTTTTAGTTTACAATAATTAACAATTCCTTTGATGAAAGCTTGAATTTGCACTGAAAGTAAACACATACGTAATTAATTTAGAGTGTGTGTGTGTAAGAGGGAGGAAGGTGGCGGGAATGAAAACTAAGCTTGAAAACTTTTAGAACCAGCAGACCTTTGAGTCTAGTTCGGTCTTCCACCTAAGCTAAAGCCACAAGAGTCAGTGCGTGGTCCTTTTGTTCAAAGAAACTACATGAATTTAACTATCCAGATAGATGCACAACTAAATACAGGTACAATGTAGTTCTATTATAACTAAACACAGAGAGTGGGGTGGGGTGTAGGTGAGACAATAAAGGAGAAAGGAGACAATCAGACCAAGCAGAAAGGTTTCCCTCGATGCTTATCAGGCGCTCCCATAATCATTGTCTCTACAACTGTGAGACATCAAGTATAAAACTCGCTCAACAATCTGTACGCCAGCCTATACTTTCCTGCCATTGGACACATAGTGACAGCTGACAGAATATCCCCTACACACACACCACGCTCTCAACTCATGCCTTTCTTGACACCTCAGTAAACTCCTCCATTTCTTACTCGGCTTTACAGTGACAAGAGGCTGTGGTGTGATTGACCGGTAATACGATTCATTCGGTCTATGCTATTACAAAATTTGGCCAATTACGTTACGTTATAACTAACACCACTACTAACTGCAATCCACATGATTCGAGGAAATCTGGGGGGGGGGGGGGGGGCAGTGGTCATGCCAAGTCTTTGTCAGGACTCTGTATTGGGGACGGGATGGGGGCAAGTAAGGGGGAAGAGAAGGGCCTGTGGTAAAGTCACCGCTGTCTTTTATTTGCTCTTCGGTCTTTATAACAACCACATACGAAGGAAGCTGGTTTCCCATGTATCATTCACATCAACTACCCATCTCGTAACATGGTTCCGATAGATGTGCCTAAATTGCAATTTGTTCTTCACACCTCAGGGGCTCTCAATTGCCTCCCAGTAGTTCAAACAGGGAGAAATTGTCACCAAATTGTGACCGTATAATTGTCACCCAATTGTGACTGAATAATTGTCACCCTTTCACTGGTTGATATTCTTAGAAAAGATATAAAGTCTACAGAGTATATGAAGTGGGATGTTTAGAAGATGACGTTTCAAACAGGTCCGCCCGTCAACCGTTAATAATAATGGCGCCGCAGCTCCCGGTTCGGAACCCCAGCCCATATATTTAATGGCACCGCAGGGTCCAGTTTATCGTCAGGGCAAAGCTTAAATATAATGGGTGCGCAGGACTAGGGTTAAGATATCACATTGTCATCCCTCTGCTTCAATAGATTTCCAGTTTCTTGTCATAGTTGCAGGTTCTATCCTTGTAGCCATAACAAGGATGTACTAGAATTTTACTAAGCAATTTAATGAAAATACATAAAAAAAAAGGTAGTAAAAATAAACATACAGTCATTTAATGAGTACAAGAATGAGATTTATCATAGAGGTTGGGAGAAAAATGTTTTAATTGAAACTATCATCTCACTATAAAAGATAAATAAAGGACTGAGATAAAAAAAAAAAATTGAATCTCAAAATAACTCTTGGTTGCATGTTTCCACATGTACTAACAACATTAAAGTAAAAAAGTTGAGGTTTACTGATGCATATTTAGGAATTGCTTTCACAGATTAAAAAAATTGCTTAATCATCAGTTATCCACACAAAAGCATACAAATAACCATCGGACAAAAAAGAGAGAGGACACTGATCATAATTTGGTCATCAATGCATTCTCACCTCAACCGTTTTCTCTCCCTCTCAATTTTCAACGACTCTTCCCTCTGTCTTTTCTCTATGAGCTCATGTTTGTAGCGGTCTCTCTCTCGATCAAGTTGTCTCCTTCTCTCTTCGTGTCGTAGGTACATTTCTTTTCTCCTCAGCCGCTCTTGTTCTCGCTCAGCCTGTGAAAAATAATTCCATAAAAGCAATGAAATATCCAACTATAACAACATGTATAACGCAGTGAATCATAATTATCCAACAATCCCAATTCAAAGCCAACAGTAAAAAAAAGTTTTAGTTCCGCAAACATTCCAAAGTCAGATTAATGGTACTTGTTACTGCGTAAGCCCATTAAAGGAGCTTTCCTTTTCCTTCCCATGGCCTGTTACGATCATGTTTTATAGATTACGAAACAATAATAGGATTTTCATCTTTTTGCATAGGCCGTCCATTGTCTAACTGAAATGTGAAAACTTCTTCCCATTTCTTTTCAAAGAAACTTTCCTCAATTATCAAATGGGTTGAGAAGGTATAATTCTATATGCTGGCTTGGCATTTTCATATTTGATGCTTTCATTTCTGAATGACTGCCCTCTTACCAACACCTACATCCATCTATGCTTCCTTAGTGTGACCCACTTAATCTACCTAACCATAGAAAAATTAAATTGACTTTGCAACACTGGATGTACAACTATAAGAAATTAATATATCAGCAGAGTGGTTGTGGTTAGAGCAAAAATTTAGTCAAATGATTTTTTCCAGAGGATTTTGGTGTGCTCTAATGTTGAATTTCTAGTAGTTTAATGAATCCAAGTGCCATGTTGCTACAAATGCACGAGAAGTCAGTTGGAAAAGTGAACCTATCCCTCTAAATTTTTCAAACAAAATACCTGTCCGTCTGATGTACAAAAAAAAAAGTTATAAAATACTCATGTGGGTTCAAGCTCTTAACAGTTTCAGCTTAACGTAAGGACCCTGGGCATCTCATAAAAATGAGTCCTTTAAATTGATGTCTTAAAAAGTCCTTTATTTAGTTTCTACTTTTATATTTTTTTGTTGCACATGTTATATATTTCATGCCATGACTAAGTTATGAGGATAACTTGATGTTTGCTTTCATATTTAGAAAAATTAAAATTAAATGTGATGTTCAGAGATAATAATGCTGAAATAAGCAGGTTGGTCTCATAGAAAAAAGAAAAATGATATTACCTTTATCTTTTCAAAGGATAAGACATCCAACTCTTTCTTTTCTCGCTCTGTTAATTCGCGGTCAGAGTGCAAGCTCTCTGAAATTTTCAAGGCGATAAAGGAAAATTACATTATGCTTATAACAATTTCTAAAAACTGGTTCATTCACACATGGGCAATTTTTTACAGCACTAAGTTAACATTCCCTGAGCTCGCTCAGGGCAATCTATATTTTGAACCTCAAATTAACAGAGATAACAGAAAAATTACTTCTTGCTAAGAAGGGCAGTCTGAATGACTTTCAACTTCGTTTTCAAATTAAGAATCATATGTTAATTGTAAATAAACATTTCACTGGTAAAAGCAGTCCTCAAAAATATAAAATTTTCACTTTCTAAAACATTTAAAGAGACTTGACATATACGCTAAGCCCATTATGATTACCTTGAAACATTCTGTATCAAGTAAATCATCATTAAGTTAATGTTGAATGAGTTTGAAATGAGTGCACTATGTTGAACATAACATTCCATGGTGAAACAATTTTTGCACACGATCAACTATTCACTTAAAGAATCCTAAATTACCTGATTTGCGACTTGCACTTCTTGATGTTCTCCTTTCTTTAGAATCTTCAGGTTTATGATCTTTCTTATCAGATCCATCTTTGTTTTCTGAAAAGACATAAAAAAAAAAATCCAACTAGAAATGTTGTCCCTTGTTTCTACAGACAAGCTGTTGTCTTAGTGAAAAGTACATAATTAAACACAGATATTTATAACGAAAAAAAAAAGTAAAAAGTAATTTTCATCCTTGCAAACCTTGCTTGTGAGCCAGCCGGGGTGAATCTGCAAGGGCATTCACAAACTAACATGATAATATAATTGAAATAAAGATATTTCTTTCAATATTCAATGAGCAAGTTTAATTTCTGAAAGGTTTTATCTCAAGTCTGTTTTGAGCATCCTATGCTTGAATTTTTCTTGTTGCATTTCATTAGTAAGCCGTGATGGGAAAAACATTCAAACAATACAAAAAATCCTACCATCTTCTTTTCTGGGAGTGGTGGACTTTTTGATGGGACGAGATGCAGATTTGGGAGGCGACTTGATACCACTAGGTGGCAGAACTTTATTTTTGGCTCCTTGAGGTTCCGTTTTTGCCTATACAAAGTAACAAACAAAATATTGTTGTTTTTGATTTTTCAGAAATGTCATTTTTATTGAACTTACCAATTTATCCATTAAAAAGAAAACATTCCATAAATGGTTCAACTGCCTTTTGCAATGTAATCAATAGAATTATGCTGAACTAAAGATAAAAAAGCTATGATTACATTGTCATCATTCTCAACACCTTGAGAGAATTTATAAATCAAAATAGTCACCTAGGATGACACAACAAAGGACCTATGATTCAGCGATGAACTCATTTAGACCATGCTGTGCTCCCCCAACGATCTAATCTATTTAGATCTTTATTTTTATTGTACAATCTTATGTAAATTGAAACTTAAATATGGTCAATTGGTATAAATACAATTGCTAAAGAAGTTTTCCATGTCAAAACTTTTTTTAATAGGTTCAAGAGAGGCATAAGGCTAAATTATGCAAAGGTCACCCAGAAACATGTGTCCCTAAAAGCCTAACACAAGATGGAACTGAGAGTTTTCCCTAACTTATGGGTAGATGTACTTGGTTCATAAAAACAGATAAAAATTGCTCAAGATTTTATTTAATTCTTAGAAGAAGAAGAAGGTTTGGGATTTGCGATATGCCATTTAAATAAAAATCAAAGGATGATCTATATGATTTTTTAAGCTGATGACAACATCAAAAGCTGGCTACTCAGAATCTAAAGGATAATAGAATTTTTTGTCAAACATTTACATTTATTTGACACTGAATACAAAATCAGCCCTGGTTGATGTGTTTGTACATTTACTATCCTAAAGGAAACCCTACATGATTTTTTAAATAAGGTTGATTGATGCTCACTTCGAGCTCAGCTTTACTTATCACCTGTCCCATGTACAGAAGTCTAATTTTAGACTTCTTAAACCACAAGTCAAAATCTGAAAACTTGGCCTGAATAAAAAAAGGAGTGCTTTGCAAGCGGAAAGATCATATTTATCATAGATCAGATGGAAATAAGCATCATTTAAATTACTGTAATCTCTGAGGAGGGTAAAATGAGAGAACTTGCTTTTGTACAGTAGATTGATACAACATAGTATCTGTGATCTTCCTTGGAATAAACATCTTGTAAAAGAATAAATTATTTATAATTGTCAGGAAGAGTGAACATCACTGTTAACATGTGCAAGAAACAGGGTAATCAAAAGTGAAATTACAGACCTATGAGTTGTGTCTTAAATACAAGGAATTTTTTACAGCCTCACATTTTTGTTTTGCGAATTAAAAAAAAATTGGGGTTTCAACTTTTGCATGTTTTTCAACTAGCTTTTGAAGATATAATTGTACTGACAACCACAAATTTTCCTCAAAGACATTCTGCTGTAACATCACAAATCTTATTAGAATCTCTCACATAAAACCTGATTGAAAGAGACCACATCATTAATTTGACTTTAAAATTCAAAGGCCATTTGATATCATCTCTTATTAAACCCTGAAATGAAGGCTCCCTCACCACAAGCCCCTTAGAAATGCTATTTTTAAAAATTCACACTTATCATTTAAAGGTTACGCAAAACTCTGGCTCTCCATAGAATTATAAACATGCAGTTACCTTTCCAAACATGTCTCAAAAACATATTTATGTCGGTTTTTGCCCTATAAATGAGCGCATTCCATTTCATATTTCCTTTTCTCAACTTACCCGCTCCACAGAAATCATTCGACCATGCAGCTCTGTTCTATGTAGGTGCTGTATACATTTTGTAGCCTCATCTGCTGAACCCATGGTCACAAAACCATAGCAGCGTGAGCCTGGTGCTCGAGCATTGGTTACAACTTTTGCCCCGAGAACCTAACAGAAAACAATAAAATTGTCCTGTTAAAAATGGTTTTGTGTGAGACAAAATTTTTAGGTTTTTTGATACTTTCAATAAGGCATGATAAAACTAAAAATAGATATAGGCAATTGAAGGATAAAATTACACAGTTACACAGAAATATCTTGCAAATAATGTCATAAAAACTCACCTTTCCATGTTTGCTGAAAAGAGCCTTCAGATCTGTTGCACGAGTAGTTGATGAGAGCCCACTTACCCACAAGTTTCGGCTACTCTGAATGACTTTGAATGGCAAGAAAAAAAAATGATAGGGGAAGGGATGGGCGAGTCAATAACAAACTTGTAAAATCATTTTCCTCTAAGATCTACCTGTAAGAATTTAATTTGTATTATTTTCATATTGAGATAAAATCTTTTCTACAAAAAAAAAAAGAAAAACCAAATTAACCAGAATTGATTTAAAATAGGAATGCCATAAACTTTACAGTTTTTAAATCAAGTGATGCTGCATGAATCAGCAGTGCTGACTACCATTTAATTAGGTTAGAAGGGATCTAAATGTAAGTAAAAAAAAGTGTGTTAATGGTATTGGAAGAAGAGAAAATTTGTGAAATGCCATGACAATTTTTTTTTTTAACTTTCAATACACATATAATCGTGGAAACTATTGATCACAGAAATGTTATCAATCCATGACAGTCATTCTATTTCTATATAAACAAATATTCTATTTTTGCATTGATTTTTGTACAAGTCTTGACTTTTTTTTTGTCGTTTTCTTCTTCTGACACCATGGTCTAGAGATATCATTTCTGGATTTCAAAATAAGATGTAGATCTAGAATCTGATCAATCTGTCACTGCCTCTAATCAGTCTTAAATAAACTGAGGACAAATCCTGATCTCTCTCAAGATTTATCAAATCTTATTTAGAACTACACACCTGTCAACAGAATTGATTCATTATGTAAATGGCTAAACTTGATGGCTTCTTTAACTCAAGACATACCATAAAGCTTAACTTTATATGTCTAGATCTAAAGAACCAGGCACAACTGGGAAGTGAAAGACGAATATTGAAATTAGAACAACTTTGCTGTGAAATGACAGCAACAAAATGATCCAGATGTATAGTAAAGAAAGAGCCACTCCAGACTATCACATTTTTCCATACACTTGTGGTTCACCAATTGATTCATTATACAATAAAAATTACCAACTGCACCAGTCCTTAGTCCAAAAATCTTAAATTTAGAGTCACAGGTAATGACACAAATCTTTGCCATTACCGTAAATGATTACCAGCCAAGCACATCAAAAGTTTACAAAAGTTCCAAAGTAAACAAAAGCAGTGTATTCATTTGGATCCAGTATTATGTGAACACAAGTAAAAAAATTTGAACTATGATTTGTCTGTTAGGTGTTATTTTCGAATAGTGGGCAGGAAATCGAAATGCCAACCATTTAATGGGATTCCCCCTAACAAAAAGATAGTAGGCAACTCTCAATGAAGGCAATTGTGTGCTGTTTATATTAAGAATCAACAGTCCCTTTGACTTTGTACTGTCTGATTAGTATTTGACCACAAAGAATAACTGCTTGCTTCCTGATTAAAAGTTACCAAAACATGCCAAACATTTTCTTATCAAAGCAGACAAGTCCAACTTTCATTATCTCTTTCATCATTTTTAATAGCTCTGAAAAAATCTAGAACATTGGCTATTCATAAAAATCCAAAATACTGAGCTAGCTTTATGGGCATCACACTTCTTAAAATTTTAATACATTTTCTGGGCAATCCATATATTTCTATTATGACTAAAAAATATTTCAATCATTAAAATTGATTAATCTTCCTCATCCGTAATGACCCTTTTCAAAAAATTATGACTATTGCCATCATCCTTTTCTGAACAATCAAATAAATCTAACCCATTTAACGTTCATTAAAAAAAAATTATAATTATATTTTAAGATTCAAATGAAATATCTGATCTTTTCCAAGATGCATTTACAACAGAAAATTTGACATATTTTTTAGTCTACCCGACTGCTTTCTTATTTACTTCAGCCACTATTAGAATGAGCTGCTTTATGGCACAGTTTGTAAAGTCACTAAAGATTGAGAGGTCACGTGATGTACTCAACAGGAATCAGCAAGTGACTTAATGATCAGAGTAAATTTACATACCTTTGTCATCTTTCTTAACAGGCTTTGCTGGTGTGCTGAAAGAAAAAAAGTAAGACAATGAACATCTGTATTGAATTAGCTTACAAAATACATAAATATCAAAAAGCCTTCTTTCTAACATTTTGAGCGATGGAAGATGTTAAAAAAAAGAAGGGGGGAGGGGGATATGCAATGCTGTGGTACTCTTCCACAGTTTGACAATACCAAATTTATCTTTGTTCCCCTACTTGAATAAGACAGTAAAAAAAGAATTCTTCTATGTAAATTAATACCTGAAATAAGAGGCCATGAGTTAAGTCCTCATTTGGGCTATCCTGATCAAAATTGTACATCATAAATTCAGTAATACAATCTTTTGCTTAAGCAAATTTTCCCAACCATGGACTAGACTATGACATGTGGTGCTATATTCCTTAAAAATAAAGCTACAATTGATTTATATATCAATGCAGTTGGCCACAAAGCTGCATGTAAACAGATCATCAGTAAGAACTTGATGCAACTTCTTTGGGCCTTATAAAAGTGCCTCAGCAAAACATGAGGCACAAAAAAGCTATTAGCATGATTTAGATATTTAAAATAGAGGAGAAATATGTCTACTAAAATTTTTACTGCACAGAAAAGGGCAGAAACGGAAGCATTCAATACAAGTACCTTAGGCTTGTCAAATTCATTCGCTGTTCACAATCAAGAAAGGCATTTAATGACATGAAACAAACCTCTTGGCTGTAGACTTAGTGTCTTTTTCATCTTTACTTGCAGGATCCTTGCTGCCCTCCTTAGTTTCAGCTGTGCTGGTGGAAGCCTTTGTCCCTTGCTCAGTTGTCGGTGCAGCTGGTGTCTTGCCCTCTTCAGTTTCTCCTTCTGCTGTTGTTGAAGTATCTCCTGTGGCCACAGCTGTGCTCTCCACTGCTTTCACTTCTCCATGACCTCCATCCAGTAGATCAGCATCAATATCATTCAGCATCGTGTCATCTACCTGCACCACAAATGACTCATCTCCACCTTCAGATGTTGAAGTCTTAACCGAAGCAGAAGGCTCATTAGTGGGTGTTGCAGTCCCTTTAGCCGGTGTAACTACTGCTTTAGCATTGACCGATTTCTCTTCAGATGAGCCTTGGGTAGCTAATGCCGTGGCATCTACAGCTGTTGCATCATTGGAGCTGATGTCAGATTCAAGCAGCTCAGCCTGAGCCTTTTTCTCATAAGAAGCTGCAGCACTAAGCTGAGTGAGATCTGAAGTGTCTGTGGAAACTGTAGGCTCAGCATTTGTATCAGTGTCATTGTCCTCTACCAAGCATACAGCCTCTTGTACTTCCTCCACATTCTCAATGTTGTCTTCCATCGTGCCTGTGACTAGATCATCTACACCAGAGTTGGAATGTTCCACGTTCTGGTGCAATGCTGCATTTTCCACATCCTCAAAGGCATCTTCTAATCTCTCTTCCTGTTCTTGGAGACCTTGGACATCTGTGAGATCATTTGAGGTTTCCTCCTCTCCCACATTCTCCTGGGCAACAGGAACTAAAGAAATTCACAAAATGAGATTAAGATAAAATAAAAGCTGGATGCTGGGAGCAGGCATCAACTGCTGACTTGGAAGAGCATACTTACACCATCATGGCAGGGACATAGTTGAAAGCTTGATCCATTCTTGAACATGTGGCTTTTTATCATTCACCAAGGCAGAGATCATCAACAGGATACAATGGGGCAACAATGCAAATACACAGACTCAACTTGCATAAACAACGTCTCATCTTGAAAACATCTTTCGTCCAGCGGTCTGCTGCATTTTTTTCTTTTATTATAGTGTTATAAACCTTAATGTGATGACCAATTGGCGATCAGTCGAAAAACAATGATGATAATTGAACTAAAACCCTAGCCTTGGAATAGGCTGAATTTCTCTCAGCCTATGTCTGGGTGCAAACTATTCCAAGATGACTCCTCATATGCTATGCTGCTTGCCAGATGAAAGCACTCAGATTTTCTTTTTTGACTCTGAGATATGGACTATGAACTCAAACTTTTAAACAAAAATTTTTTTTTATTAACTTCTAGCTAGCGTCTAATAACAATCATAGGACAGTAACAGCATTAAAGAGGCTTATGTATGCATTATTTAAACTTTCTAACTTTGAATTTGCCTCTTGATGAAGAAATAAAGCCAACATTACCTTCTTTGCTGTGGTCCTGTGTTTCCTGATCAACAGATGATTTCTGGGGAATGCGTGAATATGATAATTCTCAACAGATGATTTCTTAAGATAGTAGATTGGCCAACAGGCTATGATTAAAATTTTGTAACTTCCCTCTCCCCCCACCTCCAAAATGTCTTAAGCATGGAGACTTTA
This sequence comes from Elysia crispata, assembly GCA_033675545.1. Classification (NCBI taxonomy): domain Eukaryota; kingdom Metazoa; phylum Mollusca; class Gastropoda; family Plakobranchidae; genus Elysia; species Elysia crispata. The sequence continues at coordinate 690,005 of JAWDGP010006494.1, forward strand.
TAAACTGAATCATGAATATTTTCAAACTTAAATAAAAAGTAAGAAAAGGTATAAATGTATAAAAATACACACATAGAATGTTTTCTTTTGGAGCCAGATCCAGCCTTTGAATCAGAGAACGAATTTACATTCACACTAGATCTGGCTTAAGTCAAGACACCCTGAGTTCTTCATCCATCCTTTTTGCATTTGTCTGAATATAACACTAAAACCCACTTTTTTACCAAATTCTACACCTCTTTCCTAATCAATGTACCCTCTTCTAGACTGATAGAGGTCCTTGGACAAACTAAGTCTTCTCTACAAATGGTGGATTTGTGACATGATTTTAAGACACAAAGACCTCTTCAAAAAATCATTACTGGATAACCATTTAAGGAAAATGAAAGAGAGCTGTGAATAAAAAATATTCAGGAAGTATGAAAACTGTTTGGCAAAGCTGTATAACTTACTTTACAAACACAATATTATGGTTGTGAGACGCATATTGTTTATAATTGTATATGAGGGTCTTTGATGTATTATTTAATTTTTAGAGGACAAAATCCAGACTTTTTGGCAAGAATAACCCTGAACACAGGCAAAATCCAGACAACTTAGAAACTAAAGTATCTGTAGCAAAAGTCAAAACTGAAACTGCAAGTATCATGTTTGTTCACTTCGCTTCCAGAAAAACATGAGGCTTTATGACTAAGACCTAGATTGAGTTAAATGCATGTAACTTCCCTCACTTGTTCTTGCTTGATCCTTATGTTTCTTGACAAAACATAGGAAAAAGCTCTTGGTCATGAGTCATTCTAAAAGAACTTTTATAGAAAGTGAAAGTCACATCTTCTTGCTTGTAGCATTATATAAATCTTGAAAAAGTGTGGAACATTTTTTTACCTACTGATTTAGATCTCTCTTTTTCTGTGCTCGGACTATCAGACTAAACATAAAGAACTCAAAATAATTATCTTGCTATAGACTCATTCCTAGACCCCCAGCAAAACTGCAAGAGCTGGGAGGGTAATCAAAACAATTCTTTACATACCTCGTCCAAGTTGAATAGAGCTTCTTCAAAGGTCTGATCTCCATTTGCGGTTGCCATTTCACTAGTCATATCACCATCATTGGACAGGAGTAGCTGATCATCCATCCCATCTTCCTCTTCGACATCTTCTTTGTCCATGTTGTCCATGCTATCCCCGCAGTCTGGCAGATTAGGAATATCATATTTAGGAGGGATAGTTCTTCTTTATCTATAGTTGTAAAAATTTTACTCACCGTAACCTTTCACTTTGCATGTTAACCCTGGTTCTGCTCACATGATGGCACACAGGTAGGGAAGAACACTGTGCTGCTGCCATATCCAATAACTGAGTAAGTTTCTGAATTTGGCATGTGGAAGAGCTAAATACTTGTGTCTACAATGTGTACTGTAGTTTACATAAAAACTAAAAAGTCTAGATAGGCTTTTATTTCCAAAATAAACCACAGGTTACATTTACTTTGTAATCTTGACATCTGATTTATATAACATCAAGTTTTCATTGACAGTTTTTGAAGAGAGGTAGATAGGGTACTATACTTTGCAATGAAAACTACAACTAAATAGGGGCAGTCACATTTATTAAGTAAAGAGAATACAGAGTAGATAAACTTGAGATAGTGAAGATTAAACATAGAAATCAGACCCAACTAACAAGGTCCACCAACAGGGCTTGACAGGCTTCTGACGATGACTCTCTCAAAAGACTTAGGTAACAGTAAATGATACACTCGTTCAACATTAAAAGACAGACCAAGCTATACTACCATTAGACGCACAGTGACAACACATCAAACATCAAGACATGGTACCACAGACACAGAGAGCTCTCTCAACTCTTGTCTCTCACTACATCATTGTAAACCCTTCTTTTCCCAGACCTTTTCTCTCTCCTCAGTGAAATAATTTTGTCAAAACTAGAAGGATACTCAGTAAAAGGGCAACACATAAACAATGAGATATGTTGATGACACTATTAATTGCAGAAAATAAAGAAGACTTGAAACGATTATTAGATGTTGAAGAAAGCAGTAAAAAAAGGTTGGAATGAAACAGCAAATAAGACAGAAGTATTAGTTAGTGTCCACAGAGCGACATCATCAACGGGAATAACCCGACATGGCTTACCATCTCCTTTATTTTTGGCTGGATTTAAGCTTTTCTTGGGAGTTTCAGCAACTTCAAACTGGTACAGGTTTGGATCCTCCCCTTCATTCTCAAGGGCCTAGAAGAAAAGAAAAAAAAAAGGTAATTTACTTCTTGAAGTTCTTAGGATTTTCCAGCTCTTCCACCATAACGTGGACATGTATTCCAGATCCTTTGACAGGTGTATGCAGTGATGCTCTAAATGCTAGGTAAAAAGGAATTCTAGGCTTCTTTTCCATTAAGCTAAGCCTAAGCACTTAACAACTTTACCTGAATGAAGAATGAAATGGTCGAATCCAATATTTAATCACAAGAGAATCTAGACCAAGGCGTTAACAATAATGGGATAAAAAGCTCTGTGTATACTGGCGACTAAACAATCAGTCACAGCAGATGTATTGGTGCATAAAATAGATTGGTGGATCTTAGGGAAAACAAAGATCAAACCAGACTTCGCAAAACTTTACAAATTCATAAGGTCAATTATTTTATCACTTTGTAGACTGTAATAGAATTTCTTGTATGAGATTTCAATTTCTCTGTCCCACCTTTGTTCCAACGCAGAATCTTTTTAATTTCACATGCGAAACTACTTCCTGAGCCATTAACCATTAATTTAAAAATAAAAATTAATATAGTAATAACATCGAATGCTTTGCTTACAAAAGATTAGTGGCAACTTAAAAATAATTAAAGTATCTCACATTTTGATAGCATCAATATTGCAGTTCAACAGATACTGTTTTTGAGAAACAGGCCTTACTGTTTTGTGTAATTCATGTTCAAGGGAAGGAACAAACCTTTTTATGCAATTTTAAAGGAGTCTGCAGAGACTATGTCCACATTTGTACTTGTGAAACATGTTTTTTGGAGCAAGATTTGCAAGATCATATTTCTTTCAAATTAATAGAGAAAATAAAGAAAAGCAGAAGAAAAATGTAATTGGAATTTTACCTTGCATATTTGCAACAGTAAACTAATACTAATTATGGTGGAAATAACAAACAACCAAGAACACAACATCACTTGCTACGGATGGTACAAGGGCATGCTCCCCCCAAAAATTAAATATGAAATATGCCTTTATGATTTCTTTGAACAACTTTTGCACACAAAAAAAATAGCTTCTTTTTGTGTTCAATTATTCAAAACATTTTATCTTTTATTAAAAATGAATTATTCCTAGTCCTAAATATAGCTCCCGTAAAACCTTGAAGTTTAAAAATACATATTAAGACAACAGTTTGTTTTTAACTTTGTAAAAAAAAGACAAGTTTTGTAATAAATAAACATTAATACTGCAACACTGACTAGGCAATCAGCACTCCCAGGACTTCTGCAGTGGCTAGGCCAACACCTACCAATCTTATGTTACACCAGAATATTTGCCATATAGAACTTATTAATGCCTCAAGTAAGTGAAATCATTTTCTAACTATGAATTACCAATAAAAATACTGCTGCATTATGTAGATGTAGTATCTTATACTAAACCCACAGTCCAATCAGAAGTCTTACGGTCTTCATTCTCACAGCTACATCTAGTCAATGAAATGCTGTTTAATGCAGGCTTGAATTTGAATTAGTGCATGTGGTCTAGATCTTGTCTAAGTTCACGAGAAAGATTAAAATAGATGTTTCTATAGGCTTGTTGAAAAGAGAAACAGGGAGAGGACTACTAGAATCTAGATCTAGATATCTGGTAAATTTTTAATGCTTTTTCTTTCTTATCCCTAACCTAAGACTGTCATCTTCAAATCAATTTCAATTTTGTATCAGTTGCAGAATAGTTGAAATCAAATGACACAACAAAATATTTAGAATACACAACTGAACTCTTAGTATACGGAGGCAAAATCCCCATTTTTGGGTCTAAATTTGGACCCTAAGTAGGTGATTGGTTTTGCAACATAACTTTTGTTAAAAATTGTTCAATTCTCCCAAAAGATATCAAAATAAAGATCTTTAACTCAAGTACCATTGTCTTGGTTCATAAACCTACAGGCGGAAGTGGGGCAGGTGCAGCAGCATCCATTTATTCCCACCCCCCCTTGCTAATCCCACACAAGAACGGTGGTGTTGGTCTATTAACCAACACAGCATAGCCCCACTTTCTCTCCAACATTGTATTGTTCCTTGTTGAGAAAGTAAGCCGTTATTTGATTGAATGTTTCTAATAATAACTACCAGTGAAATTAGTTTTTTTGAGACTCTACGATGGTCCTACGTTATGATATCAATGAATGAATGAAGCCAGATGCACTGTACATGTGTGTTACTTGTATCCTTGATCAGACACAGCAGAGGGTGTGGCCCGTTGATGTCTCAAACATGGGTTTGGGGTGGTAAAATCTGATTATACTGTGTTTGCTGCCTGCTGAATCAATGAATGTTTGCTCTTGGGCAATGTGGTGTCTGGTTATGCCTTGTGTGTTGTCTATTGTCCTGCCCTCCACATCCCCTCCATTTGCTTCTATTAGACTTAATCTGAATCTGTGCTGTCCATTGTGTAAGTTTACAGTCCCGTCCATGTTTGCCCCTTGAACCATGTTGATTGTACTTGTTTTGGTATATATGTCTCCTAAGTCATATTCAGAATCGCTTTACACCCCCTTTGTCCCTCCTGAAAAAATGAGGTACTGAGAATGTATGTTGTTGAAATGCCAACGTCAGCCATGTGTTTGGTGCTCTCAGTCTCACTGCTGTAACCATCATCACAGTATCTGCGCTTGATCAACAACTTTATTTTTCATAAGCAAGAATGATCAATTTCAACATTTTATCAATTTTCCTTCATGTGAACCTGCCAGTCCCACAATGTTCATACACAACCAGCCCAGGTAACAACACAGTCATGTGTGTACTTTAGAGTCACACATCATAGGGAGAAAAAAAAATCGGAAAAAATCAGAGACAATGGAAAATAAAGTTAATTTTACTCCATACTCTATATCTAGTTACGTTTATTAGTTTCCAAACAAAATATATTTTAAAGGGCATTCACTTTATTTTTAATTATCCATAATGGTCACGTTTCTGCAACTTGTCAGTTTTCTTCTGCAATGCTCTACCAGCCATGCAGTTAATTAAACACCTTGCCTAAGCAACAGCAGAGTCTAACACTATACTTCTGGGTCACATGGCCCAAGCCATGGGGGTTAAAATGGCTTTACATTCATGATAGTATCATAAGTTTGTTTTAATTTTGTACGCACATTAGTTTTTATCTTTGGATCCTGCTTCTTTCCCAAATATAGGTCTAGATCTAGACCTTTCACTATCATTGGTGTCTGAATCAGAACTAAATTAAGAGCTGGAGTAAGATTCATCAGTAATATTGCAGTTATCTGCCCAACTCATTTTAAGCTTTAAAATTGTTAATTTCTTAAATAATTTGATATGCTGAACATGAATATGAAGACTATTCATTGCAAATAAATACTTTTGAAGATATATGCATTTTTGTGTTGCTCTAAAAAACAAAGTTTCCGCCTTTGTCGAAAAAACGTTCAATTGTGAAGCCTAGCGTGAGTGGGCCGGTATCTGCAAATTTACTGATTCATCACATTCCATCCTATTTCTGATTGCTTTTCGCGCTTCAGAGGTTTTAATATCGCCAAGGCCTATTTTATATGTTTACTAATCTAGGATCAGCTGTTCATAACAAACTATTAACACTATAAACGGTGCAAAAGAAAATCTGCTGAAAAAGACTTATCATTCCCTTAATCCTGAAAAAAGTTTCTAACTCTAAAGATGTAAAAATTTGGTTTTCACGAGTTGAATTGGCTTTTATTGAAAGAGAATTGGATTTAAATATATTAATCTGTGCCCCATACTCAGACCTGCCACTTTTCAGGAAAAGAAAATCTGAATGATTCTGTCAAAAAAAATCTGAATTATAGCTCCATTTTGCCCTTAACATCTACGCAGCAGACATTACAATACACATAACGTAGTCGTTAATGAATGCATTCGTTAGTATAGCCGTGTCTGAAATCTGATAAAAACAAGGTTTCTTAGTTCGTAATTCTTCCATGGTTAATGTGAAAAGTTCAAACTAAACCATACCTCTTTGTTTGAATCAAGTACTTTATGCTTTACAATACTTTTAAGAGGCTCAAATTGAATGGCATTAGCATTAAGCAGCATTTGATAAATTTAAAAAGAGCAGAGAGGCCAACCAACCCAGTTAGTGTACAACATGACTTAAAAAAATTTATATTTACATGAACAGGAGTACTCCTTACCGAAAGGTTAAAAATATAAAGAATGACAGATCTGATTCTAGATATTTTGCACATGATTATTGACCTTGGACCATATTGACAATCTTAGGAATTTTGTTCGATCCAGGTGTTGAAAACTGGACTAAATATTTCATGAGGAACAAATTGATAACTTGCTGGAAATTTGTACTATTTTACTTTAAGTAAATAATATAAAGAGCGTAATCCCCTCCCGTTCAATCCCCTCACTAAGAAAAAGGTCAATTTAACTGCAAAAATTATGTTGTGACGGTGAGACTCGTTTAGCGCGATTTAGATGCAAGTTTGTACCCTAGATCTAGATTAGATAAAATAATTAAAATCTCAGATTTTGTGCAGATTGAAAAGCTTGCATCGGGATAATGGCTCCAAACGAGAAATCTTATTATAAGATCTAAATCTAGATTTAGATCTAGTTCCGGTTTAAGGTTACTCTTTACATTTCACAGACCTTCAATTAACATTAGGCTATAGTTTCGTGTCATATCATCTTGATTTACTCTACCTCTTTTTAGATTTAGTATTTCTCAATTGATCCTCATAACTGACAAGATCTAGATGAAAAAAGAGACCTTCTGCGGTAGACATTACTATAAATAACGGTGTGTCGGGATGTGAAGATGGTAAAATGCAAACGAATAAGCGATAAGTAAACTCCACAAAATCAATAATATGGATGATTACAACTAAAATATTAGTACCAATTTCGATACTGCATTTGATAATATAAAAAAAAACAAAACAATATCGATATGGCGGATTCCACGAACATGGATCAAAATTGTCCCAAAATTATAAAATTTTCAACTTTCAACAACATGCACATATTATACATCAAAAGAAAGGGAATTTAAAACTGATTTCAAGTATGTAATTTTTAAGACCTAGAGATCTTTTATTGTCGAGTTACAACAAAAATGGTGCACCTTATCTCATGTGTAATAAAACTTCAGCGCAGGTTGATTTTGTCAATGAGGATGTATCTTCAACACTACGGCAGTATTTTTTTTTTTGCACCAATACATCAAAATATCATTGGAACAATACTAAAACTATTCAAGTCTAGTCATTTAAGTCAAGAACAACAATAATTTAATATAAAAAGGTATTTCACAATATATACATATGTCGCTATTTCAGATGATCGGAACTTCCTGTGTGTCGGGATTCTGACCTTCGTATAAAATATAAAGAATTCGTCTTAAACCGATGAACTTCAGATCAGGTGCAATTAAATTACTCTTTTCGTCAAAAGCCATTCAATTATGTTGAAACGGGTTTTGTTTTTCATATTGGCGCCATAGGAGGCGTACAGCAAGTGAGTATATATGGTTTGAAGACCTCCGAAAGTCTAGATCTAGACTGCGGTTCTGAACGCTGATTCCGATGGTTAGGCGACACACATTAACAATACGTTACAAATTCACCTTTACAAACCTCACAAAGAAGATCCGTTAACGTAAAATCAAAGTAGCAACACTAGAGCTCTTGTAGAACAAAATATCCGTATCAATAGCCTTTGTGACGCGAGAAAGTGAAACATCAATGGAAGTTCCGACAGTCAGAACGAGGCGACACATAGGGTATGGTGTATTCTTTTTTTAGTCTGAAGCAGTTAAAAATTATATCGGAGGGTTAAAATCGATTTATTTGCGATAGTTATATATTTCTCAATGGAGTCTACTATTTATACGCGATAAAGACCCGATATTGATGAAAAAAGTGGTTCCGAACGCCAATGCTTCAAGGCGACGCACAACACGCTGACGTCATAGGGGTTTTCCGATTTCCCTCACACAAAGAAAAAGGGACTCGATCGGTTCAAAATGATTGTAGACAAAGCGCACACTTTTAAGAATACAAAGAAACCACCAGGCATCATGTTCGGGTTCTTTTTTTAGTCACAGCAGTCACCCGAACCTTGTGATAGTAAATATGGGACATTTTGTGTGACGCATTTTCTGACAATCGGAACACAAAAAAATTTTAAAAAAATACATAGACAAGTCAAAACCGAATTATTTTGATATGGTAGTTTATTAACATTGTCAAGAATGATAATAACATAAATCAGAGTCATAAATGTATTAAAAGTCTGAAATAAAAGGCATTTAATTTGGAACGACCTTCTTCACCCCTTTTCGTGGAATCCGCCATATTAGTATAACTAGATCTACATCGTCCACATTTATTGTTTCGCACAGGCTGTCAATTTTGTCGAAAAATAGAAATTTGAAATTTTTTTTTTAATCTTGAGGACGAAAATTAAGTTCAGAAAAAAATCGGAATTTTTCCTAAATTTTTCGAAAAATCGGAAAAGGACCAAATTTCATTAAAAATTCGGAATGAATGGCAGGCCTGCATACTGTGTGTGTGGCAAGCCGGATACTAAGAGTTAAGACTCAATCTATAAAAAGATCCTACAGGATTTGGGATTACCAATTAAGATTTAAATCCATTCGAAGATGGGAGTCTATTTGGTACGTGTACTTCTAAGATGAATGTGCCTGGCGTAACAAAAGAAATAGCGTCAAATTTTTAACTTAGCAGATCTAAGTCTACAATCTGGATCTAATCCATTTCACTTCCTAAAAACAAACTTGAGCTAGGTGTGGTTACTTCCCTTAGACTAGAGTAAAAAAGTTCAACTTAGCGCAACTTAGTTATAGCACCATTGCACTAACTGCCCTTCAAATTATAATTTAGAACATCAAACACACCAGGAATTCATCATATTTCAGACCTCGAAGATTCGGGATCAATTTGGCCCTAATTGAGATCTAAGATCTAGATCTAGATCTAGATACTAGATATATAGATCTTCTAGATCTAGAGTCTCGCTGCATCAATCTTGAATCTATACAACAATGTTCCTCTCTTGAAATAAAGAAGCCATATATACTCACCTTCAATAGCCGCTCATGTAAAACGGATTTAACTCCCGTTTTATCAAGGCCCCTTTTATCCAACTCATTTTTCATGTCTATAACGCGCAAATCGCTAAGTTTTTTCTTTTCTGAGATGGCCGCCATCATTGCCAGCGTGAAACGAGTGGAATTGTGGGATTTTTCAAAGCATGGTAGCGATACCTACGTTAAACAAAGTAGTCGACTCCTCTATAACTGCCATAGACTTAAATAAAACTGTGAATTCATTTCAAACATTTTTTTTATATCGGATCTATAATAACAGTTAAATTGGCATCGATACTTAAAATATCAGGCAGGAAGTTGCTGAAACCATTCGAATAAAGTGACTATTTATAGTCTTTTTCGGTTAAGAATAGTTTTTAGTAAAGTCTGTTTCCGTAAGCAGCTACTTTATCTTTTTCTTAACTTGAACTTAGTTACGCTAATACAATGTTAGATCTTAACATATATGCTTTCGAATATTTTTTTTTAATCTAAGAAAAACAAACAAAAAGCTGCCCCACTTATTCCATTCCCATCTGCTTTCTTGGCGTCCATGTTTCGCTGCCTCTACTGTCTACAACTTGACTCAGAAAGGTTTTCAACGTCTTAAACATCAAATCATCTGATTTTCTTTTCTTTCCACAAATTTGTCTTTCGGTACATTCTCTCTTTAGCCATTGATATTCTTGTTTTGGTGCTCATCGTGCAGACATAATCAATGACTTTAGTGGATCTCAGGTATTATAAAGCTAGTGACATCTTTGAGAATTATTCTCTGTTCTTATGTCTGGTTTTATTTCTTGCAAGTTGTAGATAAGTTCATTCATTTACTTTATATTTAAATTCAATTCAATTAAATTCAATTTTATATGTTTTTGTTTTTGTTTCTTTTTTTACTGCTTTGCTACTTATAAAAGAATGCAGCCGTAGCGTATTCTTCACAGTTTTATCTTTTCTGATGGTTGCACTCTGATTCGTTTGTGAGGATCAGTTAAGATTGACATTTTGGGAAAGCGCATATTTTCCCACTTTTAAGCGAGAAGTTCATAACTGAATGGTCTCCTTATTCCGTTATGTATTCCGCGTGGCAAGATAACAGTTCATCTTCGTTGTAATGAGAGTTCTTGTACATTTCAGTCGCTAGACCACACAGATGCTTTCCATAAAATCTATGACATGAGACAATGAAAAAAAAATTTTTTTTTCACTGCCCCTTGTGGTTATGATTGTCCCACTCCCAGCGAAAATTTTCCTTTTTTGAATTACCATTTGACAAAGATTCCGACTTAGGATTATATCTTTCTTTTCTCAGCTTGTTGAATTTTTGGGTGTTGCTTTTCAGATGTTAATATACACAATTTTTGTTCTAGGGTTGGGGTACTTTTCCCCATTTCGTATTTTAATATAAAACCATTCCCGTTTTTTTTTTTTTTATTTATTTTCAGTTCGAGCAAAATGGGTTTAGCATTGGATTAAATGACAGAGAAAGACTTTCTCTTTTAAACAAAATTAACCTTGAATTTTCGTAAGATTGTGCTTACAGAATCACTAACAACAACAACAACAACAACAACAACAACAACAACAACAATAATAATAATAATAATAATAATAATAATAATAATAATAATAATAATAATAATAATAATAATAATAATAATAATAATAATAATAATAATAATAATAATATAATAATAATATTTTGTGCCGCGTCTGTCATTGCAACTGCTATCATTATTATTATTATTATTATTATTATTATTATTATTATTATTATTATTATTATTATTATTATTATTATTATTATCATCATCATCATCATCAGCATTATTATTATTATTATTATTATTATTATTATTATTATTATTATTATTATTATTATTATTATTATTATTATTATTATTGTTGTTGTTGTTGTTGTTGTTGTTAGTGATTCTGTAAGCACAATCATTTGTCTAACTCTGAAATACCCTTATGGCTTAAAAGAGTTTCTATAGATGCTTTTTTTTTTATCTTTAGTTTCAAAAGAAGTAGCCTATATGTGTGGAAGGGGGGAATCGTTAGATGCAGTTCGAGCAGTCAAATTAAAATCATATTGAAACTCTAAAACCGGTTTCTACTTCTTGGAGCAATTGAATTGAAATTCGATTCTCCAATAATCTTCATTTCATAAAGGACGTTTTCCAGCTCTGACTTCTGAGCGCTTCATGCTGAAAGTGATACCATTAAATACTTGGATACTTAAAAAAACTTCCTGCCTATTACATAAGCCCCTATAGGGACAATCGATCTCAAGAATTTGCGGCAAACCGTAACTGAAAGCTAACTGCTTTACTGGTATAATGCTGTAAATCAATGTTATACATATGAAGAATCAAAACAAAAGGAAAAGAAATAATTATAGATAAGGCTTATGCTCCCCTCTGCCCCTCCCCCAAAAAAAAACAAAAAAAAAAAAAACTACAAAAAAACCCCACACAGAGCAGTATGATATTCATTCCTTGCGACAACGACAGAGGGTTAAAAAAAACAAAAAAACAACAAAACCCTGTAGAAGTAAATCACCTTAGTAAGGGAAAACGAACGTGATTTTCCATAAAAATGATTAGGATGCATAATGAATTATTTAGATCTACATTTAATTTCAAATTTCTCAATGTAAGCATGTCATTTTCGCCTGCAAACGCTAAATAATAGAACTTACCGATCCATTCATTATTCCTCCTCTTTGCTGCAGTCAATCGCGTTGGCGGCTTTTTTTTTATAAGCCACATTGAAATATCATAGAAGGAAATGATTAAATCAAAGGTTACTGAGAGTAACAAAATCATCATTCTGTTAGTTACTTTGTACAATCCCACACCAAACATTCGCATTAAATTCAAAGTTAGAATCGCACCTCCAGTGCTTTAAACCGGATTTCATCCGAATTCAACGTGCCTACTGTTATAAGGTCTCTGTTGTGAAACCTTGACTTGCACTTGAAGTTGAACTCAACTTTGATAACCTACTCCTAAGATCGCGTTTGATCTAATCTACATTTGGATGCTAGATTCTATATCATATACTCCCATTGCTTAAAGAACAAAATCTTAATTTCCAGTAGTTTTAAGTTAATATTAGATTCTATATCCAAATCTAGAATCTAAGTCATATCCATAGTCTTAAGTAACGAACTTGGATCTGGTTAATAATATATATATAGATCTAGATCTAGAATCTAGATCTAGATCTGCTTAATGTTATGGAAAACCAAGAGAAGATAGTAAAAGATTTAGAGGACTCGATCTGTGTCTTGAGTCTAATTTTTAGAATCTAGACTTCAAGTCAAGACGCTAAAGCTAGTAAGTCATTGTTGGGCTTTTATTAAATTTAAATTGAAGTAGATCTAGATTATTAGGCCTATCTAGATCTAGATCTGGCACAGTATATTGGTAGTACTAGATCTAGATCTAAATCTAGTTCATCATGTTGAATACATGTCAGGTATCACACGTGACATTCTGAATGGGTACAATATATCTATCATACCAAAGAGCGCTTTTGAAAAAGTTTGTTTGTTGAGGCAAATTTTTAACAGGCCAATATTTGCGGTATATATAATTATAGATCTAGAACTTATTAATGCCTCGAATAAGTGTAAAACATTTTCTAACAATGAATTGCTTTTTAAAACTAAAGCATCATATATATCAATCTTAATGTATTAAACCAACGTACCTAATTGAAAGTCCTGTCATTCTAAAAGTATAACTTTGAAATTCTAGGTAAAATTGTAGATATCGGCCCAACTCATGATGGGCTTCACATTTAAATGTTTTGCAATAAAATTGAAACTTGTAGTTCAATGGGATTTTAGAGCAACACAAAAATGCTTAGGCCTATATCTTGAAAAGTATTTATTTGTGACGAATAAAACCATATTTGTGTACAGTATATTAAATTCATAAAGAAAAATACAATTTTAAAGCTTAGGGTGAGTTGGGCCGATATCTGCAATAATACCAAATTTTAAAAAATCCCCACATATCACTAACCAGCCATTTGTGACAAAATTTGCATAGTAAATTATTATGGTACATACATTTAGTGTCATGGAAAATAAAAATGTGCTGTATTTGACAACATTACGCTTGAATTGTTATTTTCTATTTTAATAGTTTTACTGGAAAGATAGTAAAATAAGTATTAGATGGTTGTATTTTCTAGATGCCTATTGAAACCTTCAAATGAAGTTAAAGCGTCTTCCACAGTCGTGGATGACGCCATTTTGAGTCTTTGGTCTAGGAGAACAAAACTAACATCAATTTTCATTTCTTGTGGCCAGCTTTTAAAAATTTTTCAAAATATGTATCTCTATCTGCAGTGCAACAATCATTTGAGTCCACATAATCTTAAAGTAGATTTAGACTGATATATTGTTAAGCCTAAAATTTAATTTTTTTTTATAATTTTATTGCAACTTTCCATTCTTGATTTAAGTCTTACTGCTCATAATGATGATGATGGCAACACGGATTGTAATGTCAGCCAGTAGATCATTCCAAAGACGGAGACATGGGACAAGGTCATTGTCTAAATCTTCTAAGATTCCTGGTCTGGAGGGAAATGACAAGAATTGTACATGGTCTAAGCAACGTTATATTCGATTGGTAAGTTTGAGAATTATTCTAAATTTGCACCACACTTTATGACCTTAGCACATAAAGTAGCCCAGATTTACTAGTGAGTTCAAACCAGCTGAACATTCCTGAAATTAAAGCTACATATTAAACGTGTTGGAAATTAAATTACTAGCCTCTAATTTAGGAACAGTCTCAAGTAGCTAAATTTACAAGCTAATTATATGATATTCTTGTAGGACTATCAATTTGGAAAGAATTGAGTTTTCTATTCAACTTTAACATGCTCAAATACATTAGGGTGTCAACGTTATGAGTTGATGGACAATTTATAAAAAGAAATTCCAGATTTGAAATGAAATGGTTTAGTCTCTTATGTTCAGATGTGCCATTGGCTAGATTAAAATGGCCAATTTCTATGACTATGAGCATTTGGTAGCAGCTATAATAATGCTTCGTAAAAGACTTAACAAGGATAGTCATTTGGTGCTATAGTAGCTAACTTACCACAGTTGGATGCATAGTTGTTGATTCTTTGTTTGATTACACCTACATTATCTCTGATTAACTAAGATTCAGTTATATATGATTAAAGAGGAAAAAATATATGTCAATTGCTATTTTGTTGGCAGTTGTTTTTTTGTAGTTTTTTTTTTTTTAATATTCCTCAAGTAAGTCCACAGACATGGTGTTTGATGAGCACTAGGCCATTGCATTGATGATGTGTACTTTTTAAACCTCATAAGATGGTGACAAATCTAGAGACAGAAAATGAAACTTTTCTATACATGTTTGTAGATAGTAACATCTTTCTCTATTTGTAGATTAATATGAAACTCACCATTATTTCACACAAAATTTTTATAACAGAACCAGCCTCTAAATGTTAAAACAGAAACCCCTACCTGTTGAACATGCTTAACAAGTTAAAGAAAGCAAATATGAATCTAACTGATTAAATTGATCAAAACTAGATCATACACTAGTCTTTGAAAACTGGAGGATCATACAGCTGAATAAAGAGTTGGAATCTGAAGTCTAAAAGACCAGACATCAAGAGCTGCATGCATGCCTTACCAATACCATTAAAGTGCTTGAGTGTATTTGGGAAATTAAAAAAGATCAAAAGATGCTGAAATTTACCAACAGGTAACTATTAGGAAATTAGACAGAATTTATGTAAAGTTGGGACCTGTACCCACATGATCTCAAGTGTCCTCTGACATCACTGAGGCTGGTGGGTTAAAAGCATTGTAGCTGCATACTTGCGGGTAGTGGAAGTTTTTTCTGGTTTGCATTGTAGTCATTAATGACCTAATCAGCACTTAGGATTTCACATCCTGTCAGTTGTGGATCTATAGATCTCCTACTTGAAAACTGGGTAAATTTGCAGATATCGGCCCAACTCCCGTGGAGAATTATTCCTAGTCTTTTAGTGTTTCTTTTTCCTATGTTAATGAATCTTTTTGTGAAAGGCGTTGCAATTACATAATTAATGAAGTACACAATGAAATGAAATTAATTGTTACAAATGAGAACATCCCGCCCCCCTCACTAGATCTGTGTCATTTTTGGAATTATAATGAAGCACCCCTGGTTCTGGAATTGTGGGCATGCACTGGGACTACAATGGGCAGAGGCTAGCTGCTGGAGTTGGGAGTAAGTGGAGCAGGCAAAAGCACACGCGGATTTGTATACAGAACTGGGACATAGTGCAACACAAAAATGCTTATATCTTGAAATGTACTTATTTGTGACAAATAAAGCCTTCATATTTGTGATCAAGGCTTAGTTTTATACATGTAGTTGTAAATGACACCTGAAATAATTTTGGGATGCCATCAAGATTGTAATACTACAGTTGGGCATTTGATTACACAGTACATATAATTATTATTATTATTACTCTTGTTGTTATTATTATTATTATTATTATTATTATTATTATGATGATGATGATGATGATGATTATTATTATTATTATTATTATTATTATTATTATAACTATTATTATTTTTTTTTAAATTAGTAGTTATTGTTTATATTGTAGCTGACAATAGGCGTACAGTTTTCACAATCAAGATTTGCTTTAAACCCACAAAGGAAGCTCTCAGCTCCAGTGGCAGACGGTGTCCGCTATTGCCTTTAGCTTTGTGTAGTTAAGTGAAAGGTAGTTCGGGGGAGGGCATAAGAAAAGTTATCACCTTAATGAAAGAAGGTTGCAGTTGGATAGGAAGACTTTACCCTGCCTGAATGGATAGGTTAGAGATAGGTTGCCTGCACTGGGAATATTGAAGCAGAACTATAGTCTGCTATCCGCATATTGCCTGCTAACCCGTGGACACCTGGTTATCAGTTCATCAATTCTCAGAATAGTGAAAAGTGCAGTCTTGACCCAAAATAATCATTGATATGCGACACTTTGTCCAATATATCTTAATTATTATTTAAATAAGTATTGAGTTCAATAGTAATTAACCTTAAAGCAAAAATTGAACCAATTGATATTTGACATCACTATACTGGATGCACTTGCCAAAAGGTGGGGACAAACATGCATCGTAAAAATAGCAATAAATCAAAGTTTTTTCATAGAATTTGTCTCAAACTTGATAATGACCTTTAGAAATGAGTTTGTCAAAGGCAGAAGCAGTTTGATAGAGGAAATTGAAATCTGAGCGATGTAAGTGAAGACAAAAAATATCATTTTGCCCTATTTTCCACATGGTCACTTTGTAGTTTGTACTCGATTTTTATAAGTTAAAATTGGAAAAAATGTTCAATGCTTAAAGAGTTGAGTTCAGTAGATTTTTTTACAGTAACAATAAGTCTATCTAGATTTTTTTTTATTTAAAATTTTAGCTTTTTTTACTTTAAAAATCTAACACTATTATGATTCAGTACTAAAATAAACGAAAATGTATATAATGATAAAAATAAAAAAAATACCTTATATTAATGCTCCTTATTGGTAAGCACTATCAACATTATGTAGATATAGTCATCAAGCATAGAATTTATACATATATATAAATTTGGAGAGTATTGTTTTAAGCAAAGTTCTCAGCTTTTTACTTAAAAGGCTTGTCATGCAGCACGAATGCGTTGGAGGACAAGACTGTTGTTTGTTGTTTTCCAGTTGAAACACTTTTTTTGCATGACAAGCCATTTAAGATAAGATCATTGACTAATATATATATATAAAATTTTTTCCTTTGTCTTAAATAATGTTTTTTGGTTAAGCCACACTGGTTTAGTTCAGAGAGTGTAACATCTACTTACATGATGTATAAATAATGTAGCTTATAAGTGTTTATAAAGCAGCCATTTGAGTTTCAAATCTTTTTTAGATCAGTTGGAAGAATCAAATGCTTTTTTCCCCAAATTTTATTGATGCCCCTTTTTAATAACTAAGAGCATTTTACAAAAATAATTGAAAAACAATGAGATTGTGGTCTTGACAGATTCTTTGGAGTGGACTTACTTCCACCTTAGTTGAGAGCACAAATGTTTTGTTCACCATGTACAGCCATATGCATTAGATTAATTCCACTCTTTTTGAAGTAGAGCATTGTCTTCTTTATATACAGCTGGCAACCAAGGCAGCTGAAACAACTTCCGATGCAACTGCTTCTTGTGCACATCCTCCCAAAAAAGAATTTGGTGGCAAAGATGATTGGGAGGCTCAAACAGATTTAAAATATACACTTCAGACAGTAGATGTTGACAAGGATGAACTTTTGACTCTTCATTTCAAAAAATCTAGCCACATTGTGGAGTTGAAGGCAAGTCATGTGGCGGACAGTACATCTTTACATGTTTCCACTAGTCAGCAATTGTACCAGCTAGATCAACTATCGGCCAGCAGTGTCAGTCATGTGACAGTTCCAATTGACTCCTCCAGTGATACTGAGCTATTGGGAAAGTCGACTTATCACTTAACAGTGCGTGAGCCAGAGCGAGACAAAACCAATCCTGGCACCAAGATTGAGTCAATTCATGACCTTGAATGGCGTCAGAATCAGCTACAGCCCAGAAAACTATTGGAATGTTACAAGATGTTATCAAAGTTTAGGCTCACTGGTAGGGTGCACGACATTGCTTTGTCTCTCTTTTTTTTTTTTTTTTTGTTGCTATCTCTTCATTAGTTGTAAGTTAAGCCAGATGCTTTTGGTCTACAAGTTAATTTAAAGATTGATCCATATCTTTATTTGAAGATTTTTCAATCTAATATAATGAAAATTACAATTAATTAAGTCTTGTACATTCAGGCAAGTACAATGCCTAGCAGATGACATTGTGAAGAAATAAGAAATCAAATGGCATTGAATTTTTTTTCTCCTTTCTTCTTTAAAGGTTTAGTAGTCTTGACAACTATAGCTGGGTACAGTATAGCTCCAGGACCATTTGATATATCCACATTTATTTTGTGTTCAGTGGGAACTGGCCTAACATCGTGTGCTGCTAACTCTATAAATCAGGTAAGGTGCAGCATATAAGTAACTTATATAAGTGCAAATAATTATAAACAAAATTTAAAAAAAAAATAAACATGGGAGATCTCATTTACTCAATGTTGATGAAGCCATTTTTTTTTTCGTTTATCAGAAAGCAATTTGTAATTTTTATTTCTCATTTTCTTTTGTGCCAACAGCCTTGTTAACGATTTCTTTTCAAGTTAAACCTGATATTTGGAAATCAAAACTACTTCTACCTCAAAAAAATTAGATAGAAAGTTTGAACTAATTTTTATTATTTTTTGACAGTTTTTTGAAGTGCCCTATGACTCTCAGATGAATAGAACAAAGAACCGAGTGCTTGTTAGAGGACTCTTAAGGTAATGGCTAGAGAAAGAAACAATTTATTGCCATATGATTTTCAACAACCAAAGACTGTTCCTCTGCGAATGTATATTATAAAAATACTGTTCGTTTTAATCTAAATGTTAAAGTTATTTCTCTCAACTGATTTTTTATTTTCTTTCTAAGGTGTCTGTTTGTAAAGAGCAATAAATAATTTTCTGCCTCTCAAAATTTAAGACTCTTTGTATTAAAATCGTACTCACATATATACAGTCTTAGTGTTGGTGATTTATGCTCAAGAAAGTGATGAATGAACATCATGAGAGTGTAGAGGAAATCCTTCCTTTTTAAAATTATATATGCACATTCTATTTTCGAGAATGATGGACCATGTGGGTTTACCTTGGTCTCAATTTAAACTTAATTTGTATCAAAATCTTTCTACCTTTTATTTTCTCCTAAAGATTCTGTAGATTAAGACTATTTCTCATTCTCAGAGATCTGACACCATATAAAGTGATTTTTTTCCCTAAAGCTTTGCCTTTTTTTTCTTCAAAACCATTCAGTGGACTCAACTATCATAGTGTTTCTACAATTTATCATTGAAATTTGTACACTTTTCACATCTATTTATTATATTTTGCAAGTTAAATGTTGTATACACTATTCAAGTATAAGTAAATTCTTTTATCAATCACTTGAGGGACAATATCAATAAGTAGAAAGATTTCAGACTGAGAATTCTGATACATTTCCCCCAGCCCTCTGCATGCAGTAGGCTTTGCAACAGCCTCAAGTGTGTCAGGTCTGTGTCTTTTGGCAGCTGGTGTAAACCCTCTGGTGTGTGCACTTGGAGCATTTAATCTTTGCCTTTACACGTTGATCTACACACCAATGAAGCGGAGCAGTATTTTCAACACCTGGGTCGGCTCTGTAGTGGGCGCTATACCTCCCATGATGGGATGGGCAGCCTGTACAGGCGGGCTTGAGCCAGGTAGGATCTGACTGATCAAGAAGTTGAATAAAGTTGATGAATACATGAACAAGCCTCTAATATGTGATAAGTTCTCAACAGTAAAAATTTAACTTAAATGTGGTTGACTGAAGTGAATAATAAGCTGAAGTCTTTGGTATGTCTTTATCTCTTCACTTTAAGCTACTCTGGTCTACTATGCTGCCATGAAGTGTCCATATTCTTCAGCTTTAGACATTTTTTCTCTTGTGTTTGATTTGACGGATTCTTTGATATAGCCTATCCTGTATAAAATCATCTCGAAGTTTTTTAGTATATCAAAGTACTGTGTTGCCACTATTGGTTTTATTTTATATATTGGTATATAATTTTTTAAAGTTTAATTTTTCAACTGGAGGAGCAGGCAATTGCCACGTGAAATCCGTGCAGACATCATTCTAGCTGTTCATAATATCTTAACCAGTAGCACAGTAGTTCTTGTTTCTTTATCTATTTTAAAAATCATTTGAATTTGGACTTTTTATAGTAGTGTTGAGAGACAAGAGGTGTTTCAGATTTACAAAACTCGAAAATTTGATGAAATAAAGATTTATGACAAGCTTATAAAATGTGCAAATTTTACAGGTTTTACGTAGAAGCTTATACTTATATTACTATTTTGTTTGCATTTTTTTTCCACTGTTCAAATCTTTAATGAATCATAGAAAATATGTTTCTATTTTAGCATATGTATAAGTCTTTTGTAGGACTGTGTAATTTTTCAAAATTGAAGTTTATATTATCATAAGCTATTTAGCCCCAAAAAGTAAACTTTTGTATTTCCATTAATATTTTAGCAGAATCAGGATAACAATCTTTCAATTTGAGGTCAGACTTTAGCTTAGCATTGCCCATGGAGAATAGAATATTCTTAACTCCTAAACATATTGTTCCTTTTCACATAAGATTTTTGTGCTCTAGGGGAATGAGAAGAGATAAAAAAGTAGGTGCTTTCTCCACAAAAATTTAGAAAGGGAAAAGGCATTTTCTCAGATGCATTGCTTTATAAATTGTCTTAGTTAATAATCTTACACTGATTACAAATCATGTCCAATGAAATCTTTCACAGGAGCCTGGTTGCTTGCAGGCATTTTGTTCTCATGGCAGTTCCCACACTTCAATGCTCTGAGCTGGAACCTGCGTCCAGACTATTCACGCGCAGGTTACCGTATGATGTCAGTGGTGGACCCAAGCTTATGCCAAAGGGTGGCTTTTCGTCACTGCTTGCTGCTAACAGCCATGTGCTTGGCTGCTCCTCCTCTTGGAGTGACAACATGGACTTTTGCGGCTGATTCACTGCCTCTCAACCTTGGGCTCTGTTACCTTGGCTGGAGATTTTACTGTCGTGGAGACAGCAACTCGTCAAGGAAACTCTTCCGCTTTACTCTTATCCACATTCCAGCCCTTTTGTTACTCATGGGAATCAGTAAGGCCACATTTGGCAGTCATGAGAAGGTTGAGAAAGATGCCAAGAGCACCGAATCTTGATTTGTTCAGGTCAATGTAGATCATTTTTGTAAAAAAAAACTTTTACCTTGCATGTATGTTCCTTAATGGATAATTTTGATTGATTGCCAAAAACAATTATATGAATCAAGAAACCATGCAATTTTATACTTATTATATATTTATGATTATGTTAAAATTATTAATTTCAAAGGCCATACATGTTTCCACCTGAATGCCAGTCTCCACAACGACTACTCTTGTTACCTCAAATTTAATTTTCTCTTCAACATTAGAGTCAGATCCAGCGTATTGTTTTTACATAATGGATGCAATTTAATTTTTACTTTTTTAATTGTATCTTCTTCCTTCGCCTTTTCCAAGGGTCAAAGCTAGACCTATTCTATCTTTAAATTTCAACAAAAGCAGTCTTTTAGTTCAGTAAATCAAGAAGAAGAAGACTCAGGTCAGGGTTGAGAGTGTTTCAAAAAATATTTATTATAGTAGTGAATCACTTGAATTTGTGCTTTTTTTTTTTTTGGTGATCAAGTGTAATGATCATGGTCACAAATGATCTCCCTTTTTTAAACAGGCACACAAGCAACAGAGCAAAAATAAAAATTCCAAGAACATAAAGATTTCAATGTAGGTTTTCTTTGAAAACTTGTGAAATACAAAATGCTTTGCTTTTTTCTCCTTTTTATGTAACTTGAATCATACAAGCTAAAGCTCTTCAATCTGTGGAAGAGATTTATGCCTTTTATGCCAGTGTTAGCTTCAGCTTCATGTTGTATTGCAAAATATGAAAACTCTACCCAGCTTGCACTGCTTTGCAAACCTTAAGATTTTTTTCCCTTCTATCTTCAGTCATATAGAAAATAACTATCCAGACCTTAAGCTACCTCATACTCTTTTTTTTTTTTAGTTTTATCTTATTGATGTTTGACAGAACAAGCTAAATCAGACTCAGGAGAAAGTTCGCAGATAGGCAGGTTGTATTGAACTGTTGTTGAGTCTAGGCTTAATGAAATGGAGCTTTAAATTGGATTGACAAGTTGTAAAAAAAACAAAAAAAAAAAACCAACATTTTGAGAGGCTTCATTAAGAGGATAATTGCATTGAATTCTTGAAAAGGACACACTCCTCAGGCAGCTAGCATTCAAGGATCACAACTAATCAGTATAAAGAGTGCTATTTCACAAACAGTTATGCTAATTCATAGAGCTCTGCTTTTAGATTTTGTTTGTTTATCGAGCAATAGTCAGTGAGGAAGTGAAATTTCAGGTAAAAAAAAAAACAAGAAAAGCACAAATAGGAAAATATTTAGATCACAGTAGAATCGTGGAGATCTTCAAATTGCTTCTGAATCTTGAACAAAACTTTCAACTGTGAACAACTCTTTGTGAAATGCCATTCCCTTTTGTAGAGAAATACGATTGCTGTTGCATGAGGATTATTATATTTTGTCGTTGTTTGAAGGATTAAATATAAATCATCTATGAAAATGCTGACCTTATAAGTCCACTTGTATCATAAAATGATCTTTTGAAGTGTACTTCTTCTTTAGTATTGAGAAGGCATTTGCAATCCTAAGATTTGAATTCTTTAAATAATGTTTTTAGTGAACTTCTTTTTTTTTTGAATCACAAGCTCAGGGACAGTTGAGTGAACTAGGCTTAAAAAATTATGGCACCTGGACATTAGAATATGATTTAGCAGACATTGGTGTAGATGGCTATCACAGCAAATAGCTTTTTGGCCTCTCCTAAAAAGTGAATTCAGAGGACAGGGGCTTTAACTGATGCTATGAGAGATGAAGTGTTATGACTCGATTATTAAAAGTCTGCTCTCTGCTGTTTCATTTTCTTAGATGCTCATCTGAGCAATACTTTTTTTTGGGAATTCTAATGGGTGTGCAAATTTTTTGTTGAATGGATAACTATGTAAATGTATTTTGATCCATTCATGTACGCATCAAATTCAGAGTTGTTCTCTTAATCTATAGGCAAATCAATCAATTGCCTAATTGAACCTGGTTGATAACTTTTAATGTGAAGAAAGTAGCAGAATGTCATAGCAATTAAACTTTCTATCAAAACATCTTACATCTTCTTGTTTCTTTATAAGTTTGCCTTTAATTAGGGCAGGATGATAATTTTAAACTTGTATATGTGATGAACACCTTTTGTTCTTATGCAGGGGCTTTTTGTAGAATTTTCATATGAAGCAATATTAAAAGGTGGACATTTGAAAAAGGTGTCAGTTTAAAGCATGAAAAGTATGGCTTCCAGTAAGATATTTGCAATTTTGATATTATTATATTAAATAGATATATACACAAGACAACTTTGGGTGCAACAGTCCTCATGAAATATTAAAATGCATGTAAAATGCATTTTTTTGGTTCACCTTATTACTGGCCAAAAAAAAATAGAACATTGCCCAGTGGCTTGTAAATGTCATGACCTGAATTAAGGAAGTGAATCTAATTCTGTCTTTTTTGTGTTTTGATGTCTCTTGCATCCATTAACAAGGTTGACTTTATTTCCTAGTTCAAATTATTCATGTTTTTTAAAATGATATCAATTATCAAGGTAGAATCCCACTTTCCGTAAGACCAGCTTCTTCCCTTCCCATCTCGGGGATGAAGCCAGTCGCTTTCTCAATGCAATCTGACGTCCGGGCTAGCCGAACTGCCCTTTGCGCGTCTAGTAATGTCCAGCTACATTACTCGTTTGCCCTTTGTTGAAAACACTCGCTCAAAATGCGGTGTCGAAGCTTAGGGTGTCCTGAGTGCTGTGCAGCGAGCGCCCGAGGCCATTTCGGAGATAGTTGCTCGTCTTGTGCGGGCAAATCTCCTGGCCAAGGGCTGGATCTCAGCAGTGGCACTGGTTGGGCTGCCCTTGCGCATCTAGCCGCATTACTCGTTTGTCCTTCGCAAAAAGACCCTCACCAACTTCGCCGCTTCCACGAGCACGGGTCGCTCTGCCCAGAGGACCTGGCTTCGGTCCTGGCACCCCCAGGACTTCGGCAGTCCTCCAGTGCTGGGCAATCGAACAGTACGTGGTCGACATCCTCGACTCGGTTTTGGCACAGACGGGCAAGACGCCGATTGACTCCAACCTCGTTTTGACATGCTGGCTAAGAGCAGTACGTGATTTACGCGCATGCGAAATACTTGTACGGCGTCACCTCGCGGGAAGTGAACGCGATAATCATCAGCTCGTCGAGCCTCATAAAGCTTAGCCAGCCTTGTGTCATCATTCCCTTTGATCGCCGCTCTCCACCTTTTTGCTGTTTCCCCTCGTAATAGGGACGAGACATTAGCCAGGGTTGCCAAGACTGTGGGTTGAGGTCAATTATCAAATGACAAGAAGGATCCTAATACATTTTGACAACAAAGATTTATGAAAGAACTGATAAGTGCCCTTTCCTAGTTCACAAAATTTAAACCTGAGGTTAAACTTTAAGTATGAAAAAGTTGAATGAAATAAAGAATCTGCACAAAGTATTATTGCAAAACAGATATTTTGACAGCCAAATGTTGTGATTCAACGTGAGAGATGAAGTTTTTGTCAGGTTGTCATGATTAACTATTTGTAGACACATAGATCTTTTAACTTTCTAGGTCTGCGGCAAAATGCACAATCTAAGCATTTTATTCCTTTTATTTAGAGATTTTTATTTATGGAAAACTGTTAAAAAGTGTTTTTAATGTGTGGTTTTTTTTGTCAGAATTTCTTTTTTCTCTGTCTGTAACGATTCACATGTAGTATTGATTGACCAAGTGACACTCAACCTCAAATTTTACTAAAATTGTGGTTTAAGAAGCAAAGATCAATGTTACACAAAACTGAGGAGAAAACCACACACTCAGTGACGGAGATTTCAGATCTACCTATGGGAGGAATGTTGGCTTTTGTTACATGTTTTAAAAGAAACCAATGTCCTTTTTTTTTTCTTGGTACAGTATTGAAATTTTATGCACTTTTAGAAATATAACGTGAACTAAAAACATGTTTCTTCCGAAGGGAAATATTACATTGCAAAGAGTCATGGCTTATATGGAAAATTCATAATATCTTAAATATTAAAATTAAAATCAAACCAAAAGCATCAACATCAAAATAAAAAAAATGGAGCTGAAGCACATCTTGTCTTTTAACAAAGCACTCGTAAAAAATTCTGTCAGATCGTGTCTACCAAAACCACACAACTGGTGCTGAAATTTCAGAGGTTAGTTGGAATATGGTTTGCACTATTTTTGAATAGTGGTCTGGTTGACTCAGCAATCCTAATTTTGTTAAAAAATGATCATCATCATTTTCATAATTAGCAAAGTCAATAGGAAACAATCTTGTTCTGATGACAAGTAACGATTTTAGAGACTTAATGATTATAGAGCTATTTGAATAGACAGTGTTTCCTTGTGGCATTTTTTTTTGTGTGTAATGTTGCTTCAATGAAGTTACCACTCATTTACTGCTAAGAGCTTTAGCAAAGATATAAAAGAGGATCAAATGTTGATCACTCCATTCTAAAATATTTTCTTTGAATTTCTTAGCATCTTTAGAAACATCAAGAAATGTGGAACTTGACATACATTGGAACATGATCTAGCCTTAACTATATGTTGGTATTTCCAATGTGTATGGTATCATCTTTCATTTTTTCTTTTTCATTTTAGTCACAACCATTACAAAGCTAGCCTTTTGTCTTTGTGGAGTTTATAGAAACCTCTTGATTCAAATCAATTCAAGGATGCAACACATAACAATGAAGGCGCAGGAGGCATATTTGCTCGGGGAAAATGATTTAAGCCAAGAAACTACATGTTGTTTCATTTCTGCAGTGATTGTATAGTTGGTGGTCACCCTCGAAAAAGTGTTAGTTTGGATCATTTTGTTTCTGTTACTGAGCATTCGCTCTTGGTCCCTTTGCAAGTGATGACCATACTTGGACAAAGTTGGGTAAGATTGGAAAAAAACAATCTAAAATTTCAGAAAACCTCAACAGAGTTGTTTCTTGAGCAAAATTCACTGTGCGCACTTATATTTGTAACATTTTCAATTTCATAGTTTCAATATAAAACTTATTTTTAATGCGTATTGATTGTTATCCTGAAAAAGCTCTTTACCATAAACTAAGAGCTTGGATCTTACTTGAACTAGTTTGACACCGTTATGAACCACCCATCTATTTATGTGAATTGTTTTTTTTTTATCTTTAAAAGGTTTTGTTTTGCTATACTCAATGTAAAAAAAAAAGCAACAAAAAAAGCCCACAAAAAACGGAAGGTATAACATTAAGCATTTTTCCTTTTGATACATGTATAACCAGTCTTGAAATTCTGAAAATCAGGTGAAATCCTAATGGAAGTAGGTTTATTATTTCTATTAAAAAAATATTTTCCTAAGGGTGAAAATCCTTAGAAAAATCAGGAAGTTTAAAGCAACAGAACAAAATAATTAAATTTTCTTGACTGCATGACTAAACTTTGTGGACAAGTACAAAAATGATCCATTGAATTAGGTGTAGAGTTGCATTGGCACAGGATGAATCTATCTGTTCTTTTTTAAATTAATATCTCCTAAAGCCATAATCTGCCCTCTCACCTTATCTGGTATCACAGCACTAGTACTGCGCATTTTAGGTTGCATCTTTTTATATTAAGCTAATCATAGCACTAACACAAGCTGAAGAAAAGAAATTGGATGCGTTTCACAGAAAACAGCTGAAGCGGGTTGTTGGGATAAGATACCCAGTAAAGATAACAAACAAGGCTCTCTACAAGCAATGCAATGAACGCCCGCTTTCACTGTATGTTTTGGAAAACAGATGGCGTTTGTTCGGACATATACTGCGACGCGACAGAGAAATCCCAGCCAATAAAGCCATGGAAGGATTCTTTATCCCACAAGGGGACAAATACAGGGGAAGACCAATCACTACCTTGCCAGTGGTCTTGAACAACGACTTGTCCCGATTAGAAAGTAATACTTATGGTCTTAAAACCTTCAAAGACATTGAAAACCTGAAAAAGATCGCAGAACAGAGGGATCAGTGGAGGATACTATGCACAGGAATACAAAAGGCAGCCGAGGCGTTGCAGTCTGACGACTACGATGCGGAACGGCGATAAGTCAAGTCAGTAAGTCAATCATAGATGGCCATTTATTTCATAGTCTTCTATGCTAAAGGTATGACCAAATTCAAACCTAGTTGCACTTGTCTAAAAGGGCATGATAAAACCAACCTATCTGAAGTCGCAACTGCGAAAACTAAATTGCTATAAAATCTGTGCTTATAGGATTGGAAGTCATTTTGTATCAGCACTCAATTCATAACTTTTAAGACTTAATTCTCATGAATGCCATGTGTGAGGTGTTGATTATCAGAAACAATTTTAGGTAAGTCCTTAAACACAATCTGCATTTGTTTGGGTCTGCAAGTGCTCCACACACAAATAGACAGAACTTGATTTTGTGTTTAATCAAATTGCTCTCTGAGTTTCTTTTGTGTTTTAAGCCCTTTTACATTTTGGCCGGCCATAATATTTGACCTAACCACTATACATGTATGTTGTTGCAGTTTGTGTTGGTGAGCTTCCCACACTTCTGCATTTTTTTTTCAGGCCCAACTCTATAATTATTGTACATGCACTTAGACACTAGGCCAAAGCAGCATGCACGTGGAGTGGCGGAGATGGAAAGTAGCCATCGCACTGTTTGGTTAATAAGACTTACTGTAAAATTCCAGGTCAACATCTTTTCTGATCTCGGTAATGAATATGAAGTGCCATTTGAAAATGTGTCAAATTACAGCTGGCCTTACCAATATCTCAATAGGCCTGCTTGTAAAGCCGCACTTGCCAAATGTTAAACGATTTATTTCCTTCTCATCTCAGTATATAAATGTTCTCTAAAATACTCAAAGCAACTTCAAGAAAATTTTTTCCATAATTTGATGTTTTTGGATTCAAAATTGCTCAAATCTAAAAATCTAATTGTTGAAAATGAAGCAGACCTTTGAGAATATGTAATTTTTTATCTATTGGACAATATGAGACACTACAATATCATTAGTAAGTAAAAATCATCCAACATATTTGAGCTCTATGTTCTATAGTTTACTTTTAAATTTCAGTTTCCCTAGAGTATGACATAGTTATGATAATAAATGTACATCCATACACAATTGGTAGTCACAAATCTCTTGCGATATTTTCTCAGGTTTACCCATGTTGTGATAAAACTATGTACAGTGTAAGAATCAAGCATATTGTCTTCTTTAAGATTGAAGGATTGATCTATTTACTTATATTTTTTTATATTCTTAATTTTTTTCATACAAAAAGATTACAAACTTTTAAACTTGACAGTTAAAAGCAGCACTGAGCAGGTGAGGTCCCAAACTCACCATCCCAAGCTATGTTTGTGCAAAATCAATTATGGACAGGTTTGTAAGGAAAGCCACAGGCTACCCACAAAATCAGAACTATCAGGACTTGAGATACAGTTTAGATGGATTTTTAAAACTTCTAAAATCTTCCAAGTTCATAACTTTGATTTCACCCATTCACAAAGCTAACAAGCATATTCATACTTTATACACAACCAAACCATCTATCACAGCCATCTTTGTATCAAAGTTCCAAATTTCACAATACTTCAGTGTTGTTTTCTCTCAGTTATAGGGGAAAAGACGAGTTGGAATAGGCCATACCATATCTGAAAAGGAAATCAAATAGTGTTTACTCCATCTCACACTTTAAAAAAAAAAATTGTTCATTAATTCATGTTACAACTGTTTAATAATTAATCAATTTAATCAATATAAATGTCTGGAATTGTTTAAATTGATAAAATTTAGTCTCCGGTTAAATTTTAAAAAAAATAAATTTGAGACCTGAACAGCCCAAACTATCTACAGATTCAGTTTTTTTCATGTTGCAATATGGCAACCAGTGAAACTTATTTTGACCTAACAACCCTGCTCATACCCCCTAACAAAATATTTAACAATATGAGTTGAAAGGTAGACAATAAACTTTTACAAAGTAAAGGTAGACAATAAACTTATACAAAGTAATGGGCTACCTATAAATAAAAACCATAACGTTATATTCCAAAATTTCAACTTATGTATGGTATGCTCTAACCATCTTACGATCAGAAATTAGACGTGATGAAAGAGCATTTGAATCCTTTGAGCTCTGTGTCACTAACACAGACAGATGGAAGATGACAAAAAAGTCCAATTATTTTTCATATCTCTTTTGCCCATTTGCAATTTATTTGTCATCTGAAACCTTGCAATGGCATATATTTGCTTTAAAATGTTTTAGGTTTTTCCAAGATATGCCTACAAATACTGAAACTGAAAGGTGATTCATGTTCTTGATTATGAGTCCACAATCTTTTTTTACCTATATCTGTATATTGCCTATGGGGTGAGCGATGGTCAAGTCCATAGGGCGCTTAACTACCATTCTAGAGTTGGAATCGCAGTCTGAGCCAAAAAGTTTTTCAGCTCCCCTGTGTCCACCCAGCACTAAATGGGTACATGTTGCTACGCCTGTTTAGTCTTGTCAAAAGTGAAGGCAACGTGGAAACCAAGGGCAAACTACCTCACCGTGTCGCATGCCAAGAAAAATCAGGACTCCACTCCTGATTCCCCTACGCTCGGATCAAGTTCGAGACTCCTCTTCACTTTATATTCCCTTAATTCAAGCACTATGCACAATCAGTCACATTTTTCGTTATCTGGATCTCATCCACATTTTAGAAGGAGTGATGGCATTTGTCTTTATCGATAATGCAATCAAATCCCACTGCTATCTTCTCAAGAAAAATTGCTTTTATCATAAGTTATGATGTCAAAAAATATATTCCATTAGTCTCTAGAGAATAGATCACCCTGACCTAAATAAGTAATATTATATATAACCTTTACTTGAGAATTTAATCATGATCCCCAACTGAAGGCACCCATAAATTTCATATTGTACTTCTCATTTCTTGAGGATATTATTATTTATTTACATTATCTGTAAGTCTATGAATTAATTTCTTTGTCAACAACAATGTTTGATAAAATAACTATAAAGCAATATCAACTCAGTGCTCTGATTATCATGGACTTGAAAAAAAAAGTTGAATGAAAATATTGAAGAACTTAATGGGAGGGAGTATTTTTCTGTGGGAAAATAGAAGAAAAAATATGAAAGGAAAGCTTGCTTTACAGCCCTTATAACATATATATAAGCAAGCAAAGTTGCATATCTATCTTATTCCTCTGATAAGGCTCAATATGTGCACAAAGAAAGTGTGTAAACTTATTACGATTAAGCAAAATAAGTAGTAAATCATTTTAAAAAATTTATTTTTTGAATTCTTTTTTAAAAAAACTTACCGCTCTCTAGGGAGGTGTCAAAAGGTTTTTCATAGATTTCAATATACTCTTGTGGTGTGATCATGCTGGTGTCACTTTCCTCCAAAAGATAATGCACCACAGCTGATAAAAAGGTAGACAGAATTTTAACAGAAATTCAATCAATATTCATTCTCAAATCAAGTGTCATGTCGTGAGAAATAAAAAGTCTTTTATGCTATGTCTTTTTTTTTAATTAAGTTGATACCAAAAGAAAAACCAATTACATTGCCAATATACTCTACAAAGTAAAAAAAAAAATGGAAAACATCTTTCTGAGAATGACCGCCGGTTCCTATAGTGTTTGCTGATAGAAAAAAAAATACATTGCTTGGAATACACAGTGAAGGAATGTAAGCTGAAATGTTGCTCTAATATTTACTAGAGTGACATTGATGGCTCCTTATCTACACTGCACTGCTGCTATAAGATAACATAAGTGATTAAATCTCAATTTATGGTATAGTGGTGATATGTGATAAAAACTGACAAAATGACAACATATTGAACTGTTATATCAAGGGTGATGACCAGATTTATAAAATGAGGATTGCTGTAGTAATTTGGTTTGATAACTGAAGAGTGATAAAATACAAATCATGCATCAGAGTTATTGTTGCCGTTTGATAACCACATTGACAAAAAGGCAACAACACTGCACTATTGCAATAATAACTACATTTAGGCAGTACCGACCTAGATCGCAAAATTTCTTTTTAATTTTTTTTTCCAATGTTTGAACACAAAGTGATGGATTCTTGAACTATATTTGATGCTATTGCAATGAAATATCCATTGTTGTAACTTACATTGCTGAGGGAGAAGTTCTGGAACTTTGTCATGCAGGGAATCCATTGCGTTCTTCAAGTTCAGCTGCAGTAGGAAATTAAACAAAGTACTAATGCTGCATTTTATTAGAATTTACATAAAGTCATTTATGAGACCAAAAAGAAAAGATAAAAGTCATGGCAGATGTTTTAAGGGGCCTCGTAGTTTATGAAATGGACTAATCCAATCTTCAAATATGGAATAATTTTTTATGTCATTTACAAAATGTCACTGTAATTTCATTACTGATTCAGCTGCATCAAGAGAGATATTTAATTTCGAATTTTTTTAAAGAAAAATGTTCTCATGGCTGTTGGTCCAGTCATCAACTCTAAGATACCAATAAATCTGTTAAAAATAATTAATCCAAATTGTTCACGATTTGTTCATCACAGTTCCCTTTAATCTCAGTTGTGCAAGAGTAAGTTACTGAAGGGGCAAATCCTTGTGCCGCTTAACATTTCGTCACAGCCAGTTAAATGTCGGTTGCATGAAATAAACAGTATTAAAGTGTATAACTAAAGCATGGGGAAAAAATCGAATTTTAACCATCCCACAATAACTATTGTGTTTCTACTAAATCAAGAAAAATGTCTCATCTTATTGCAGGGTTATATTTGGACAACACAGGTCAAACTCAAAGCCATTAAAAACGAAAATGGTTACACCTTTTGTATAGATATAGATCGCAATTGAAATACACAGGTAGGAGTGTCCTATATATCATCATTCTATTATCTTTGAAATGATGGTTGGTATAACAAACATTGCAACCATGGCCAGTCTATAAAACTGATAGAGTTTCTATTACCTTAGGCTGTTTGTACAGAAAAACTCCAAGCTTGAGGAGCTGAGTAAGGACCTCCACCACTAAATTCTCAAATGATTCGTTGGTATCATAGGCCTCTATACCGTGTTCCACTATGTCCAATGTGCGAAACTGCCATTGCTGATACAGGCGAGTGTTGATGTGGAGCTAGTTAAGGAAAAAATGCTACAATTTAATGCTTCATGACCTTACAAAAATGTATAAATTTCCAATAGGGGCCTGGTAAGAGAGTGATCATAGTGCTTTGATAAAACTTTCTTCAAATTAGGGAACTGCTTGAAATAGCTTTAGCTTTAAATTGTCATCCCTTAAGTGTTCCTTCGGGAACAACAACAGTTATAATTATCTGCAGGTGATTTTTGAAAATTTGTGAGCAAAAAAAAAAATAAATAAGAAAGAAATAACGAACTCACAATGTTTATCCCACTCCATAGAAATGGCACTAATATCTACTCATCTCAAAATTCGAATGACAAAGATAATGTCCCAAATTTATCGTCAAACAATAATATGGCTCAACCAAGCAACCTCTTATGTCTCCAAATCTCGTGGTGAAGCTTTTTGACACAGACACTGTCTCTCTAAAACTAATAAAGAACATTTTGGATAATCCCAAGAATATGAAAGCACATATCTGTAGTGACGCTACGGAGCCATTTTGCAGCAGAGAAATTTCTGAGATGGATTGAAATTTCTGCTTTTATACTGCCCTAATTTCTAACTTTCATATTGTTTCAAAAGTAAAAGAACTTTAAATAGCAAGAATTTCAAGCCTTCTTGACGATTTTCCCAAATAGTCGTCTGCCACAAAACGTCTCATTTTGTGATGTCGTGATACATATATTGCATGTCTACCAAAAGTCCAACTCCTTGCTAGACTATTGAGACTTAAATGCAAAATTTGCGACAATGAATAAAAATGTTTAGTAAAGGATATATCATGAGAGACAACCAAAATCTTTGACTTGGAAACATAAGACTCCTCATCCAGCTCCATTATACGCAGGTCCTGGATTAGCCGTAAGATCAGGTCAGATGACGTCTGGAGAAATAAATATAGATAGTCGATGTTTCATACGATCACATTCTCATCTTTATGTGTAATTGATCAGTTTTGTCAATACTTCATACAATCACATTCTCATCATTATATGTAATTGATCAGTTTTGTCAATACTTCATACTATCACATTCTCATCATTATGTGTATTTGATCAGTTCTGTCAATACTTTATACTAAAACATTCACATAACTATGTGTATTTGATCAGTTTTGTGAATACTTGATACGATCACATTCACATCATTATAAGTATTTGATCAGTTTTGTCAATACTTCATACTTTTACATTCACATCATTATGTGTATTTGATCAGTTTTGTCAATACTTCATACGATCCGTTTCACATAGTTATATGTAATTGATCAGTTTTGTCAATACTTCATACTATCCCATTCACATCATTATATGAAAGTGATCGACTTTATCAAAACTTCATACTAACACATTCACACAATCATGTGTATTTGATCAGCTTTATCAAAACTTCATACTATCAGTCACAGCATTATGTGTATTTGATCAGTTTTGTCAATACTTCATACGATCACTTTTACATCATTATATTATTTGATCAGCTTTGTCAATATTTCATACTATCACATTCACACAATTATGTGTATTTGATCGGTTTTGTCAATACTTTATACTGTCAGTCACATCATTATGTGTATTTGATCAGATTTGTCAATACTTCACAGAATCACATTCACATCCTTTTATGTATTTGATCAGTTTTGTCAATACTTCATACAATCATATTCTCATCATTATGTGTATTTGATCAGTTCTGTCAATACTTCACACGATCACATTCACATCATTATATGTAATTAGTCAGTTTTGTCAATACTTCATACTATCACATTCACATAATATTGTGTATTTGATCAGTTTTGTCAATGCTTCAGACTATGACTGAGTCACATCATTATATGTTATTGATCAGTTTTTGTAAAGGTAAAGATTGTTTAGTCTTACATTTGTTTTTTCATTATATATGAACATAACAACAAACAGGGGAATTGGCAGTGAATTATTTTAACGAACAACATAGAAACAAAGAGAAAGTCTCACCTCCACTACGTGAACGATATGTTTGAGGTAGATGAGCATAAGTCCAGTGATAGGTTCGCTACCAGGGTAGTCTGCGGCCAGTTTCTTTGTCAACTGCTCGTAGTGATCTGTACAAGATCGTGCAAGGGACAAAGGTGCGATGAGTATGGTAGCAATTTAACAATTTTAATGTTGCTGCTGAAGTTGTTGTCAATTGCAGAGATATCAAAAGTGATAATAGAGAGGATAAAGATGATGATGATGATGATAAAGATGACGATACTTTTTTTTTTTATTTTCTTAAAAAATTTTAATGACAAATGTAAGGATGGTGATATTGATTATGTTGATGCTGCGGATGTGACGATGACGATGATGGTGATAATGTTAAGGATGGTACTATAATTCCAATTTTAATGGAAATTATGGTTATTATGATAACAACAGTGACAGCAGTGGTGTCATTGACAATGTGGCAGGAATGACGATAACCGTAATGATGATAAAGATGATAACGGTAATGCTGATAATGATAATAATTAAAAGTGATGGTGTTTGTGATTTATAATGATGATAATGAGGCGGATAAAGAGGATGATAATGTCGTGTAATACAACCATAATGATAAAAATAATTATAATATGATTTAAATGATGATGATGTGTAAGGAAACGACGACCAAAAACAAAACAAAACAAAATTAAAAAAAAAAAGCAGTAGCTAAAGATTCAGAATCAATCTTTTCAAGTGAATACGGCAACAGTCTCCTCAAGTTGATGGTGATTTTGAGCATGAACTTTATTAGAAAAAAAACAAAAACTCACTCCCTACTGCCGTGCGATCCACGTTTGTCCCTCGAATTTTGGAGATATAGACGAGACGATGGACGAGATATTTCTGAGAGACAAGAATAAGTGAACAAAGCAACGATTAGAACATCTTAGCACTTCTCATTAATTTTTTTTTATCTTTAAAACATAAGCAGTTTTTTTTAATGTGGCAAAAAATAAAATTGCATTTCATTAAAAACAAGCAAAATTTAAGTAAGTGGGTATTAATCTAGACTTGAACCGTGAACAAAAAATAAAAACAGCTCAAAGCTTTGCTAAATAGAACCTCCATATCGATATGTGTAAGATGCTAATAACAGCAATGACGTTTAACTCGTGGCTTGAGGCACACAGTTTGGTTGAAAATCAGACACTTCCTCCCCCACATGAGAGATCTATCACGACTTATTTCTCATCCTTTACCATGGAGCCACGGACTTCATCCGTCAGGCATGTGGCTTCGAAAAGATTTCTCTTAGGCCAATCGAATACCCTGGGTCGTCTTCTACGCCGTCTGAAAGTCACTCTCCTGATTCTAGGCACGCTGGAGCTTGCTTGCACGACAGCAGTACCACCATCACTAATAGCTCCAGCACCATCTTCACGATTTGGGCTAGCGGTAACCGAATCTTTAACACCATCCGACAGGGAAATGTTTTTCAACTGTGTCGCAGCGTATTCGACCATTCTGAGCTGTGTTTATCCTAAACCTTTTCTTCAAACAATAGAGAAATTCCTAATGGCTAAATTATCCGTCTATTTATTGTAGAGGAGGATAGGCAATCAACATGAAGCGCACCGGTATTAGTGAACAAATACCTCCTCGCGTAACAGAAAACGCTAGTAACACCATCCGAGGAGCTTTTTTTTTTCTTCCTTTAACGCAGGCGTCATGAAACATGACTGGATAAAGAGGAATTCAAGGGCCAGCTTGTCTAGCACTGTGTAGGCCTATACGCTTTGGCCGTAAGGATAGGCTTAAATCAGAGGTTTTTAGCAGTATGTGTGTCCCGAGCTGAGAGAAAGCCATCGTTGGGCACAAACCAATAGTAGTGACGCGGAAGATAAAGACGTGAATGTAAAAATTCAGATTCTTTGGCCTTTTTCAGAGCCAAACCGCCACACGTCAGAGTTCTCCCTATCACTAGGTATCCCCCATAAGGCAGTGGCAAGGTTTAGATACTTTTATTTCAGTCCAGGGAGAAAGTGAATCTACATTGGCCCGTTATCGCCACTGAGGATATGGTCAATCCCTTTAGTAAAGTTCTGCTTATCACAAGACCCGACGTGATATCTTGACAAGCCACAGAAGTATCGAGATAGCCACGTGGTTATCATTGAGGGAGCCATAAGGTGCCCCGTTTCAGAACTGATTGGGCTCTTCAGAACGGAAGATTGATAGTTTATTAAGTAGTACTGCAGAGGCCTGATGTGAGCCATTGTTATTTAGCATAAGAATATCTTCGCTGAAACGACTTCTCGTATGTCTACATGTAGGCCTACAACGGAATCCATCGAGAAAGTAAATGTCGTCTAATGTTCCAATAGAAATGTATAGTGGACGAGTAACTGATTGGTTTCAATTTGCGGCTTTAACGAACAAAAACCGTGGCTCGCCACAAAAAAGAGGGACACCGTATATTGAAATAATGTTTTTCAGAATATTAAATGCAATATATGAATTATGATGCCTTCCTGAAATAATAAACTTAACGTAGAAGTACGTTCACTTTGCGCTGTAAACGAAAAAAAAAAAAAAACATCTGAAGAAACAATTAATATTATTGTTTCAAATTGCAATTGGATAAATGCTCTTGCGAACTCAGTAATTTATGGTGAAGATCAAACGCGGCATAGCGGGTAATACAGCAGCTTTCATTTTTGTCAGCCATGGTGGAAATAGTCGCAAGTCTGAAAGGCTCTAGAGCCTTTATATCAGAGCTCTTCAAATTCGTCGCATAATACCATGCGGCAACTGCAAAATATTGTTAACGTTAACCTATTGAACGTATGTACAGTATGTTTATGTGCATTATATATATATATATATATATATATATATATATATATATATATATATATATAAACACACACACACATATATATATATTGAGAGAGAGAGAGAGAGAGAGAGAGAGAGAGAGAGAGAGAGAGAGAGAGAGAGAGAGAGAGAGAGAGAGAGAGAGAGAGAGAGAGAGAGAGATGAGATATCAGCAATAAATAGTGATTGGTATTTCCTCTTCTCGGTCTTAAAAGCAGCAGTAAAAAGGAGGGTACAAATTAACATTTGATACACTCAAAGGATTAGGCCTATACGCTCCCCTATGGGGTTACCATCTGATAAAAACTAGCAGACCGACTGGGATTATCAACCAATGGTTTTAACTTTCAAAGAATACCACCGTTGGCACCGGCTGAAACGGGAGCTAAATTGATAAAGTCTTTGTGATCGGATAATGACTGCATTCAACACCAACTGCCCTAAGCCGCACTAACTTCTCGAAGTTGATTGACGTATTTCGATAAAACTTGAGCGGTGACATCATGTGAAATGTAAGTACTGGTCGACAAGTCTTGATTAGCTTACACTGATTTGACCTGCTTGTAAAAGGCTGCACCATGAGCAGAACACCTGTGTCCCTGCACCAAGCATAGTCGCTTCTATAGTATACCGATATCGGATACTAGCGAGGAACAAAGTTGCGTTTTAAAAGGCTATCCGAACAGATAGTAAATTATATATACACATTCACACATGCGTATATATATATATGAAAAATTCCGTTTGATAGATATAGTAGGAATGTACTTTATGGTTGAAATGTATAGTACAAAAAACTATACGTAACTCGTCTTCATACATCATGAATCGGACATATGTGATTACATGATCATGCTTAAAATACAATGCCGGTAAACACAACTCCGATAATTATCCGTTTATGCTCGGTACTCGGTTGACCCAATGGATACTTGTCATAGCCAGATGATGCTCACGGACAAAGGACAAACACACATTTCAAGAATATTCACCCAATATTATTTGGCACAACCAGAGTATTTCGCGAGGATTATGCTCCTTGGGAGATGAGTCGTATACCCATTTATTGTGGCTGCTTTAGCTGTACAGAAAACACTGGTATGTCCATAAGCCTACCATTTACTTAGATACAAAGTTATATGGCCGCATAGCAAATTTAATATGTATCAGTAACAGGTCAGGTTAAAGCAGTTCCATCACAGTTTTTATAAAAAACGGTACTTGTTTACATATTACTGAATTACGTGACCAGTTAATGTTATCACTTTTTGTTGTTACGGCAAGCTCACAGTTCTTTTTTTTTTTTGCAATCACATGATCTAACAATATGTGCGACTTGAAAAAAAAGTAGCACCTTATTGACTTGATACTGAACCAGATTTGAACCAAATAAGTCCAACAGTATTTCAGTTAGAAAATTCGAAAAACGATGAAGAGCTAGTCGCGGGTGGTATTGATTACTGCCGTAAGTGACATTTTTTGCGAAATGCGTTTTATTGCATAGTTATATGCACCAGGCCATGGCGCGTTTTTCTATCTGGGTTCTGAACCTCTAGCTTTAAAATTGGCGCCCTAATTCAAGTTTAAAAATTAACCGTATGTACATTGTTCAAAAAGTGTCTTTTGATTACAACTGTAAGGGCACTTACGGCTGTATACAACTGCGTTTCCTTTTCAGCATCTGGAGACAATAGGCGAAAACTGCTGTAAGTGCGCACTTACGGTTGTACACAATAACAATGTACCACAGATAGAACATTGGTTACAGTCGATAAATAACACTTACGGCCTCGGTTTCTTTTACAACAACAATAACTTAGGATGTATTGTTTATGTTTCATTTATCTCATGAATTGTGTCACTGTATTATGGATCACGAGTGTATCCATTGTCAGGTTCATCTAGATCACCAGGTCAGTCTTTTGTATGCAGAACTAGTGCTACCATAATCTGATACTTCCTTATACCAGGATAGACTCTCTCGTGGTCGTTGTTCTATTTTAAAATTTAAAAGCAAATAGAATGGGGAAAATAATATATGTTTTATATTCTGAAAGCCAGTAGCTTAAAAATTTAATAGAAGACCTAGCACGATGTTTTGCGGTCACGGTCGTAATCTTATCTCGTTAAGATAAATTTTTATTGTCATGTTTCACTTTTGTCTGTTTTGTTCAAAGACATAGAAGGCCTTTTATGCTCTTTGAAGAAGCCTTGAAAAGAGTTGACAAATACTCCATTTTGACATTGGGATCTTCCACTCCCCCATACCTGTAGAGGTGCAGTCTTTATTTTTGATTCACATTCTAGAAACATGGATGGGATTGAGTGTGGGGATAGTAAAGCAACTTTGATATCGCACTTGACATATGGTTCCAATCTTCCTCAAAAATCTAATAAGCTCTCTTGCAATAGCTGATCAGTATGAACTCACTCCACTCAGTATAACAAGCATACCAGAATCTACATCTATAGTCCCACCTAGAGATCCCGTAGAATCCCTGCTGCTGTGTCAAAAGTTGGATAACATCGATTCAGACTCATCCTCTGAAATTCCACT
The DNA here is from genome assembly GCA_033675545.1 of Elysia crispata. Taxonomy (NCBI): domain Eukaryota; kingdom Metazoa; phylum Mollusca; class Gastropoda; family Plakobranchidae; genus Elysia; species Elysia crispata. The sequence continues at coordinate 729,877 of JAWDGP010006494.1, forward strand.
TGCAATTAGTAAACATTTCGCCGATTTGGTCAACCAACAGTGTAGTGTAAGATCTAAGACAGAGGCTCATAGACAGGGTGATGAACCTGATCAGCGCAGCAACAAGAGGGAAGCCCAAACGTTTTTGAGAGAACTTTTCGTGGCTGTGTTTTCCGATGAGGACAGATACGGCCACATTTCAGACTCAGATGGCGATGCTGATGAGACGTAATCATGCTCCCCCAAAAGTGAAGAAGACAAAGCGTTTCGGCTTTGAGCAATTCACCTCACCACCCTCCCCACAGTCCCCAGGCCAATACTAATTCTGCAGCTAGGACCTAGAGATGCTGCAAATAGCACCACAATATCTCTCGGCGACAGTTACATTGGGGACAGTTCTCTCATTACACCAAGTCCTTTGTAGGCTGCTGGCTCTATTGTGGAATCACCATCCCATGTCCAGACCTCTGCCCCTTGTGACACAACCACGTGACTGGAGACAACAGAGGCAGACTGACAACTTATTGGGGGTTCAATGTTGTTAAACACAAATGGAATCTTAGTGAGTTGTATAAAACCAAGAAAGGTAAACCAGTTAGAGCAAGAGCCATAAAACCATGGTGCGGGGAAGTTTGCAGATTTAAATGTCATACAAATATTAGCTCTGATAGAGAATTCATTACCTTAAGCTCAAAAGGTCCGAATAAGGAGTGAAAGCCCTAATGTGATCGACATGTCACATGACTATGGTGAGTCTGAAGACAGCTGGTTTAAATTAGACTTTGGCGGAAAGGAAGAAAGAACCTGGTAGTATCCTATGCTAGAGCAATTGATTTAAAGCCAGTATGTATATGAATACATACAACTTGATGAGAAAAAACGGATCTTAATGATCGGTGTAATAAAAATCTTGTACCTCATGTGCACCATGCGTTCTTTAAAGCACTGTATTAAGTATCATATCTACATTTGCCATGCCTCTGAAAAGACAGTGTGTGTGACAGTGAAATGAAGTAAATTTTATTATCAAACGATGGAAAGTGTGTGCATTTTTTTTTCTTGTGTAAATGTTTAACATTCTCATGGCTCGAGGAAAAATAGTTGATGAAGCAGTACAACTTCAATGAATGTGTTCTTTGTTATAATATCAAGATGATAAAATTGCATTTTACTTAATTTGTAATGTTCTGAGCGTTAACAAGGGGAGTGGGGGGAGTAAGAGAGAGAGAGAGAGAGAGAGAGAGAGAGAGAGAGAGAGAGAGAGAGAGAGAGAGAGAGAGAGAGACAGATAGATAGATAGATAGATTGATAGATAGATAGATAGATAGATAGATAGATAGAGAGAGAGAGAGAGAGAAATTGAGAGAGAGAGAGAGAGAGAGAGAGAGAGAGAGAGAGAGAGAGAGAGAGAGAGAGAGAGAGAGAGAGAGAGAGAGAGAGAGAGAGAGAGAGAGAGAGAGAGAGAGAGAGAGTCCTTTATTTATATACTGACATTTGTTATGTTGATGCAAAGTACTATTTCGTTATTTTTATAAAAGTTATTTCTTCGCTACAGTTGAAGTTTTTCTTCTAGGAGTGTTTCCCTCTTTACACGTGAGAGTGTCTTTAAATGGTTGGTATTTAGCTGCCTTTTGAGCATTTCAGATGCTTCATTTTTACATGCAATAATTTAAGTTATTATAGTTTGCAAGATCTGTTAATTTGATTGATGAACTGATTATATCTGTGCACTCCGCAAACTTAAGTTACACAAGAAAGATATATTCAGTATTATTTAGGATCTTTTTAAGAGCATTTATATCGCAATAAAATGTATAGCATCAGAACAAGTAAGGCGACAATGAGAATAAAGCAAAAACCAACAGTCAACTGAAAACTAAAACCCAAACTGATTGCATACAACCGTAAGTGTTTAACAACTTAGTACAAAAGTCGGCGAAAGTATAGCTCAGGCTGATTTAATACAACCGTATGTGCTCTTACGGCTGTAATCAATGACGATACTTTCACTTACTCCCACCGTAAGTGCACTTACAGTAGTAATCAAAAACTATTTTAAACATTGCAAGTGTTGTATGTCCACTATCTCAAAAAGCCAATACGGTAACAGAAAAATGAACACATACAATAATCCGTAATGAGAAAGACAGCTTTGTTTCCAATGCGCATTAAAATCAGTGAAAAATTAACGAAATGGGGAAGTTTTTTGGTCCTCCTGTAAAATTTGCAAAATGTCACTTACAGCAGTAATCAATACCACCCGCGAAGTGGTAATGGTAAAACTTTTTAATAAAAAAAATCCAACAAAAATAGGGTGAATTCGCAGAGACTCAAAAACATATAGCTTCTAACTAAGGCTTATAATTCATCTTTCATTGTGACTGCTAGTTATATTTAAAAGAGCCAAATTGAGCATTTTTTAGAGTTAGATAATAAAGCATACCTTTAGCAATCTGTGCTTGCACCAACATGCCCATTTGCAATTATTTAGACTCACTTATTTAAAATTACCGAGAAGTCAAAAAAACTTATTCAATGCTGGCAACAGGAACAGACCAAGCTAAATTTAAAAAACATGTCCAGGATGCCTGCCTGTATCTATGTCTCTATGGCAACTTCTTTCATCCCACACCCACTTTATTGTTTTGAAATTCTTTGCATTCATTTTCCCTCGTGCCCTCTTCGTCTCCTTTCAAATTACTTTAAATTCTGTAACAATGGATTATTGCCACACAGTTTATGCATGCAAATTTTATTAATTTTAAGTCACTCAATGAGGTAGATGCCTAAAGTCCAGCAAAGGAAGTGGTGTTCTATCGTTTAGCCTAATGTTTCTCTTAGTACCCTGAATATATAATTATAAAAATTGTTGTACTTTGTAAGAACAACAAGTTTTGATATAAATGTAAGAAAAGTGAAAAATTGAACTGGCCATAAGTTTGAAAAAATATTGGAAACTTTAAAAGAAGCAAAGAAAACAAAATAATAATAAAAGTAAGTAAAAAAAACACCTAAACAATCAAAATTTGAAACTTTCAACAAAATGTAGGTCTGCTTATTACATGATATCTAGTGAGATTTGAAATACTTTGCTTGTATGGACTCTCTAAATTCTTTTCCTATCACCCCCCATCCCCTCAATAATTCTTTTTGATAGAAACAATTTAGAACTTAATATCTGAGCAAAGAAGTTGTCTGATCCAACTATTCTTCAGAAGAGTTTCAAAATCAATTTGACTTTTTAAAGTCTACTTTCCTAAGTATGCCTTTGTTTGGTAAATTTGATTCACACGTAATTCTTTTTCAAATGAAACTAAGTATTGACATTCTTTTATTTAAAGAAAACATGTATAACAGAAACATGGGCATTTCAAACAGAATAAACTGACTCAATAAAGTACCAGTCACATTGTGGGAACAGCTCATTTTTGGGAGTATTTTCAAAAATCATCTGATCTTTTGATTTTTTTGAGTGTACATTTTAAAATGTGCTTATTTATAGAATACTCTGCTACATAGAAATGGCATTACTGTTCTACTAATCTAAAAAATTGATTGCAATGATAATATTCCAAATTTATATTCAAACAATTATACGACTCGACCCAGCAATCATTTGAGAGGATAAAATGTTACTGCAGGCTCAGATTCTATAACTCCTTTATATATTAACTTCAATATGTTTCAATTTCATCAGATGCTTAATTTATATGAACAAGTGTTTTTGTTGCTTTCTTATAATCTAGATCTAGGATGAAAAAAAAAAAAGAGAACGAAATCAACACCCAGCTGAAATTCTCTACAAAGTTAATATGATGGGAACAGCCTTTCCAAATTTACATTGTGTGACAAAATTCAAATATATCAAGCGTATATCTGGATTTAAAAATAAAAAGACCCCAGCTTAGCTTATATCTAGATCTGGGCTTAATCATATAAAAACCAAAGGACTTATGACGACTAACCAGACACTATCAAAGGACATAGAAATCCTCATGCAATGGTAGGAGTTAATATTTGTGAGAAACAAACCTTGTTCATTGCCCGGTTTCTATCTTCTATGACTTCAAGTAGAGAAATACGATGGGCATCTTGGCCCGATTCATTACGTTCAACCATGTCGGCCGCCATTTTTGTAAACGTTCCTATAGTAATGTGTGGTAGCTGGATGTCAAATATCGTTTAAACGAGAAAACAGCACGTGGAAATTAATTTGCATTGTTTGTCAAATATAAATCGAGCCTATTTTCATAAATTTGAATTTTATCATAATCAAATATGCTTTTAATGACTTATAAATTGAAAGTAAAATAAATAGTTTGAAATCATTTCATAACTTTTTTCCAACCCCTTCTCCCCCCCATCCCCATGTAAATCTATAGTCTGTTTCATACGAGCTTCGTGCTCTCTTATCGTATGTTCATTTTCACGCCCTTACAAGAGTTTACCCCAGTTTTAAAGAGGATAAAAATAATGTGGTTTGTCGAAAATGAGCAAAACGGAGAAATGACAAGATAGCAATGGGCACATTTAACTACTCAACGGAAACGAGTGTCTCTTTCAGGCTTTAATAAGGAATTATATACTTATTCTTCAACGAAATAGTATGTAATACCTGTAATGTGGATATCTTTTTACAATGCATCTCTTTTTGTCTAAAGCGGTCGCAAATTACATAACTCTTCGAAAATCCCACACAATAATATATTTGATGGTCTTTAACATTGAATTGCTCGTCTCCCTGAGGCCGCGCCTGCCCATCGCATTAGTTTTCCTTTTATTATTATTATTATTATTATTATTATTATTATTATTATTATTATTATTATTACTACTACTACTACTATTATTATTATTATTATTATTATTATTATTATTATTATTATTATTATTATTATTATTATTATTATTATTATTATTATTATTATTATTATTATTATTATTGTTGTTGTTGTTGTTGTTGTTGTCGTCGTCGTCGCTGTTGTTGTTGTTGTTGTTATTATTATTAATATTATCATTATTATTATTATTATTATTATTACTATTATTATTATTATTATTATTATTATTATTGTTACTATTATTATTATTATTATTATTATTATCATTGTCTAATTATTATTGTATTAATTTATTAATTAATTAATTGAACTACATGTAGATCTCGAAACAATAACGAATGGCAATTTTTGTTTTATTCCATGTTCATTTAAAGCTCATTGATTGCATGAAGACACAAACGGAAACACCTGAAGTAAAAAATTCTACTTTTCCTTTCCTTTCGAGTTCCACACCACAAACTCCACACTGCAGTCTTTACTTACATGCATCCCTAAATTGTTAGAGACGATAGATTTAGATCTAGAATACTGAATAGATAAGCTTTACAACTAATACCAGGCATTGTTAGGTGACCATTATAGTCTATACAGACCTAGATCTGAATCCATCCAGAACTAGACTAGATCTAGAATCGAACCAAGTTTTAGATTTAAATTTAGATCTGTAGAAAATAGAATAGATCTGATCAATATTTTGAAGTTTGGTTTCTAGATCTAGGCCTACTACCAAATCATTGGAACACATTAAACAAGATCTATTTTAATTACACAATATAATTTCTGCATTGCAAATTGAGAGAAATATAGGTTTATACCTACAAGATCTTTCTAGAGCTATTCTAGCTTAAACTTTTCATTAACTTGCCAGAATGAAAAATCGAGGAAAAGCAAAGCATGAAAATAAAATCAAGAAAAGGTAAGTTCAGATCTCTAGATCCTTATATCTATATCTTGCAATTTCATCTTCTACTGGACTGGAGTTCGTTTCGCCAGCCTAGAAAGATTCTTTAAAAATCAAAAGACTAATGAAAAGGGTTCATTTTCAAAAAGCAGGGTTACTTTTAATGCAAAGAAGGATAATTTTATGTTAAGAGTAGCAGATTTAGCTGGTTTATTTTTCTGCACATGGAATGCAGTTAAATTTTAATTCCATAAATTGCCTGTCTTTTGATTCCATGGAGGTCTTTACAATAGTAACTGACAACAATCAATCAATGTTATTGGGATTGAGGTCTCTGAATCAGTTCAAAAGCTTATATACAACCTTTATTTTTTATTTTACAATCCTGGTATTCTCCTTACAGAATTCATTGCTACCTTTTTGGATTAATACTTTGTAAAAGTGCCCCCAATTGTAATTAAATGTAGTCAACCTACACTTAATAAGCTGTTATAATATATGACATCTAATGTTGAATCCGGTGACCAAAGTAAACAAATTTCTGGACTTCCTCAATGAAGAAACAAATATATGAATACAAAACATTTTGGGTATGTTGCTTTAAAAGAAAGTTGTAACAGTAAAGTATTCTGCAACTCTGCTAGCTAATATCTTTAAAAAAAAATCCAAACTTATGAGTTAGCAGCAGAATTATCATTTTTCTAGGATACAAAAATTCTTCTAAAACTAAGCTGAGACCTTTAATCTATACAAAAGTATGTCACACCCAAGATTAACAATTTAACTTGAGGCTGGTCTTCTTTTCTCTTAAAATACCTGGTAGTATGTTATGTTTGTGTTCAAATTATTAGATTGAAGGAAAAGATTGCCCTTTTTACTCATAAATTACATGTCCTAATAAGTCTCAACAAATATGGTTTTTGGTTTACTTAAAATTATGATTGTTTGAATACAAATTGACAGTTTAGGAGAAATTGAAATCGATTAAATACAAAATGAAGACCTTTTTTCTCTATTGATTTGTGTGTCTTAAATAATTAGCACTAGGGTTTCAACTTGTCAGGATCAAACGAAGTAGTACTTATGCATCAGTAAATGGCTAAATAATTATAAGATCACCTTCCTGGTTAAATCTTTGATTACAAGTAAGAGCAGGAGGCAGATTTACTGATTCTTAAGATATTTTTCATGTTATTAAATGTAAGCTCTGAATTTATTTTGGTAAGAAACTCCCAATGTAAATTATAAGGCCAACTAGAGCATTTTTAATAGCTAAAAGAAATTCTTCTTCTTCTCAAATGCCCTGTCTGGAACAGACATCGGCGATCATGATTCTCCACCTGTCCCTATCTTCCGTCATCCGCAGTAAGGCTATGTTGTCTTTGTTGTTTCCTGTCACAAAAGAGCTCAAGCTATCAAGAAATGTAATCCTTTGTCTACCTCTGCTTCTTGTACCTTCTATCTTGCCTGTAAGAGATAAAAATTCCAGTCCCTTATGGCGACATATGTGGCCTAAAAATTTCAGTTGCCTTTTCCTTATTGTTTTCTTGGTTCGTTTCTTCTAATATCGATTCGTTTGTCCTCTTTTCTTTCCATGATATTCTTAACATTCTCCTGTAGAACCACATTTCCGCTGCCTCTAAATTTTTCTTGGTTCCTGCAGTTATTGTCCAAGTTTCGCATCCATATAAAAGTATAGACCACACATATGTTTTCAAAACCTTCAATTTGGTTGAAAATGATATATTTCTATTTTTAAGAATGGTGCTCATTTTTTGGAAAGAAGCCTTTGCAATGGCTATTCTCTTCTTAATTTCAGTCCTGCATTTACCGTCAGATGTCAATGTATATCCTAGGTATTTGAATTTCTGTACTTGCCTGATTTGTTCTCCCTTGCTAAAAGAAATTAGCAAATTTTTTTTTTACTGGTGGTGCACCTGCAAATCAGGGTTTCCTTAACCCAAATAATTCAGCAGAAACAGCAAAGAAATCATGAGTTATGTTTAAATCTGGTGAAAGAACGGCTGCATTTTTGTCTACATTGCAAACACGATTTATTGACCTGCACCACAAGCACAAATTAATATGTCTTTTTGTCTAAGAAATTATGTTAATACCTGTTGAGGTGGATATAACTTGCACTTTGCATTGGTACGGCTCAAAAAATTTGGTAAATTCACCTTGAAACTGATGAAAGCACATCTACTTTCTAACAAAAGTATTACTAAGGCTGTGACAGAATTTGTCGACTGAGATTTTTAATCTTACATTTCATACAATACAAGGTGAATTTTCCAAATTTTTTGAGTGGTATCAATGCAAAGTGCAAGTTATATGAAGTCTCATGATCATCTTATTAATTGGGATATTGTCAGGGTGTAATATTTAGTCCACATTTTTAGGTTGTTTGTGGATTTGAACTCTTAGAAAATGCGATTAGAGATTTATCGCAAACTTCTTTTTAAGGGAAATCTATTGGACTACAATGCAAATAAGCAGGATTTCTGTATGTTTCATAATGTGTAAGATGTACAAATTTCGTCTTTGTAACCCACATTTTATTGTCATTTGGAGAGCTTTGTCAACAGAAAATGCAACATCCTTTTTTTTAATTTTTTTTTTTTCAATGATTCACATACAGTTCCAGGAAGACTGCACCAAAGAATATTGACTCTGATTTAAATGATGATGTTGGAGATATATTTACTGATGAGATCACTGACTTTACCAACGAAAGAAATCAAGTGCAGGTAGGAAAGATGAGATAACTTGAAATATCTTCAAAATCATGAAGAAATATAACTGACATAGAACTCAGATTTTTTTTTATGTTATGGTTCAAACAAAAACAAACTATTTAAGAAGTAAGTGCTAAGGGCAAAGAACTGTGCAGAAACTTTCATGACAAGATACATTAAGTTATGCATTTCAAATAAAAATTAGTTAAAGAATATTGCTTCAGTTGGAAAGCTATGATTTCTTTCTTAAATGCAAGCTATTTAAGAGAGAAGAAAAAAACAAAATGTTTGAAACACTCATTGATGCTTCTAGTGTTTGAGAAAAAAAAATGATGCCTGATAAAGTGATAGCTTACCCATTGATACTACTGGGCTGTCATCAATTCGATGAAAATCAAAATTTAATTTTAATTCAATCATTGATGCTTTTGTTTGGTCCACAAAACACAAGGTTAAGTGTTTTCATTAATGTTTTGAAAAAAAAATTATGTCATCAATTTTATCAATATCTTTGTTTTTTTCTTTGCTTTTTTTTTTTTACCCCCAATGGTAATTCAGATAACCTTGAAATGGATCAATTTTTTTTTTCAGAGAGACCTTATAGATCAACCAAGTGGAAGTGAGGATGAGGTAAGGAATATAATATATTTAAAATCAAATAAATAGTTATATTTTTGTTGTAATAATAATCTATTTCATCTCTCCTTTTTTGTTTTGTTAAATTGTCAAATACTCATTAATTCACTTTGACTTTTTCATTGAATTAATAGCTTAAGAAGAGTACTTAGAATTGACTGTAAATACCAAGTTGTTTTGTGTATCCTTTAAATAGTTATTCATCATCAAACTCATTTACTACTATTTCATAGTTTGTCTAATTTATAGTTTCATTGTTTCTTGAAGCAGTTTTTAAGATACTTCAAATGTGTTAAAGGAATTACTTATTTAGACTTCAAATTTATCTGTATTTTGTTGTATTCATTTGTATTATTATTATTATTATTATTATTATTATTAATGATGATTTTTTTTCTTATCATTATCATTCTTAATATTATTGAGTCAATGATATCTCCTTTCATGTTTACACATTGAGCAATGCTGATATTTAGCTTCATCTTTGCTGCTTTAACAGTTTCCTTTAAAGGCTTGAAACTTTATTTCTATGATGAGCGCGTAAACTTAGCTTTTTGTTTGGTATAAGAATTGCTGAAATAAGTAAATGAATAGACAATAAAATGTGTTAAATTTCCTTCTCTTGACAGGAAGAACTATTTGGCCTTGCAGATGATGATGAAGAAAGTGATGAAGAAATCGGAGAATGGTCCAAACGTTTGAAGCAAATCAAATTTCAGACCAAACTTGATAAGAAAAAGCCGATTACAGGTAGGCTAGCATATTTTTTTTTGTGGTGACACACATAGTTTGCTTTCTAGCGACATCAAATAATATTAGGCTTGAGCCATACAGTTGAAATCTGGTTTTGTTTTTGGCCATTAAGGACTTAGTGCTATGCCCTCTTGAATCATTAAGTCAAGCTACCTTTGACATGAAACACACAAAATAATTCTTACAAAATGTCCTTTCAATCCAAGAATATAAATCATCAAACAATGATCTCAATATTTTAATACTTTTAGTCATTGCTTTGGGGTCAGATGATCTTGTAAACACCTGAATTTGCTAATAAATTTGATATATTCAGAGAGGCTTAGGAGCTGTAGATTTCAATTTCACTCTAATTTTGGATGGATGATCTTTAAAAGTCAATAGAGATACATGTATTTTAATTTGCAGATACCTTGCAATACATATGCATGCTATACATCTTACTTTGTGCCTTTTTGATGAATACCTAAATATCTTAAAAAGGTCAAAAAGGGCAGCTGTGCCTGTATTGTAATTTCCCTCAAAATTATGATAGGATTCACAATATGAACATTGAAATCTTAAGAATGATTACATCCTATTCATAGGAATAATATGTGGTAGACTCATTTTATAGCATGATTTTTCTCGTAGGGAATTTTTTTTTATTTTTAAATCTACTGTTTAAAAAAAAGTGGTATGATTCAATTATGGAAAGGAACTACACCCCCCCCCCCCAAAAAAAAACAAAAAACAACTCTTGTATTATATCTATATTTGAATAGGGTCCTTTAGTACATGTTTTAGAAATGCCTAGTGCTTGTTTGAGAAGCGATGAAGAGTTTACAGATTTTCTCCTTTATGTTTAACCAGATGCTCTTGAAAAGTCATGGGGTAAGAAGCGATCAGATTTCTATGGCTCCGGTGTGCGAAGAAAGCCTAAGGAAGCTGGTATGTATTATCTCTAAACACAATTAAAAAAAAATATTGTTACTTTGTGTGCTTTCATAAATATTGATCACTACAAATATTTCTTGGTTTTGTATAGAAACAATTCATGTGAAATTTGGAATAAAATGATCCATAATTAGAATTTAAAATTTGGATTGACAGCAATAGTCAGTGTAATGAGTCCATAGAAAATTTTTAACATGGTTGAACATTACTCGCTAAGGTTACTAATGGTGGACTAGATATTCAGATGGAAGATGGAGTCCAAATAATTATGTGCCTATTAACAAATTCAATGCTGACTTGCTTCAGGAAAGATTAAGGTCTAATCTCAGATCAGTTTATTTTTATGTCTCTTTTCATTTGTTGCACCAGCCACGTACAATCTGTGCTGCTCCCTCTAAGGATTCAGTTACTATGCTTAGATGCCTTGTTGTCTCAACATGCAAATCATTTATAGCAACATGTTCTGCATAGAAATAATTATATTGTATATAAAGTAGGAATAAAAGGAATTCTTATCCCTGTATTGAACATCCTTTTCCCACATCAAAGGTGAAGTTTTGGGGCTTAGCAAACACATGGCATGGGCAGGAAGGCCTAGTTTAAGTATTTTAGAAATGCCTGAACCATGGCCAAACCTTTACTATTTATGAATTTGAAAGTTTTCTTTTCTTTTTACGGATTATGGTGGGTAAACCAAAATTATCTTATCCTTAGAATTTCAGTTTTACAGATTTTATTACTGTATTTCTTATTTTGACAATGGGTCTTTCAACTGAAATTAATTTAATTTAAGATCGTACAGAAGAATTAAACAAAAAGAGAAAGCGAAACACTCTTTACATATCCTTACTTATGTTTAACCTCAATAATACTATGCTGGTTTTGCAAAAGATATAGTGAGCTATCAATATTACTTATATAAATGTAGCTATATTTATATATTAGCTGTATTTTGATTATTTTATGTATTAGAAAATAAAAAGAAATGCATAAGATTCAGATACCTGGATTTACTTTGTCTATCTAAAATTCAAGAATAAGCTGGCAAGCATCTTTCTTTTCTTTCTCAGAAAGTGATGAAGATGATGAGTGGACAATGGAACAGAAAGAAATTGAAAAATTGCAACAAAAATTGGATGAAGATCTTGATGAAGATGACTTTTTGATTCCTTCACTTCCACAAAAAGTATTAAGTTACACAGCATCTTGCCTTTGTAAACCTCTGAGATCATATTTGGTAGACTATATAAGTAAGGAAAAGAATAATACCAAGTCCCTGTCTGCCACAAAAGTCACAGTTCAAAAGCTTTTAATAACAGGTTCTTTTCTTTTTTTATCACAACTTTTACTGCACTTGACTGCCAATCCAGAGGTCTTGAGTTCGAATCACAGTCTAGGCTTAAACATTTTTCAGCTCCTTTGTGTCCACCCAGCACTGAATGGGTAGCTAGGTCTTTTTAGACTCGGCGAAAGTAAAGGTGGTGAAAAGCAATGGCAAACTACCTCACATTGTTGTATGCCAAGAACAATCAGGACGCTACTCCTGATTCCCCTGCACTGGGATCGAGCTTGGGACTCACTTTACTTTACTTCACTTTTGCCGCGCTCATCTCCTTCTATTGATAATTCTGATTTTTCTCAAACTGTGGGATAGTCGTCTTAAGTGGTTGAACCCTTAAAACATTTTTTTGCTTATAGTTTTAGGACAAAGCAGGGTAAAAACATGATTTAGATAGGAAATAAGAAGGAATTTGAAGGAAAACAGTAAGGAATGTAATATGTACACAAATGAGCACATCTCTTTCATCAATGCTTTCATATTTTTAGCTGAGTGTTTGAATATGTAGAATGGCTTGATCAACCCTTGAAATACTATATGCAGAGATAAATGAAATATTTTAAGTGTGATAAAGGTGGAAAAAGTTATCCGCTTGTAGCTAATGATTTTAATATTTTGAAGAGGTTTGTATTTCAACTCATAAATTTGGACTGCATGTATACTCACATTTACAACTTCAAAATATTCAAATGTGACAAAAGACATGCAGTAAAAACTCTGAAATATATTGGCGAAATAGACTTTTCCTTGGTGAAGAAGTAAAGATCTTCAAGAGGTTGAGTAAAATTTATTTAAATTGCACAAGTAACGCCTCTTTGATACGAAGACTGATTTTTTTTTTAAACTATTGCAAAATCAGTTTGCCTTGTTTCACTTTGTTTTGTAATCTTTTCCTGTATATCTTACATCTTAGGGAAAAGAAATTGCTGAGGTGAATACATAAGTGACTATGCTTTTGTTTTTCCAGAGAACACAAGAAAAAGAACTCCCAGATCTGAGCATCAAGAGGAATTTGAATGCCAAGGAGAAAGAAGAGGTTGGTAATTGATTGTCATCGCTATTAGTTTTGAGAATTAATAATTTTTTCTTTATTTTCTTTAACCAATTTATTTAAACTCTTAAGCTGTATAGATATTGGTCAGATGAGACCTTTGCTTGATATTTTAGGGAAGGCTTTGTGTCAAGTTTTGCAATATAGCTTTCAGTTTATCAACACCACCTTTTAAGGATATAAAAAAAAAGAGGAAAGTACAGTTTTGTTTAATACAGCTAATTTTGTGGAATGGCAATAGGCTCATTTGTCTTTGTTTTCATTTTCAGCTGAGGAAAAAGCTGCATCCTGAGGTTGAACCTCTGAGACAGGAACTCAACAACTGTGTATGTACTGATAAGATAAAAAAGGCAACACTTTTCTATAGATTATTTTTATACAGATGTATGCATTTGACGACGGGGGAAAAAAAGCAGAAATCAGAAAAAAAAATAAAAACAAAAATAATAAAAAAGAAAGAGGAAGGGATGAGGAGAAAAATAATTTAATAAATAACAATAAAATCAATTACTTTAATTGTTGCATCATTTGTTACAAAATTCACTAGTTATAATCCTGCAGGCTATGGTCTTAGTTTGCTGAGAATAATCCTGGTTATTATATGACATGTTGATCTAAAACTTAAAAGAATTCTCTTGTGAAAGACAAAACCAATATGAAAGATGATTATTTTATTTCCTTTGGCTTCAGCTTCAGGAGCTAGAGAAGCTGAATGGCCAGACAGGCTGGAAGGTGGAGAGTCGTGATACTTGTTTCAGAATGTAAGTTAACTGGACACCTGTTGCAGTTGTAGTATTTAAAAGAAAGATTGATGTTTTTTAATATTTTACAACATTTGAGAATTGTGATAAAAATAAACCCTTGAGCTTCTGCAGAGGTCTAAAATAATCATTAAAAATCATTCATACGTCTGCATTGCAGATCAGGGCGACTAATACTGCTGCAAAAGTGGATCTTTAGTTTTTCCTTCTTTGTTGCCTTTACCTGCGCAAAGGTGTGATATTGACCACTAGCTGACCCCTGATATACGGTGACCACCCTAAGTGCCGCTGATAAGAATTGTTTTATGGCCCTTCCAGCGCATGACGCAAGGGGAGATTACTGGTCCGATTAAAAGTGGTGATTTTTGAAGCAATATCATCTAGTCCTTATGGTTGATCTACAATTCGGATGCTTAAATGTTTACTACAGTCTTGTTCTTTAATTTTTCTTCTCTCATTTAGTGTTTGTTTCTTTCAAATCCGTTAAGAAGTGAGAGTTTTATTAACGATTGCGCACAGTGTGTTTCATGAAGTGAAGAAAAAGTGAATGCGCATTTTAATTAATAATAATTAAATTTTGCAACCAATGATTTTTATTTTTTTTTGTTTGTTTTCAATTCGCTTTTCTTTGAAGATTTTAACATAGAAAACTATACCCTAAAATGTGAAAAAATAAAAGCGTTGTGCAGCTATGAACTGATGCTTTCCATATCATGAGTTGTTATAGAAAATTTTCACCAGTTGCATATTATGAAAAATATGTGTTAGTTGTATAGGGTCTAAATGTTACACATTTGAAGTAAACATAGCTATACAGTGATGGATATTTTTTTTTGTTCAGTAAGATAAACTATTTTGTCCTACCTTTTAGCTTCATGTGGGCATGAGTTAAAACCTCTCTTCATTTGTTTATGTAGCTTAGCAGGCATACTGGAACATTCGCAAAAGAACCATACTGACAGATTGAAAAATTTGTGCAGACTATGCAGCAGAAGATGCTTGAATTTAGTGCAAATAAGAAAAGGAAAAAAGCCTAGCTAGAGATGCTAAGAATCAAAATAATATTGTTAGACTAGCTTTTCATGGCGGAATCATTATAGGAAATCTTTGCCACCGATACTTAAGCCAAAAAATCTGCAAACAACTAACAAAGACAGCAATAGACACAGTGGTAGCAAACACGTAGCAAAAATCTCTCATCACCAAAGTAATCCAGTTAGCATTAAAGTATAACAAGATCAATGACAGCTTCAGGGATGTACATGTAGCAGTCTCACGCTCACAACCAGTTTCTCAACAGACATAGATAAGGCACAGGAAGTTATTGGATTATAAATGAAGCACTACAGAAATGCATTTCCAAACAAAATAACCCCTAAGCATCATATTTTAGAGAAACATTGTGTGAGCTGGATGAGGGCCCATAGGTTTGTTATGGGATTTCATGGGGAACAGAGAGGGGATATGTTACATTCTACGATAGCCAAAACAGAGCACAGGGCAAGAGGTATGAGACGTGAGAGAACAAAGACAACTTTCACTATAGAGACATCAATTTTGTAGACCACCCAAAGCTCACTAAGAATAAGATTGTAACACAACCTAAATCTCACAAGTGCTAGCATTAATGTTAACAGACCTTTGAATTGATTCTTGTGTATATAATGTGTACATTGTGGCAAGAGAACTCACTCTTTTTAGCATTATTATCTTCTTTATTATTCAACATGCCTACTTTTATCAGTCAGTCACTTTAGTATTATGTCATAAAACAAACCTTATCATCAATGAACCAACAAGCTAATAACACCCTAGCCCAGATGATTAGCCTGTTATCTGCCAACCGGCAGCGCCTCTCAAGCAGAGACCATCAAATAAACATCCCCTACTGACCATTTGATTCTACATTTCAAGCTGATCTTTTATACAACTGAAAACTCAATTTTTACTTCATTTTTGCATATTACTTTGAAGAAAAATGCTTGTTGCAAATAAAAGTTATTTAAATTTTAACCACTCTTGCTTTTTTCAGAGTCCATTTGAAAAAACAGCTCATTTTTGACTATTTGTAAGCAAGTGACAATTGGGCATATTTCATACAAAAATATATCGCATAAAACAGCTATATTGTATCTGCATGTTCCTAAAGTTAAATAAATACTTGGATATCATTTGATTTAAGTTCCATTGGTCTTAAAGTTATAAGAAAATATAAAATATCAGTCAGAAAATTAATTGGCGCACCAGGCTTGCACAGGTAAAATTTTATGACCGGTGACCATGGTTTGACCCTGGTGGGCACATGAGCGGTCATCCTAATGGCTTTTCGCCCAGTGAACTAAAAGTTGGGTAGTTAGTCGCGGTGAGATATAAATGTGTTTTTGAGGCAGGGCTATAACCCAGCCTTAAATTGTTTTGATTGACTATCAATTCTGTGATTATATGATTTCGTATTTCCTCGAGCAAACTTAGCAGCAAGATTGAATAAATGTCTAGGCATGAGAGATTGTAGGGTTTACACTAGAAAATTACTTGCAGAGATATATGTAGTCACCATGTAATTTTACCCTTAGGATCGAGACCGATCCTCAGATTGGTAGGATTTTTGATAAATCTGTAATTGACATGGTGGCATTTCATAAGACTCACATCGTGTCTATTCATTTAAAAATATTTTTAATCATGAAATATAAATTTAATGTGTTGGCGAAAAAAATAAAAATAAAGCATTCTCAGACTCTTAAACCAGTTAAAGTATCCAAACTCAATATGGCTGCCATTCTTACACTAGGTGAAATATGGCCAAACTTTAGTTTTGTCATGTTAACAGTAAGTGGCTCTATAACTGAGTCATTCTGGACGAGAAAAGTAAAAATTAGTATTTATTATCTGGATTTAAAAGAGTTTATTGCATGATTGTTAATTTGTCTATGTACCTAACAGGCTGGCAGCCAACATCGCTTTCTATCTTCACTTGATTGAAACAGATGAGGATTGCAGAGGGCATCCTGTGTTGAAAAGGATTGTTCAATGGAAAAAGGTCTTGGCTACGCTTTGAATTTACTATGCAGTCCTTAAAAAAAAATTAGGCTAAGAGATGTCAATAGTGCATAATGGTTCTGCTTTCAAATCTTTGAGTTGTCTCACTTGTATTTGATTCTTATCGCTGTGACAGATGTGCTCTATTTTTCCAGCAGATTCGAACAGCAATAACTATAATGTCAATGATTTATCATAGTAGTTCATTTTTTTTGTTTCTTTGGATAGCCCTATGTTGATGCTTTCATCAAAATAACATTATGAATCTTTAATTTGTTAAGTCTGTACAGTGACATTTCTGTGTCTATTGCACTTAAATTTTAAACTCCTTAAGTAAATCAAATCAAACCTATGATACACAAAATAATTTATGAATGACTTTTTAGATTTTAATTTTATTTAATTTATTTTCTCTTTAGCTTTCCAAGCAGTATGAGGCCATACCGCCAGAGCTTATGGAAGCAAGTGATGAGGAGATAGATGAAACTTCTTCTCAGGCAAATAAAAAAGCAAGGTAAAACTGCAAAAAGCTGAGCCTTTATACAAATTGACTCTCACATCAGCAATGCTAAAAGACCAGCCCTTGTTCATTTCACATAGAAAAAGTTCTGTGATTTTGAGATATTGCTTTCCTCTTCATGTTCTCTTAGCCTTATCTGACTGAAACTCTTGTGAATCCATGTGAATTGTTTTTCCCTTTTTTTTATAATTTATAATTTTTGTATTCTTGTTTTTATTGAAATTGGGAACCTGGGTGAAAAGCAGAAATATGAATCGCATTTAGAAAGAATGAATCCACCCTTTAAGAGTGCCTGTTTTCTCTAGGTTAACTCTAGAGGACAGTGAGGATGACCAGATCTCTGAAGAGGAAGTCACAAGGGAAGCAGCCAGTGAAGACCTAGACCAAGACGAGGAGATAGGTAGTAGACCTATCACATATGAGGTGTGCAAACCTCTCATTTCCTACTTTTTAAATAGTAATATTTTATTAAAAGTCTCTCCATCCTTTTAATAAAGAGTATGAGTCTTTTTCGTCAGCTCTTAATTAAGCATGCCTTTGAAATTTTGAATGTTTCTGTGAACTACAGAATAAAAAAAAAATTGCTGACAAAAAGGAATTTAAAAAGGATATCTGGAGTCAGCTTGTTGCCACAACCTTTGTAGATTTAACATTCAATCTTTCATATATTGTAGAGGTAATCCTCTTTTTTCTGTTGAACAGCAGGAAGTAGCATCTTCATTTTCATTATCTACCCAAGGATGTATGCATTTTAACGTCTAAACTAATGCTG
This sequence comes from Elysia crispata, assembly GCA_033675545.1. Lineage (NCBI taxonomy): Eukaryota > Metazoa > Mollusca > Gastropoda > Plakobranchidae > Elysia > Elysia crispata. The sequence continues at coordinate 748,143 of JAWDGP010006494.1, forward strand.
TAAATATTTAAAATATGTTTCAAATGCAAAAGAAAAGCACAATTTCAACTGTAAATAAAAAGCACTTGACGATTACAGACAAGAGATTCTTGTAACCTGCATTTTTTAAAACCCATTTAGGTAGACAAAGAAGTTATCAGATTTCCTTTTTTTCAACTCTCAGGCAGTAAAAGCTGCAGGAAATCTCTCTAATTATTTAATTAAAGGAGAATGTATTGCATATAACAAATTGTTTCATTTAAGAGGAATACCGAGTCGAAAGAAATCATGTAAAATTTATCTTTTGCTTGTCCACAATTTACGGTCTCATATAAATCACATGTTTCACTAAAGTGATCTTCTTTTCTTCAGATGGAAAAAAATAAACAAAAGAAAAAGGCAGCGCCCAATAATCCCCGTGTCAAGCATAGGGAAAAATTCAGAAAGGCAAAGATCAGGCGAAGAGGCCAGGTATTTTATATAGTTTATATCTTATATATCATTCTCTCGAACTCAAATCTACAGTCTGCTCTTATTTAAAGCTAATGGATTCCAATGTATCATATTTAATTGCTTTAATATCTCTTGGATAATCAGAGGATTTTTAGATAGGTGGAGATACAACGCCAAATAAAGAACGAAATTTCTCATGCCATGTTATAATATATATACTTATATTATAAAATTCCTATCAACATTTTGCATATTTGATTTCTTATTATTCAACGTCTCCTTTGATTAGCTTCCCAAAAGTTTTTACTTAGGGTATGAATAAATCTTAGACCAAATTTTTTTTTCATCTATCGACATGATTCCTCCTCAGCTTGAGATAAAATCTTATCAATCTTACTCTCTGGCAGCCGAAACAACTCTTTTCTTCAGTTTTCTGCTACTTTTGGAATGTCACAGGAGCATTACGAATTGTGATGAATTCAGTGATTGTATGCTGATACCATAGAGTTTCCATTTCATGGACATCAGACTAATCCAAACCCTTTGTCCCTAGCTTTTGCAGTAGTGTAGTGGACAAATCTGAAGGATATGATCTGATCCCTGTGCTTCTTTCCCATAGGGAAAAAAATGTCTCAGATTAACGAAATCATTAAATGGCAGAGGTTACTGTGGGTATTCCTAAGTCTGATGACAGAGCTGTGTGGCCAAATGAGCAACCTATCAGGTTTTATAGATTGAATTGAGATGCCTTGTTGAACAATTTTGTAGACATTTAATGATTTATCCTTTAATTGCTGGCATTTCTCTTTTGCCAAAAGGATTTCTGTGTAGTAAAAAAAAAAAAGACAAAACAGGCCTCATTAAAAAGAAACCAACTGTAGTTAAAGCTGTAGTTTCTATGTAAGGCATTCAGTCCACCAACAAGCCTGTTGTATTCTAATCTCTGAGGATGAAGAGAGAGTTTGAGCACATAAAACAGACCATTTATCTCTCAACTCTTAGAGGATCTTGTGAAGATTAAATAGGTTGTAACATTTGTCACTCTGTGGTCTATAATTGGTTAAGTGTAAGGCATTTGGTAAGATTATCTTATTTTTGATGTTTTAGAAAGAATTCAACAAAAATTCCCACCCCTCCAATTCTCATGGATTCTTGTGCTGACCTGATCACGTACTAATATAGACTTACTTTCATCTGACTCGGTGAGAAAATAATATGATGAAAAAGGAATGAGGATGAGTGAAGTCAGCAATAGATATTCTCTTTTTCAAATCTCTGTTTAATGTCAACTTCCTTAATCATGTGAATATTTACATGTATAATTTTCAATAACTTCTCCTGGGACCTCACCACCTCATTTATTGTATGACAATCCATCTCATCTCTTTGCTGCAGATCCGAGAGCCTAAAACTGAAGTGCACAAGTACCAAGGGGAGGCATCAGGGATCAGGGCTGGTCTTGTCAAGAGTATTAAGTTCAAGTGAAAAATAAACAGAATTTTAATGTCATGGACTATGGTTGTTCTGTCAGTGAATTAAAATGAAAAAAAAAAATAAATAGAATTTTTTTTCTAATATAAAGATAAATGTCAGAACATTTGGGAACTGCAAATTGATGTGGGAATAATAATGCTCAAAAAGCATAAATGACTAAAATGACAGGACTTAAAATGAAATAGGTACTAAAATGATCTTGATCTGAATAGTATGGATTTAATTTATAACTCAGTTACTCATGGTTATATAAACACTGAAATGATCTGTGCCTCTTTCACATAACTCTGTTTGGGCAAGTGGATGTTCGTTGAATTTAGTTTATATAGAGTATCTGCATCCATCATAGACCCAACTTATCACCTTTCTACGCCTTCTTAGAGATTTAGGCCTAGGACAAACGTCCTCACTTTTCTCTATCTTGGGCTGATTTCTTGGCAACATTCCATGACCTTCTGTATCTCTCTCCTTTGAATTTTCTGCATCCTCAATGAATGTTCTGTTTGCGTTTGCTCAGCTTGAGATTTTGTTGGATCATAGGTATGATAATATTGTCATTAGTGAGAAAGAACTTACAACGATAAATATAATCAATGGTGTAATTCACAGATTGATGGGTTTAGTGCCTTAATATAAAACTTTCCACAGAAAAATGCTCATCAAAATTTGCAAACTGTGCAACATTGCAAGGGAAATGGCAAAGTAGGCAATGAATGAGAGTCCACCAGCCTGGCACAATGCCTCAGGAAACTTTCTTTTTATAGAGATCTATTAACATGTATGAAATGTTGCCCAAATTAAGTAACAGGGACCTCAGTACTTACTTGCGAGTCTAAATAAGACATTGAGATAATTACATAAAGTTGGTAGGAACTAATCTGTTTCTTGCAAAATTATAATCGCCAAACATGAAATTATGCGGCTTTATGTGGGAATTCGCAAATTGTGCAGCTGTGTGGCTGCATACCACGAAACCCCAATTTATGTGGCCTCAATGACTTCATTTTTCTTTATGGCCGCATAAAAAGTTTACTGTATGTTACCCCACAAATTCTAAAAGATTTGAGCACAAAAAAGTGTCTTAGTGAAAAATCATAAGGATTTAGATATATGTTCTGATTACTTGTGCGATCCTTATTCCTTATTCTTATCAGTCAATTGTTACGTTAGATCCTGAGGTCTATCTTGGTTTGTCCCAGCCTCTTCCAATAAATGAGATTAAGACTGCCTCTTCTTTTTCACTGCACTTTAAATAAACAATTTTATGAACATACTGTAGATGATGATTTGCATTATTTTCATGATAATAACCAGCAACTTCAAGGGAAACATTTCTCCAAAGTAAAATTAAAATTAACTAAAAGCTATACTTGTGGGTAATGAACTTCACATATTATGACAGCCTGTACAATTCTCCTTGAAATGCATGGTATATCTAGATCCATCTGTAACTTTTTTCTATCCCAAAAAGTGATTCTTCTCCATAGCAGTTGTTCAACACAAATACAATCAGGCTAATGTGGTTAAATAATGTGCTTCTGATGCCTTTGATTTATACGTTTCAGGTCCAAATATTTCTTCAGCTGTAAGATTCAAATAAAACTGATTAACAAAGAAGATTTTTAAGAATTGAATGCAAGAAAGTCTATAAGACAATTAAGACTAGCAACTTTTAAAAGACAAGCACTCTAATAAATATTCTGTTTCAAGATGCCTAGTTCTTTTCATACATGCTAGACAGAATCTTTGGATCTAATTAAAGTGAAGATTTTACTTTTTAAATTCGAGTGCTCGAACTAGGTACATGTATTTAGAATTAATGTTCAAAAAATTACTTGGAATGGACAGGAAATTTTTTAAAATACATCTTTTGAAACCAAAACCTTCATACTTACTGTTGATAAGTATCTATGTTCCATTCCCATATAGGTCTTGGTGAAACATTATGCAACTTGTCTCAACTTTTGCCACTCAAATTTACTTTACACTCTCCTCTTGTTTAGGATATTTTAATGCTTAGATTAAGGCACAGTGAGGCAGATTGCAGAGTGTTAAAAAGGGATTAGTTTTACATATAATTTAATGCAACAAGAGGTGAGATTAACATGGCCTAAGCTATACCCTTAAGTTTGCCTATAGCTCAAGTAATAAGCATACAAAGATTTTCTCATCAGAGTCAAATTTTCTTTTATGACCTGGGTTTGAATGAAACATTTATAAATCGATGATTCTAATCCCACAATGGCAAACATTTTTCGGTCATTTTCACCGATTTATCCTATCCACTGCTGAGAACTACCTAAAACTCTAGCTCTTATAATTGTTAGTTATAATTAACTCAGTGGTCTGCCTTCTCTAGATCTAAAATGGGGGTTAAACTAGCCGGTATGTCCTTCTTGAATGAAACGTAACAATAAATGTCGACAAATAGTTCATAAAAAGTCTGCCCACAAAGATGTAAATAATGTTTGAAAACAAGAGGATTAGACAGCAGATAACAGATGTACACAATGATCATGTCAAAATAGATCAATATAGATAAGTAACAACAGAAAAAAAGTGTCAGGTCAAGAAGTTTTAATCATTCAACCTTTTGGACAGTCAACAATGTAGAGCAATTGTTATACTCATTAAATGTGAGATGATGAGCTGAGAAACAAAATTTACATGGTCCCAAGCCACTGATAGCCAAAGGCTCAAGTTCTTAAAACAAATTAAAATCAACATGTAGAGTATTGAAACAATGTAAATGAGTAAAAAAAACTGCCATAATCCATAAAACAATTTTGATAGACTGAAAATACATACATTTTAAATAATTATGCACAAGCAAATAGTTCAATCACTTCATGAAGTATTTTCTTAATGAAATGATTCATTCAAGATCGGAAGATTAGACGAAGAATGTTCTCACAAATCAGTAAGACAAATCCACAGGAATCAAAGCAATATGTACATGAATTAAGTTCTCATATTAAATAACATAAAGATGTTAACAAGCAGCAAGATAAGTTGAAAAAAAAATTTGGGGAAGAGGCAGGGGAGATTGCGCATCTTTTCATGGGACCTGATATGCATTTCTGAAAATGTGGTCCAAAGAAATTAAAATAGTTATGAGCTCAGGCAGCTCAGGAACATGCACATATTTACATGTTTGCATCATTTAATGCTTTTCTTTTTGCTGTTGAATGTACACAAGTCATGCTGTTAGAGCCTCTTCATGATTGTAGGCCTCATATCTCTCTTATAATTTCTTATATCTTAACTCATTATCCTCAATTTCATAAGTATCTCTTAGCATGCAGTTATTTCTTTATTTCTCTGATATTTCAAAGTCAGTAACACCTTTATTGCACATCCACAGGTTTGTATTTCAACACATATCTGTCGAGTGGCTTAAAATGTGACAAAAATTTACAAGTCCAGTGCCGCTTAAAGTTAGAACACAAGCATAATTTGAAGGCTTTGCATTTTGTTGCTGTCAGTGTGAAGCAAAAATAAAGTTGAAACAAACAGCAAACATTTTGCCACACTCCAAACATGTGTGGTAGCTACTCTATCAAGTTGCTGTATGGAACAGTTTTGTCAGCACTATCGTGCATAACTTGAGAGGTCCTGTAGGTTTCCAGAAAAAGGGTGCATCGTTCTTGTACACATCACTTGGCATCACTTTGCAATGGATTTCTCTATAACTGTCTCAGTTTGAAGTCTTCAGCTACATGTGGTGCTCATTGCATCTGATGATAGATCAGGTATTCTGTCTCCTCTTTCTTTAGGAACTCGGACAATGGTAAATTTGATGAAGAGAAAAGACTGTTATATTTGTCCCATTTGAAATAGCTGAGGAGTAGAAGGGAAAAAAAAATGAAAGAGTTAGCTTTTTATCATCTTCAAAATTGGAATGGTTAATTAGGTATTTCAAATTTCTTATTGTTTGCAGACTGCTTATGTCAAGCTTACAGTATAAACAATCTATGAAGGTTATAAGGTGAAACATAACATAAAATTTAAAGTAATCTACCATAATAATTAATATAATGATATGAGAGAACCATTTTAAGGCATAACAGATGGGTTATCTTAAGAAAATTGGAACAGATTATATGGACCTAATTACTACATACAATATGCAGTGGAGTTGAACTCGGATAAATCAATTTTTCTTTCATCTCAAATTGACTTTTATCTCCCTGTCACTTTTTTCAAGGTCATTATATGATTTAACTTAGATAAAAACAAACTTTAATGAAAGCTATGATACATGTACCATTTACTTTCGAGCATTTTAACTAGTCAAGGGAATATACATTTGTATTTTTCTTTATAGTTACATGTACTCGTATATGCTTTGCACTGAAATGTATCTGAATGCTTTGATTGGTTAAACCTTAGCTACTTCTATGATACACAGGGAAAAATACTTCTAACCAAAAGGGGGAGGGGGTAAGGAAAAAGTGCTGTGTTTATGCCTTATTATTAATTTTACTTGGCAGGCCATCTCTTCTATCTGCTGGGCTAGGTAATTCAGAATAAGAGGGGTAAGTTAAATATGGTGGTTAAATTTTAACACAGGCTGATCACTTAGTGCAAGAAATGTGAAGAATGGGATTCATTTATAAGCAATTACAGATAAAAGATAAGATTTATAGAACTTTATCACTTGTATGTTGAATGGAGTGGCAGAGATGGGAATGTAAAGGGCTATCTCAACACTGGATCGAAGTCTAGACCTAGACCTAACATTTAACTGCATTTTGACCTGATTAATTATATTAATGAAGCCAAGTTATATTTCTTTCAGTGTCTACTCACGATAATCCTCCTGAAATAGCATTTTATAGTGCATCCTGTTATCTAGAATTTCTGATAATTCAAAATATAACTTTCATCCCCCAATATTTTGAGAAAATAAAACCAAATTGTACGTTTTAACTTTAAATTTCACACTACAGAAAATATTTCCTGTGGGAAAATTTGTTGTGCTGTTGGGTCTCATAAATCAGAGACTGATAATTGCAAACTTAGAATCCTAAAATAGTTATTCCCAATTTTTTAACTCCTACAGCAGAATCTCAAATAACTTCAAGTGATATATTAAGTGTTTCCAAACATTTCAACATTACCCAACCAGATTGTTTCTAGTGAAGGCATCTCCATAAAATTGTAAGGCTCTTTAGAAAGCCTCAAAAACATTGAAGTACATGTATAATGATGAAAAATCTAGGGACATAATAAATTCAAGAAAGAGAAAGAGTTGAATCTTGGCTAAAATTGTCTCAGTGTTCAATCCAGTATTTTTTAGCCCGCCACCTTTTCCTGACTAGATCTTGATATCATTATCTGATCAGCTCTAAGATGATAACTTTTTTTTTTTACTTTTTTTTGGTTCGTCAAGAATATATGTATATATATGTGATGAAAAACGATCATGTTTTACATCTATTACAACCAGTAACTCACATCTGGCCACTCTTCCTCTTCAATATCTGGGAGAGGAAGGGAGTCTGGCTGCTCAATTTGCTGAATCTCCACAGGCAGTGGTACTGTTAAGCTTGGCTGAATCTCTGTGATCACCTGGGGCCCTAGGGCGTCTTGCACTGTAATTCCACCACTAACAGTGCAAGTCAAGGGGTCATTAAGAAGTGCGACAGCATTCGAGTAAGCTGTAGACACATCAAAGGAGCTGCCTATTAGAACAAGATTTGTATATTTATTAAAAGTAATAGTTGCAGAATAATTAAAGAACAACAAAGCAACAAAGAATTACAAATTTTCTTAGGATTATATTCCAAAGGATAGAAAATGATATTGATACACTTTCAGTTTGTCATGGTGCCAATTCAATCATTACAGAGACCATGAAGTGTACCGTATCCATTTTTCTTCCAACATGCAGTGAGTTGCTCTTATAATTTCCAAACGATAGAAAATGATATTGATACACTTTCAGTTTGTCATGGTGCCAATTCAAACATTACAGAGACCATGAAGTGTACCGTATCCATTTTTCTTCCAACATGCAGTGAGTTGCTCTTATAAAGTTTGTAAATACAAAATGTATATATATATATATTATACTGACGATGAAAAAAAAAAAGAGAATTAATTCTAGATCTTTTTAAGTCCTGGTAAGACAAAGAAAAATATTAAAGTAATAAATTTCTCCAGGCTGATAAAGGATGTACTTAAGAGAATTATTTTTTATTTGAATAAATACATGTAAAAATGAGATATTCTTGTAGAACAGGCCTGCTGAAGACTTATCACATACAAACTTAAGAATCTACAATGTGAATTTGTGTCATCCCACTACAAATTAGATAAAAAAATAAATATTTGCACAATAAATGTTAAGGGAATTCAAAACAAGATGAGAATTGTTGGAAGCTCTTATAACTCTCATATTTAAGGTTCCCAACCTTTACAAGAGTTAGAAAAGAAAGAATTCCCCTACTTTGAAATGTTGTGCCCTTCAAGTCATATTTTTGATATGTAGCTCTTTAGTGCTAGTACTACATACATTTAGTCTTGAGATAAATGTTAGACGGAGCAAGAAATATCAATCATTTCCGACTATTTAAATTGCTATGTGTATCTACAATGCCATGCATTTACAAATGTTAATTATTTGAGTTTAGTTTTAAGAGGGAAATTCATATCTAGCAAAAAAAGAAGACATACTTAAAACCCCCACTTATCTCTAGTTGGCAACAATGGTCAAATTTAAATTAAATACCCTTTTGGTGAAACTGTTAAATATGATCCTTATTGGAAAGCAATATCTGAAATTTGAAGACCTAGATAATTATAGAATTATGCTCACACATGACAAGACTCTTACTTTTAACTTCTGTGGTTTCAGTGCTAGGATTCTCAAACAATCTGCCATAATCTTCCTGCAAGCAAGGAAAAAAAAATATTGGGAGGGTGAGAGAACAACCTACTCGACTCAGACTCTCTTAAATTCTATCATTCTATCTTTCAATCACAGCAGCACAGAATAGATCAACTGCCCTAAGCAAGACTGAAAAAAAAAACAACAACAAAAAAAACATGTATAGTTATATGGAAGAGGTTGAAGTTAATTTTTTTTAACTCTGTGGCAGTATTATTTTACACCTTGCTTGACATGGCAAACGATCTGAGACACCTTGAAGTAAACTGATACTGATAGAATTAATAGATATAACAATTGATGATGATATGAGCATTTTCTTCCCACATCCTTATTCTTTCCCCAAACAATTTCTTTTTCATTCAAATGCATCTTGGAGCTCCATTTTATCATCAGTCTTCATAATATGCCCACTGCTTTTTTCTCACTCAATAATTCAACTTAATGACATCCTCATCATGGATATTTTCTCTTTGATATGATTCTTATGTTCCTATTTAGTCATAACTTAAAAAAAAACACTTAAACCAGTAAGACAGAGGGAGCATTCCTGTGTTTAAAGTCTCTGAGAGAATGTATTAAGTTTGAGGTTTTTTAAATCTCTCCAATCCAAAATAGTTGTAAATGAAAAGGTTATGAGGACTTACAGGCGATTTACTAATGCTAGTAATATGTGAAAATACTGCAAGAGCAAAATGAGATGCAATAATATTTCTTGAGCTAGAAGCTGAAATTAATCATTCTATTTCCATTATTAGACTTTATTGTTTCTTACCTGAGGCGTAAAAGCTTTGTATTTTGGATTATCTGAAAGTAAATTATAAAAGAAAACAATCTTAAATTGTAATTTGAATTGTTTGTCACACTCTTGAGTTAAGCAACTGTCTTGTAAAATGTGACCCTATGTAAGAAAATTCAGGTGAAGTATAGAAGTTTCAATATTCCAATTTTATATATCTTGAAAGGTTGGAAAAAAAAAAAAATACAATAATCAGCTTGCCTTCATCATTATTGCCAAGACCTTTTTTGCATTAGCCTTCAAATTGAAAAGGTCAGCCTGTAAGCAATGATAAAGTATTACTATTTCTAGTGAGAACTTTCTTAAGCATATAAAATGTATATGATTGCATTGATAGGACCTGCCTCTCAAGTATCACTGGGTATTTACATGATGATTAGACCATGTAGAGCATCTTTAAATAAAACATCGCTAATTGTAGAATCACTCATACGTTTTCATTGATATTACATTTATAAGCCATGCCTATGGAGCATTACTGATATCCCTAAACTTACAGAGGTCCTGATTACTGACAGATCCATCTCGAATCTCCAATGTTTGACCCAAATCAAAGTCATTGTATTCCTGGGGCAGGTTTGTTTGGTTATTTGAATTAGGCAGTGAAGTGGAAGAGCCTGGAAAGCCATCTTCTTGAGTTGCACACTTGAGAAAAGAGACAAAAGCAATACAAGCTAAAGATCTTGCCTCGAAGTTGGAGTATATAAGTTCAACCATTAACAATACACAAATTAAGCATCAAATTATTTAAAGTGTGAAACTGCCAAAAGCCTGTTGGTCCAATGAATTAAAGAGTGGCAACTGAATTCGAAATTTACAAATAAATCCTGATGTCTATCAATTCGAGCTTAAAAAGAACCACTTCACTTTTGTCTTAAGGTAAAAAACTAACAGCTAACATTTTCCAGTCTTTTAAATTAAATTTTACAACTCCTTGCCACCAACATCAATCATGCAGGATCACTGATTTACAGTTTCCTTCATTTTAACAAAAAGTCTCATTATCCTTCCCATCTTTACATCTAAGTACTCTTACCACAGCATCTTGTGATGGCATCTGAGCTTGTTGAATCATGCTGTACATAAACTGGGTCATTTCAATAGGTATAGGAAGAGCAAAACTCTTTCCTTCCCTCACCTTGACCTCTCCACCACACACTAGCTGCTTGTTCACTAATATTTCCTCTGGTGTATCTGGGTATCACAAAAAACAAAACAAAACAGTTAATTGAGTGCTTCATGCATTGCACTAGGACTCATTGATCAAGATACGATGAGAACCTTTTATTAACCTGGACACATTCGGGCTAAGTCTAGAGTACAAATTGCACAGAAAAATATCAGTCAAGAGCAAGAAAGATTTTGAAGTTCTTATTTAATGATAAGTTCGTTCTTTACTTCTTACTAAAATAAATATGCATAAGAACGTAAATGTGCAACTACAAGAGCAAAATTACATCTTTCTGCTTGGCCACCCTAATTAATAATCTCTCTCCATATTTTTCAATTTCATTGTTTTATGTTCCACTTAATTATTGCATTTAATGTGCTTTCATTTTCAATGCTCTATCATATATCAAGAAAAGAAGTGTGAAATTATTTTTCAAATTATAAAAAAATAACACATAAAGGTCGAATAATAGAAAATATCCAAAGAAGAGAACAAGAAAAAAGTTACAAATTTCAGAAACTCTAAGCAATGTAAAGTTAGGCAAGCCGCCTTATTTACAGCAAATATGCTCTTACAGGTATCAGACACTCCAAGCAATGTAAAGTTAGGCAAGCCGCCTTATTTACAGCAAATATGCTCTTACAGGTATCAGACACTCCAAGCAATGTAAAGTTAGGCAAGCCGCCTTATTTACAGCAAATATGCTCTTACAGGTATCAGACACTCCAAGCAATGTAAAGTTAGGCAAGCCGCCTTATTTACAGCAAATATGCTCTTACAGGTATCAGACACTCCAAGCTCTGAGAAGTTGGGCAGGCCTTTCACAACTCCACCAGACTGAATGTTCGGCTCCACTTCTACTCGTGTGGACACAATTTGGTCTTCTGGTGGAATACTGAACTTAACCTCTACAGGTGGACTGATCTTGCCGCTCATTGGAGCAGAAACACTTGTTATCCCATCAGCATTGGTCAGAAACGTTACTTGGGCTTTCTGACTATCATCAGGAGACATTGCATGTGTAGCCGACATTCTCTCCTCAACAGGTTCCAGACAACTAGAAGTCCAATCTGCCTGCAAAATGCCGGACATATGGTCAAGTTCCATTGTGTTTTGGGTTGAAGAATATATCATAGTTACATATTCAGGTTCGGTTATGGAACTGAAATGATTCGGACTGCAGGAGGATTGATCTGAATTAGTACGTGGACTTGGCGGTGGAGAAGGGCTTGCAGACTCCAAGCTCCAAGAGTTGGATGTGCTTGAAAGAGGACTTTTCCTCTGGGGCGTAACCGTTCTCTGTTGGTAGGAAAAGTGATGTACTGCATCAGTGAAAAAGATACACTGAAAAAGTCAAATTTTAACAAAATTCATCTTCTCAACTGATTAACATTACATTGCAAAGCTGTCAGTGACATTTAAAACAAACCAGCCCTTCCATTGTTTTTTTTGTTTTTTTTTTTTTCAAGCAAGACACATCTATACCAATGAACAGACACAATTAGACACCACAAATGACTATATTTAAAATCCAACTTTAGCCTATGTGTTTTTGTAAATGAAGAAACAATATTATTATCATTATAATAAAAAATAATTATCAAAATAATAAAGAACACTGCTGCTACAACTTCTGGGGTCCTAGTGCTGCTTTTATCGCTACCACTACACTATTACTGCTGCTATGCTGCTGCTGCTGCTGCTACTACTACTACTACTACTACTACCACTACTAAAACTACAACTACTACTACTACTACTACTACTACTACTACTACTACTACTACTACTACTACTACTACTACTACTCCTACTACTGCTACTACTGCTACTACTGCTACTACTAATACTACTACTACTACTACTACTACTACTACTACTACTACTACTACTACTACTACTACTACTAGTACTACTACTACTACTACTACTACCAGTACTACTACTAGTACTACTACTACTACAACTGCTACTACTACCACTGCTGCTGCTGCTGCTACTACTACTGCTACTGCTACTACTACTACTACAAAAACGACCACAAAAAGAAAAAAATATTATCATATGATACAGGTAATAATAATAATAATAATAATAATAATAATAATAATAATAATAATAATAATAATAATAATAATAATAATAATAATAATAATAATCAAGATATCAATGGGATTAATTGTTTCTTGTGTATATTATGTTTATAATCTGACATGTTTAAATAATTACCTTTTTGCCCTTCTTTGAATTTGAGGACTTGTGTTTTCCACGATTCTCTGAGAATAAAATTCAAGGGTACCGAGTAGATTATTCATTTAATAAACCACTTCGCAAATAATGAACTTATCTAATTATCTTTAATCGCATAATAGAAAGATTGGCTACTTAACACTTGGTACATACTCCCATACGTGCATATCTGTGTTTACTGTTTTTTATGTATGTGTGAGGATGGATGCATGTATGAAGCCTATTTGTGCGGCGAGCCCAGTATCTAATAATGTGTAACGGAAAATTTTTTATTCAGCGCACCAAACAATCTAATTTTCCATAATCATACACACACACACACACACATACATACATACATACTTACATATGTATGCATGTATGTATATATATGTATATATATATATATATATATATATATATATATATATATATATATATATATATATATATATATATATATATATATATATATATTTAAAATTGCCTTTAAGAAAAAAAATGGGAGCTCAAATTTACCTTTTCAGATCTATGATTTTTGTTTATGTCCGAAAAAAGGCATCATCATGCTAATAATCACAGTAATACTCTGACTGATATTAACATCAGGGAATTAAATAACCTACTTCCGTATTTTGGATCAGAGGGCGAGAGGAAGCGGAAGGTGCGCGTGGCATGTGGTCCTCGCTTGGCACCCTCTTTCGTCAACTGCTCTACATCCTTGAGGCTGTTAAGTGCGCAGCGGAAGCTTGCCTTCTTGGTGGAAAAACATGTTGATGGTTGGCCTGTAAGAAAGATTTCCGTTCGCAAGAGGAAGAAATTGTCACAATGCCAGCTTTCTTTACAAGGGAATTCATATAGTAAAACAATCTATTCGTCACGGTTTAGTGTTTATTATAGTCCAAGATAATCTCTATGGTGGTCAGGTCTTTCAGAACAAGAGGCTACGTTCCAATATTATTTCTCCATTTTTTCCACCCTCAGATAATTTTTTTTAGTGAAAGAATCTAGAAATCATGTTGTTTATACATTGTTAAACTTATTTAGGGTTTGGCCAGAGTTTTTTTTTTTCAAATAAGAATTAGCTTGAACCTTGTTTTCAATTATTGCTCAGCTTTCCTCAGTTAGGGCCTATAAGCATTGTCACTGTCAGTCCATTTTTGCTACATTGAGGCTACGCGTCTTTAAAAGATTGAAGTGGTTTTAGCATTTGAGAATAACTGAAAAGCATGTGTCTTCAACCTTTAAACTAAATATGAACAAATGGAAAACGAATAAAAAATGAAATATACAATGGTATCTGTTCCAAAATGGCGGCTGACACCGTCACTTTTCACAGAATGAAACAGTAATCTATCTTTTGTGCACTCAAATTTGTAGTCCTATTTCCTAAGGTGTTGCATCACGTGACATCGATCTCCTTTCCAAGGATTCATGATATGTGACTCATTAACATGGCCCTAAATGACATAAGAAGTTTTCAACTTGAGTTATAAACAGATTGCAAGGATTACAATGATAGCTTGTAATTTGAGTTGAAAAAATGCTTAGAACATTTTGTATATGAAAGGTTTGGATCAAACAGGTTGCTGACTTTTCCATCCTTTGATAAATCTAATCTTTGCCATTTGATACAGACGAATTTCTTAGGTCTAAGAAAACGAGGTAGATATATTCCTCTTGCCAAAGAGCGAGACGATCTAAAATTTACATACCAAATATAACAAAATCTCCCCCACCCCCCCCAAAAAAAAAACATTAAAAAAAAAGCTACAGCGACAACAACAACAAACGATAAAAAAAAAACATTCTCTAATTTCTCAAGATGCCCTACTTGCTCTACAGCAAATAATATATACGCCAGAAGAAAAAGGGAAGAGCAATCTTACCCCTATATATCGCATAACGAGAAAAGATATCGCTATGGGTAGCTTGGTCAAAGTTGTGGTTGGACTTGTGCACCCAGCATATGCTGAACTCCTTTTTCTCCCGATTTTCCCACTTCAATCCGCTAACCTCGCCCCCGTCCAACAGCGTCATCAGCCACTGGCTCATGCGCAATGGCCTAGATGCGGAGGCTGTTCCGGTGTCTGTCTGCTGACGGAACACTGAATCTTGGAGATACTGGCCGGGCGGACTCCGGCGCTGTTGGTGGTGCTGCTGCAGCAGCTGCTTTGAGTGCTGCCTTCCCCTCGTCCTAGTGGCCATGCCAGAGGCAGAGGAGCTGGTAACGCTATGGCTCTCGCCTTTGCTTGCCTTGTGTTGAAGGTTCATCTTCCTCTGAGGCATTGCAACCCGGGTGTCTTTAACTGCTGTTCGGGATTGTCTGATCGGCATCTTTCAAGCCGTTTGGATGGGAGAAAGCAGGAACAAGGGTAGTTAAAACGATGTGAAATTAAACAAAGGAGTTGAGCTCACAACTGGCACAAACAAAATGTTTAGAGAAACGAAAAAAATGGTGGAGAACGCAATCTAAACACAAAGACGAGATGAGCAAACAGAACAAAGAAAACAACAATGCTGCTGCTGCTGATCACGATGATGTCGATGATGATGATGATGATGATAACGAAAATACTAATTTTAAATTATAATAATGGTAACAAAAAAAAATTTAGTAGTATTGATAGTGCTGCTGTCACCAAAACCACTACTTCTATTATATCTTCTCCTCCTCCTCCTCCTCCCCCTCTCACTACTACTACTACTACTACTACTACTACTACTACTACTACTACTACTACTACTACTACTACTACTACTACTGCTACTACTACTGCTGCTACTACTACTGCTGCTACTACTACTGCTGCTACTACTGCTGCTGCTACTACTACTACTACTACTACTACTACTACTACTACTACTACTACTACTACTACTACTACTACTACTACTACTACTACTACTACTACTACTATCATTTGGAGAGAGTTGGTGCTTCTGGATTCAACGGTTGTCTTTGGTGTGATTCGGATCTTCCCAATCAAAATTGTGTCACCCGGAAGGCTTAATAAATACCTTTGCCATGAAACTATCGTTTCAGAGAGTGTAGCGGCGTGTTAATCCTATAACCATTGGGAAGCATTTTACAGACATTTTCATTAAAAGCCTAATTCTCACCACTGCTGAGCACAACCTAAAACGCTAGCTCTTTAAAATTCCTACATCTACTATCATGAAAACTACTGCTACTACTACTACTACTACTACTACTACTACTACTACTACTACTACTACTACTACTACTACTACTACTATTACTACTACTACTACTACTACTACTACTACTACTGCTACTACTGCTACTACTACTACTGCTACTACTACTACTGCTACTACTACTACTGCTCCTCCTACTACTGCTACTGCTACTACTGCTACTACTACTACTACTATTACTACTACTACTACTACTACTACTACTACTACTACTGCTACTACTACTCCTACTACTACTACTACTACTACTACTACTACTACTACTACTGCTACTACTGCTACTACTGCTACTACGGCTACTGCTACTACTACTACTGCTACTGCTACTACTACTACTACTACTACTACTACTACTACTACTACTACTACTACTACTACTACTACTACTACTAAAACTTCTACTACTTAGTCTTCTTCTGCTGCCCTGCATATATTCCTCCCTCTGCTTCGCCTTCATTCTCTTCCTTCGCTTCATTTAGATTTGCAATACTGCCTAGGTGGTAACAAGCACGCCAATACTTAAAAGCCTACAAGAAGCTTTAAAGAAGCAAAAGATTAACAGTTGTTACATTGCCTTTAGATTTTGTTTATCATTTTGTTAACATGTATCGAACGTCTAGACAATTCTTAGCAAGCTACCTTACAAAATAAATCCAGACAATACCCCCACTTCCAGCACCCTCTCCCCCATCTCCCCAAAAAATAAAATAAAAAAACAAAACAAACAAACCTCAACTCCCCAAAAACAAAACAAAACAAACAAAAAAAAAAAAAAACTAAAAAAAACCCAAAACAAACAAAACAAAATAAATAAAAAAAAAAACAGAACCAAAAATCAAACAAACAAAAACAACAACAAAACAAACAAACACAAACCACCTTCTCCTCAGTGCCCCCCCTCCCCCCTCCCCCCTCCCCCCCAAAAAAGGAAAGAAATAAAAATAAAAATTAAAAAGATGAGTGTGCAGGAATTTTTCTCTTAGTTGATGCTTTTGTCAGACCCATTACATTCACAGAAAAAGAAAAGATGCATATATCAAATAACTCATGTAAAACTTCAAGGCTGAAGAAGAGATCCTAACCTAAGCCTTCGCTTTATACAAAAGCTACGAAACTTGTTCTTTTCTCTGATGCTTAGTCGGTTCTCCAGGCATTAAAAAAACCAAAAGCACCAGAATTTTTCAAAAGCTTTGCCAAACTTACTGCTGGAAGAGGTGGCAAACATTTTAGCCGAGATTGTTCTTTAGTGGATTACTGCTCACTGCCAGACAAAGGACAACGAAGAAGCTAACAGGCGAGCAATAGAAGGAAGCGCCAAGAACCAAATCGAAGTAGACATGTCTCTGGGTGAAGCCAAAATACAAGCAAAGGCAGCAATCCTCCAGAGATCGCTTGAAAAACACCCAAGGCATTCTCAAGATGATGAATACCATAATCTAAACAGATAAGACAAACCCTACTATTACGTCTTGGCACAGGTCACGACAGATTACTCAAGCACCTGTACAAAAAGTTTAGAAATGGCACACACCCGGCCCCCAACTGTCCGTGCGGAAATGGCTCTCTAACAACTGATCTGAACCATACTAGGAGGGCTGTGTCTGAAGACTCTGAACACATCCTACATACCAAAATGTTCCAACCATTCAGAACTAAGACAATATACCGGGCCGTAAGCCTCAACCCTTCATCAGAACCTCATTGGCACTGTACAAACCTGCTTCAAATGTTGGAGTTTGTCACGGCCAACGGACACCAGATCTAACAGACTTCCAAAGTCATGGGAACGAGAGGAAAAAGGAGGAGGAGGAGGAGGAGGAGGAGGAGGAGGAGGAGGAGGAGGAGGAGGAGGAGGAGGAGGAGGAGGAGGAGGAGGAGGAGAAGAAGAAGAAGAAGAAGAAGAAGAAGAAGAAGAAGAAGAAGAAGAAGAAGAAATAACTCATGGTATCTTAGCGGCATGGTTTATCAAAAGCAAGACTAAACCAACAAGAAGTTAGTTCAGCGCAAAAATTCAGAGACCATCTGGAAATCCAAAATCCATTTCATTCACTTTTCGAAAATATAGTACCAAAGCAATGAAACATCTTTTTTGCGTATTTTTTTTTACCACATTATGTTTCAACCATTTTTTTTTTTTACAATATGGTAAAAAAAAAAAACAACCCTCCTAATTTTCAATCACAACATAAACAAATGTTGCTTGAAGAATGAAGAATCTATTGTTATTATAAGAAGCGTGCAGAAAAAATATGATGTCTATGGTGGTTCTACTTACTAACAATCTGAAAACAGCTGGAGTCAGCTTTCTGAATTTCGTAAGCCTCCGACAGCTGCACCAACCAGTGAGTTTTTCTCGCAACACGATTGCCTTCTCGCAGCAAGATTATCCTATAGATTGCTTAAAACCGTTTACCGGGCGGTTTTTTTTTGTTTTTTTTTAAAATGAAAAATGGCATTTTAATTATTTCTTTTCATTAGAAGGATCAATATAGCTATAGTTGCCTTCGTGCCATTGCCAAAGCCTTCATACTTTCTTGGTTTAAATCGAAAAAAAAATGAAATACTACCCAAATCTAGGGTGCACAATTTAAAAACAACAAGAAAAAAACAACAGCAACCAACAAACCACAACACAGCTTCTGACTTGGGAGATAGAAGTCTTTTGTCTCTTTTTTATAGCTTTCTTTATTGTAACTTGTAAGTTAATATCATCACAACGGAGAGCTCAATACTAAGATCTCAAGAACTGTTCCGGGCTTCTGTTCTCGATTCGGACTGGTTTTACTAACTTATCTCATGCCAACATTAAAAAAAGGCCGATATGTACGCCGTTTGGAGCAAAATCTAAAAGAAATGGCGTGTATTGACATATCAAAATAATGTATGTATGTATGTATGTATGTATGAGTGTAAGTATGTATATAAAATTGGTTATTTCACTTTCAGTCATATAAATTATTCAGTCTCGATTAAGGCTTAGAACTCACAGTGTGTGAAAGAAGAAATGTTTAATAATAGAATGAAAAGTAGGCCCAATTCCTTATTTTTTTAATATTTTAGTTATATGCATCTAAATATCTCTAATGACCTTAAACTCAGAAATAATATGACAAAATATCAGTGCAAATCACGAATTCAAGAGATTGCAATGAAAAAAAAGAAAAGACAGAACGAAAGAAAAGGATCTATAAGGGCCTAGATCTATAATTTAGACCTTTCGTATAACCTTCAAAAAAAAAAAAAAAAGGTCAGGTTGGGAACGCAATTTCAAGAGTCCAAATGGAAAAAAAATTGAATGAAATTGATAATTAGGTCTATATAAAGTTAGATAAACAGATAAAGGAACGTGTCGATAAATTGCGATAATCATGATTTATAAATAAGTTTTTGTTTTTAAACACCGTAAATAATGTAAAATTAAGTTCGTTTGAAAGTAATTACAGGCCTGGGTATTATTTTCACAATTTTAATTTTTAAAGAGTGAATTCAATACAAGTAAAACAGCAATACATGAGTAACGGTAAATCAATTAAAACTGTAAAGAGTAAAGTAAGTTAAAGAATGAAAGGCCGGTTTCTTACAGTTAAAAAAGGACGGGTGAGAAAACTCCCGATACATTAAATGTTTTAGAAACTACGTCTTCCCATCACAATGTTATCAGTAAATACCATGAAAATTCATAATTTTGTAAACGTATAACAATTATTAACTAAATGCTTTACAATTATCATAATCTACAATAGTTCACCTTAATTTCTAATTTCGCAGCTTTCATCGATATAAGTTCATTACATGAATCACCATCCTAGACGGGGGCTTGTTGGACAAAAAGACTTTGGGATTTTTGGGAAGTAAATGTAGATACCCAAACACATTAAAATTGCAACACTTGATTTTTTTCATTAAAAAAAAATTCAGTTTTTAAATTTTTGTCTGGTTTTTGATAAAAAAACCATTGATATTTCAATTTTCTACTGGAAAAATAAGAGAAGCAAAAGACGAGATGGCTTGTTGTGGGTACTTTCTAATGTGCAAGAAACATTTTACTCCCCGCTACCTGTTTTACAAATTTTGCATTTTTAAAGAGCATGAGTACGTATGATGTTTTCATTCACATGTCAATACAAAAACAAACTTTTTGCTGCATCTGCTTCAACTTTTTGGTAGACCATGAATTAAAAAAAAGAACAGATAACTTAATTTGTGCAATCCAAATCTATCTAAACATTCATTATCATGTACGTTAAATTATATCGACGGATAGGTCTTCTCACAAGGCAGTGCACCTATATGCACTTTTTTAGGAAATTCATATATTTCTAGTATTGAGAATAGTAAAAAGCGTCTAAAAAGATCCTCAAAAAATGATTAGAAAAACACAGAACTAGTAGATTACCATACTGAACATCAAAACTTGTTTAAAAGCACTTCGCTACCACCAATGCTCAAAGGTAACCACAGAATAATAATATTATAACGGCAAGAATTATAAATCGCCTCTTCGTGTGAGACCGTCAAAATCCGGAATCCGTAAATCCACCTTTTCTTTGTTCGATAATGGACTAAAAGGAAGAAGGAAAAGAAATTCCCTAGCGTCTAGCAATTTTTGTTTAACTTTTGTCAGATCAATTCATCTTCTTTTTTTTTTTAACTTAATACATTTCCGTCAGTAATTACAAACAAAAATTAATATAATTTTCACCATTGTAATCGGGTTTAGAGTTTATTTGCTTTTTCGTTGGAGGCAATGGAATTGTTTATACATTCATGTCTAAGTTTAACAAGAGCAACGAATCAATTTTTTATGTCCTCAGAAAAATCATGGCGGATGAGATTGGGGCTCGCTACGGGTTTTGTAACGTATTAGTATGGGAGTTGTGAATGTGCATTATAGTTAATCTGTGAAGGTAACCAAACACAAGTTAAAAAAGGAAAAAGGCTTATTATACCACAAAATAGTTGTATTGGTGTCTTCTACATGCTTCTGATTGTTGGACAAAGATCATGACTTTTAAAGAATGTGCCATTACTATTTAAAGCGCGTTTGGAATCTAGACAAATTAAATAGTATTTGTTTAATAAAAGTACATTCTGGAAATACTGACATATCCATTCTTATATTCGTCTGGATCCTCTAGCTGAATGAATATACAAAATTCCATATCAATGAGAGAAATTTACTAGATCTAGAAAAGTTATATATTTTTTCAAACAACAGAATGAGTGTGATTCATTCTTCCACCAAGACACCCCAATTCCTGACCTGAGTCAAGCTGGAGGCCAAGAAACTTTTTCTCCCCACTAATGAAATTATATCTAGTTGTTTTTACATACAAAAGTGAAAGAAATAAAATTCAGATAACTTATTTTGTGAAATCCAAATCTATCTAAACATTCATTATCATGTACGTTAAATTATATCGACGGATAGGTCTTCTCACAAGGCAGTGCACCTATATGCACATTTTTAGGAAATTCATATATTTCTAGTATTGAGAATAGTAAAAAGCGTCTAAAAAGATCCTCAAAAATGATTAGAAAAACACAGAATTAGTAGATTACCATATTGAACATCAAAACTTGTTTAAAAGCACTGACGCTACCACCAATGCTCAAAGGTAACCACAGAATAATAATATTATAACGGCAAGAATTATAAATCGCCTCTTCGTGTGAGACCGTCAAAATCCGGAATCCGTAAATCCACCTTTTCTTTGTTCGATAATGGACTAAAAGGAAGAAGGAAAAGAAATTCCCTAGCGTCTAGCAATTTTTGTTTAACTTTTGTCAGATCAATTCATCTTCTTTTTTTTTTTAACTTAATACATTTCCGT
This sequence comes from Elysia crispata, assembly GCA_033675545.1. Lineage (NCBI taxonomy): Eukaryota > Metazoa > Mollusca > Gastropoda > Plakobranchidae > Elysia > Elysia crispata. The sequence goes on from JAWDGP010006494.1 coordinate 770,219, forward strand.
CAGTAATTACAAACAAAAATTAATATAATTTTCACCATTGTAATCGGGTTTAGAGTTTATTTGCTTTTTCGTTGGAGGCAATGGAATTGTTTATACATTCATGTCTAAGTTTAACAAGAGCAACGAATCAATTTTTTATGTCCTCAGAAAAATCATGGCGGATGAGATTGGGGCTCGCTACGGGTTTTGTAACGTATTAGTATGGGAGTTGTGAATGTGCATTATAGTTAATCTGTGAAGGTAACCAAACACAAGTTAAAAAAGGAAAAAGGCTTATTATACCACAAAATAGTTGTATTGGTGTCTTCTACATGCTTCTGATTGTTGGACAAAGATCATGACTTTTAAAGAATGTGCCATTACTATTTAAAGCGCGTTTGGAATCTAGACAAATTAAATAGTATTTGTTTAATAAAAGTACATTCTGGAAATACTGACATATCCATTCTTATATTCGTCTGGATCCTCTAGCTGAATGAATATACAAAATTCCATATCAATGAGAGAAATTTACTAGATCTAGAAAAGTTATATATTTTTTCAAACAACAGAATGAGTGTGATTCATTCTTCCACCAAGACACCCCAATTCCTGACCTGAGTCAAGCTGGAGGCCAAGAAACTTTTTCTCCCCACTAATGAAATTATATCTAGTTGTTTTTACATACAAAAGTGAAAGAAATAAAATTCAGATAACTTATTTTGTGAAATCCAAATCTATCTAAACATTCATTATCATGTACGTTAAATTATATCGACGGATAGGTCTTCTCACAAGGCAGTGCACCTATATGCACATTTTTAGGAAATTCATATATTTCTAGTATTGAGAATAGTAAAAAGCGTCTAAAAAGATCCTCAAAAATGATTAGAAAAACACAGAATTAGTAGATTACCATATTGAACATCAAAACTTGTTTAAAAGCACTGACGCTACCACCAATGCTCAAAGGTAACCACAGAATAATAATATTATAACGGCAAGAATTATAAATCGCCTCTTCGTGTGAGACCGTCAAAATCCAGAATCCGTAAATCCACCTTTTCTTTGTTCGATAATGGACTAAAAGGAAGAAGAAAAAGAAATTCCCTAGCGTCTAGCAATTTTTGTTTTACTTTTGTCAGATCAATTCATCTTCTTTTTTTTTTTTAACTTAATACATTTCCGTCAGTAATTACAAACAAAAATTAATATAATTTTCACCATTGTAATCGGGTTTAGAGTTTATTTGCTTTTTCGTTGGAGGCAATGGAATTGTTTATACATTCATGTCTAAGTTTAACAAGAGCAACGAATCAATTTTTTATGTCCTCAGAAAAATCATGGCGGATGAGATTGGGGCTCGCTACGGGTTTTGTAACGTATTAGTATGGGAGTTGTGAATGTGCATTATAGTTAATCTGTGAAGGTAACCAAACACAAGTTAAAAAAGGAAAAAGGCTTATTATACCACAAAATAGTTGTATTGGTGTCTTCTACATGCTTCTGATTGTTGGACAAAGATCATAACTTTTAAAGAATGTGCCATTACGATTTAAAGCGCGTTTGGAATCTAGACAAATTAAATAGTATTTGTTTAATAAAAGTACATTCTGGAAATACTGACATATCCATTCTTATATTCGTCTGGATCCTCTAGCTGAATGAATATACAAAATTCCATATCAATGAGAGAAATTTACTAGATCTAGAAAAGTTATATATTTTTTCAAAAAACAGAATGAGTGTGATTCATTCTTCCACCAAGACACCCCAATTCCTGACCTGAGTCAAGCTGGAGGCCAAGAAACTTTTTCTCCCCACTAATGAAATTATATCTAGTTATTTGTACATACAAAAGTGAAAGAAATTAAATTCTTGAATCCAAGTCCTTTACATGATAATAACTGACCGAACATATCTCTTAACTTCATCCAATAATACTTTGCTGTCTCGTTCTCTGCACAACTGCCGGTAACTAGACTCTTCGCCATGATGACGGTGAAGAGCCAAACCTAGTTAGATCTAGAGCTAGATTCTGGATCTCGTCGCAGAAAAGTAAGTTTTAAACAGTTGAACTTATCGATCTTGATCCTTACAAAAATTCCCCAGAATGTTGGCAAGATGTTTTGTCCGTTAAAAAGCAATCAGATTTCGAAATTAAAAAAAAAATTCATTTTGAAATGCGAATGTACAAGTGCTAGGTCCTACTTCAATATTACTTTCACCGTGGATGCCTAATTATAACGACCTACGTCACGTCGATTCAGTGAATAAATCAAGTAGGGCCTCTACTTAATTTTTGATTGTTTGCCTAGCAGCATGCTATGGTTTTGTCGATTACGATTTTCTATTCTTAACCCGGCTGCTGTGGTTGACAAACATGTTTGTCTAAAATAGTTTCTAGCGAACATTTTTTTCGGAACCAGATGGGAATTATTTTTTTTCTTCGGTCCATTTTGAGCAGGTCAAATACGATTCGAACTCGGCAAAAATTATTTTCTCTAAGATGTAACGATCCACTAAAAAGCCCTTCAAGTATTTAAAAAAAAAAATCAAGTTTTCAATACTGTAGACTTTTATTCATAAACCACTTTCATGATTATTATTCTTGTGCCCGCTTAAACGTTTATCCAAACCAATCCGTACGTAATTTATACTAGATCTAGAAAATTATATATATATATATACCAAAAAAAAGCAACAGCATGCTATACACACATACATATATGTAAGCTTATATATATATATATATATATATATATATATATATATATATATATGTATGTATGTTCATTTAAAAGTAATAAAAATTGGAAACCTCATTGGTCTACTTTTTTCCTTCATTTTGATTCCTAAGAAAATAAAATCAACGCAATAACAATAAGACCAGCAATAAATAGGTATCGGTTAAAAAATATAAATTAAAAAGTAAAGAAACCTTGTACTGTAGAGAAAGCGGTTGTTTTGCCTTATAAAAGCTCGTAAAAATGTAAGGGCTTAGACTTTAACAGTGCACGAGATACCTGTCTGTGTTAAACTATTTCTTTAAAAGATATATGAACTTCATACTTCTCAGGCAATATTCTAGGCAACTACTGATTGTTCACAAATTGTGAAACATTATAATTATTTTGTCCGAATGCCTTACAATCTCAAGCTCCACAATGTGGTTTTTAGATTATCTTTTCAATATTTGGTTAGTTAGAGCTCTTTTCGATATGCATAAGTTTTGTAGATTCTATGTAGGACCTAGTTTGGGGATTGTTTGGGAAACAAAATTGTACTTGAATCAAGTTGGTTTTATAATTTATTTTCAATTTTATGTCAATAGAGACCAGAGTTTAAAGTTTTTAGTAGAACATAGAGTCAAAGAATCAAATTAGTTAAATTCTCGGTACCACCACTTCTTAAAAGTAACCGAATTTACGTTAAAAATTAGAAAAATGACATATTCTACCAAAAAAGTACGCGCATGGCGTCTTGTACAAGCTTCTGCTTGTTGAATAAGGAAACGAATTTCGGTCAAAACGAATTTTGCATATACACTAATGAAGTCGTGTGCCGATAATTATGTGAATAAAAGGATATTCCGGAAACATTTGAATCTAATCACTTAATATCCTGTCTCCAATAAAAAATATTCATGCGCTCCAGCTAATTCAATATATTAAAAATAATGAATCAACCGGATAAGTATACTTGATTTAGAAAATGATCTTAAATCTTTTCATTCATAACAAAGTCAGCAGGTCTCCATCCTTAAGATGTCTCATTTTCTTGTGCAAGTTAAGGGAAGGGTCTCGAAAAGCTTTTTTCTCTCGCTGATGAGATAATGACTGGTGCATTTGAAGTTATTGTAAATACATTACAAAATAAACGAAGCCACGGCCTTTTCATGCAACTTATAAACTAAGCCAGTAGATAGCCTTTGAGCTCAATTTTCATTTTATAGCTTTGTCCTCGCTATTGTTTATTTTAATCTGTGTGCTACAGTTAAACAAAAGAAATGCTTATTCTACATAATGGTTTCTACCAAATTTCTTTGTTTAAATAAAACTTTTAAGAATCTTTCTCTTCAAGTCATTTTGAAGCAAGCCAATTATGATTAATTTATACCGCACAAAATTGGCAGAGGCAGCAGCCATGGGACAGTCATGGGGCGCCTTGAGGATGCTGGCTCAGGACCGTGAGCAATGGAAGGAGTTTGTTGCTGCCCTAATTGCCTACGGCAAAAAGGGCAGTAAGTAAGTAAGTAATACCGCACAAAAATATATATCTACGATGGAACTTTCAGATAAATAAATTTTTTTAAAGGGTTTAATTGAAAAACAATAATCGGATTTTGTTAACCTATCTATATTATGCTTCTTTCATATTGAGTAGTGCTGACTTTCTATTTTTAGCGGAACAAACCATAACAATCATACAAAAAAAACAAAAAAACAACAACAACAACAACAACAACAACAAAAAACAAACTTTTGTTAACTATTGTTATGAAAAAATTGAAGTTATGCGGTAAAATAATCATCCAAATATAACAACAACAACAACAACAACAACAACAACAATAATAATAATAATAATAATAATAATAATAATAATAATAATAATAATAATAATAATAATAATAATAATAAAGAAATATTTGTATAAAGATACTACATAAGTGGCAATAAGCGATGGCAAATCTTGCTTATATTGGCAAATTTTGTGACAATTCTTGCATTTTTCAGTGGCAAATTTTGGGAAATTTTGAGGTTGAAAATGACAAAAAACGCAGATGACAGATCTATATGTTCCTTTCATATTGAGTAGAGCTGACTTTCTATTTTTTGCGGAACAAACCTCAATCTAGAGAGATTAAGTCAAAATTTAACATGAAATTTAAAACAGAACATATATCCTTTGTCCCCACAATTCTTTACTTTGGTGTTAGCCTACAGTTAATGAAGGAACTGGTTTGTTTGTTTATTTTTTTACACAATAGTTTCTTCAAAATTTCTTTGTCTAACTCGGACGGTGAGAAGCTGATAATTAGAAGTTATTCTAACCTGATTGTTTTTCAATTAAACATTTCTCCTCAATTCATCTTTAAACCGGCTAAATACTACAAATAAAGCGCAAAAATGTTTCTTATTATGTAACTGTCCATTTCAATATTTTTAAATGGTCTAATTCAAAAATAAATCAAATATCCTTCTATTTATTAGCTTCTTTCACATTGTGTGAGATGAAACTGTTCCACAAATTTTTTTTTTCCAATTTTGTCTGAAAAAAAAACAACAACCCACAATAAATCTTTTAGACCCTAAATTTCCAATTTGTAGACTTATTTATATGCTTTTTCCTTATTGTGTAGTGTTCAGTTTCAAACGCCAATATAGAGAGCTTTGGCCAAAATAAAAAATGAAATCTAAAATTTATATTACATGTGAATTGAGAAATATGCATAGAAACCGGAAAAATAATTTAACAATCATACAAAAAAGCTATTCTCAAGTAAACAAAATAAAAAAAATTGGGTTATATTGTTGTGAAAAATTTGAAGTCCCGCGGTAAAACTATCATCCAAATATAATAACAACAAAAATAATAATTTAATAATGATAATAATAATAATAGTAATAATAATAATAATAATAATAACAATAATAATAAAAAAATAAAGAAATACATGTAGATTCAAACGCCATTCTCAATAAGCTTGCAACGATTTTCATACCAAACGTTGAAGTCATCTTTTTCGCAGAACAAAACCCAACCCAACAATTTAGACCTAGAGGAATATTGGACTCTAAAGATTTAGATGTACGTTGAATAGGGGAGTGAAATAATCACAGTATGAAAAAATTACATCCTATGCTTAAATGTACACCCTAGTCTGCACAAGAATAATTCATACCTTAACAAGAATATAATTTTATACAAAATTTGATGTTTTATGGTTAAATGATGATATGTAGGGAAGTATTATCTAGACATCCATCATAGCTTTAAACATGAAACAATAAAGCATAACTTATTTTAAATCCACTCACGAATTCAAAGGGTAGCATGGAAAAAAAGTTTGCCTATTTTCTTGTAAACATAGCATCTTTAACTTTCAAATAGACTAAATTTATACGTTAGATCTCTTTCTCATACACTTTAATAGAGACTTTACTGATATTTTTCATTCAAAGCAAGAATTCAACGGATTGTTTTCTTTATAAGTGTAACACCTTAGACCTTCAAAAAAAAAAAAAAAAAACCACAACAAAACAACAAAAAACAGCAACTTGCAAGCAGCTAAAATTAAGGACCTATAATTTAGATCTCTACGTTAACCTTAAAAACAAGGTCATCATTATTTTCATTACAGCTGGAATTGACGAGATTGTATATGAAAACGAACAGTTTATTCATGTTTTCTTCTCCAATTGTGTTTGTTTTTTTTTTCAAGGTAAAACCAAAAGCCTTATTCCCAACTTAATCTACATCTGAAATCCATATTTACAGGTCCAAAAATTGTCATATCTCTACGTTCATTGGATTTTTGCTTAAGTTGGTAACATATGGGATAATTCAATTACATTATTTTTTTGTATTTTTTTTATTGAGAATAACTAGTTAGATATATAAAAAGAATGATGACAAAGGCATGCCGATCACTCGCTACAGTCATGTATACATGTATACATGTATATATATATATATATATATATATATATATATATATATATATATAAGTATAAAACATTTAAACGTAATTTAAATCGCAGGCCTGCGCATACTCTCTCCTTTTTTTTTTATGTAAAAATATGAAATCATCACAATTACAATAAAAATGCCAAAAAGCAAAAAGTACCCGTAAATGAATTTAAAATAGTTGAAAGCCTATTTCCGCCGAGTCACAGATTTTGTTGGAAGCTCATTTTTTATCCTGTGAAATTTCAGACTTAAAAAAAAATAGGAAACTCACACACCCCTTTTCGCACACTTACAAAAAGAGCTTGAACGAACTTGTAACTTTCAGCAGCTATAAGTCGGCTAAGATTGTCAGCCCAACGTAGATGGTAATGCCTTCCAAATCGCAGGCTGAAGCTGAGTCTGTACTAGTATGGTTTTTTAAATTTTTGGTATAATTAATGTGATCTTAATACCACGGAATCAGACATTAAGCACCAGCTCTGGACAGCACAGCAACAGTTGCGACACTTCGCAGTATTATTTATTTCCGGTTATATTAAGTTCAGTCAGGTCTAGTTGTGATCCACCCCAAGAATGGAGAAGACTCGAAGGATCTCGATCTCGCGAGGTCACGTGAAATTACGTTAGACCTGGGCGGGATGTGAAATTCCCATTTAAGGACTTATTATTAAAGTTTGCAAACAGTTACAATCATGACAATCAAACTCAACCAGTTATCTGCCTACAAATGCTAATTGTATGCCTGAGGCAAATACAAGATGATCAACTAATGAGACTAAAATTTATTTGTCACCGCCGGATTACAAATCTGAAGCACAAACATAAGGGCACTACACAAACGTGTCGGATCGCGCACGCCCGCATACACACACCCTCATGCACACACAAAGTATAATAGCTTATGTTGCTAAAAACAAACATCATAAGCTACCGCAACGGATTTCTTATTCAAAAGGCAGTTTTATCATAAATCGATCAAAGATAAATTTTCAAAGTCCAACTGGCAAAAAACGACACATAAAGCATTGCTGATTGACGATATATATATATATATATATATATATATATATATATATATATATATATATTAATAATGTTCCTCCTTAGAATTTCTTCCCCCCCCCCGCAAAATTTGATTGTTATGGTTGTTATGGTTTGGACTCGTTTCCGTCTTTTGCAATCTCGATAAGAATATACAATGATGAGGCATTTAAAAAGAAATTATTTTTTTTTCTTTTTCTACAAAGCACCGAAAATGATCACTTTCTCTCACACACTGACATTTGGTAAACGGCACTTACAGAAACAGAGTCCTGAAACACTTGGTTGGGTCTTGAGGCGCCATCGCTATGACGTCAAATTTCACTGCCGACCTTGACCTCACATAAGCGGCTATCCACACCGCTGTTAGTAAGGATCCAGAACTGTCATTCTATCCATACAATGTTTCATACAGTTAGTTTAGTACGCTACACTTAAAGAGAATGCCATGTTTAGCTTCTTACTAGGTATAATACAAATGTTTCCGGTGAATTCTTCAAACGCGGTCAGAAAATCCAAAACGATCCTCCTAAGCAAAAGTAACAAGTTCGCGTTGTATCTTCCTCTGATACAAATAAAGATTGAATTATGACAACCTTTCTTCTCCCTAAAGGCAAAACGTTGAACATCTCGTTGATGAAGAAATCGTTGAGGTTTTTTTTTTCATTTAAATCCAGACGAGCAATGTTACCGATCACAAAATATCATTATTGAGAAAATATTACCTCTCATTTTTGTACCATAAGCACATATGACCGAGTTTTTCAAATACACGACCGAAACTACAATAAATGTTTCCAAACGCGCGTCGAGTGGTGAAGGTATGGCTTTCAAGCTTTAAATGATTGATTCGAAACTTTTTCAGTTCATGTTATAGACCAGTTCGCAAACCGAAACCGAAACCAAAATCAGGTCCTACATCCAGAACGAGGCGGCTAATGATAAACGAGGTATAGAGATAAAAATAGTGTGGTTTCGTTGCCCAACAGAAGGCTTGGCTTACGTGGCAGTTTCGACCAACCGATGGGCAAGTCGGTAAGAAATTGACGTGGCCTGACGTGTTCTTAAAAATAGACAGAATAATCCTCGAATCTGTGGTAAACACCAGTACCTTACTGAATCGACGGGTTGAGCGGAATAAAAATGAGTCAAAATAACGGGTGACGGATTGAAAAACATCGGTCAGGAAAAAAGGTAAAAAAAAAACAAAAACAAAAGAAAATTGAAGTAAAAATAAAAGCAGACACACACTTATCACAACCATATCTGCGGTTCTGCCCATGCTCCAGAACAAGTTCAGATCAGAGTACTGACTGGACTAAAAGGTGTATCGCCGGCTGCAATGGATCTAGAAGAACTAAAGAAAACAAACATCATCTTCAGTGCACGGTACATTTCTGAAAGTCTACAAGAGCTTCAATCTCCTGCACAAATACCCACAAACTTTCAGCGATTCTTACACGATTTGTCAGATTCAAACTCTCAGTGATCAGCTGCTCTGGTGAAATGATGATGGATTAAAAGTCTCTATTGTTTGTTACGTCTCCGAGATCCGTGGCTCCTCCCATACCGTTACTGCTATAATTAAAATAATGCATTGAGTCAGCTTTATTAGCAATGTTCCACTTTGACTCGTAAAAGCTTTTCGATGCTTTTCAAGGCCTTTGCTGGCTGACCGAAACCATGGACAGCTTTTAGATGCCAGTGGAAAATCCGATTCTTTCACTGCTTAGTCATAAAGGCAGCCATAGTGTGCAATCGGAGGGGGCCCAATAATGCTTTTGTGCAAAACCAATCTCTAACGCAACTAACCAAAGACTGACTGATCTCGTAGTTTAACTTTATACAAGATTTTCCTGTTAAAAAAAAAACAACTCCGATTGACTACTGGAAACTAGTAGATGATTTGCGCCGTTTCTAGAACTACATTAAAGATTCTATAAAGGTAACGATACGATGGAATAGGCCATTTACTTATAAATACTATCTTTTTTAAATTTGAAGTCTTATACCGTTGACCTAAAGGAATCTCATACAGAAATCTTGAATTTCACAATTCTTAAAAC